>JAODKK010000001.1:36781140-36792537 GCA_026774405.1 Petrocephalus microphthalmus | reverse complement strand
TCTGCAGCAACTGCGTGATGCTATCATGTCAATATGGACCAATATCTCTGCGGAATGTTTCCAGTACCTTGTTGAATTTATGCCACGAAGGATTAAGGCAGTTCTGAAGGCAAAAGGGGGTCCAACCTGGTACTAGGAAGGTGAACCTAATAAAGTGGCCAGTGAGTGTATATGTACATAGAGTTTTACATACTTTTTAAAAAATTTTAAATCGAGTAATATAAGTTGCATTCTTATACGATATGCAACAAACGTAACACAGATAGTTTCACAGTATAATACAGCCTTAGGCATTGTTAGGTTAGTTGTCTCAGCGATACAGTGTCTGTTGCCAGTTGCCTTAACATACTTGACACATTGTATTTCACTACATCAACACAGCTCACCAAGAAATATATGGCTGTTGTTTGTATGATTATGGCAAGAACTCAAGGAGACATGACAGGCAGTGGAGGTAAGATTAATAAAATGGTCAAATGACATATTTGTTTTTTTTTTAAAAGCAGCAAGAAGGACATTATCGAATGGAGTAACCAGATTTCAATGAAACCGAGTACTGCATGACTTCCTCCAATAGTACCTCAAGCTGTTCATTTTTCAGTCTTTCGCAGAGGCATAATTTACCATTAATTTTTTTACATGGTGCCACAGAGGCTATAAATTGTGCATGTGGCAAAGCAGACTTACCGATTTGCATTTGTTAATGTTTTTCTTGTGAATGTAATGATGTTATTTGTGAAGAGGTTCTTCATTGACTTAGCTGGCGCACATATTTATGATCACAACTATCATATTGAATTGACCAATCACCAAGAAAGAATGGAAGTAAAGGCTATATAATTAGACAAGTACAATCATTTATTGGACATATCACATTATGTAGATTTAATTGTATATCTGATTATTTGGTTAGCCATAATAACCAAGACTAATTTGTAGATTTTTAAAATAATACATTTAATTGATTTTTTGTGCCATGGAACTAATGCACAAAGACTATCACAGAACTAGGAGACTTAACAGACAAACTGTTAATTAATCTGACACTAGGAATACAAACCAAAGCTAAATGCATAGTTACAAAAGTAAATGGTACAAAACAAAGCCAGAATAGAACATAAGGAGGGCGAACCAAGGGCAGGAAAACTGAAACTAGAAAATAACAAACACTTGGGAACAGAAATCCAATATTACAAAACACTTGGAACAACAAAACACCAACTCTAATCCCATGAACAAACAGGGAAAACGCCAGCTTCAAACTCAGCACCAGCAGGTTCCCAGTTTCTGAGCCACATGCTCAGCCCACTGAGCTCTATAGCCATCCAGGGAAGATTGTAATATGCTAATATGCTAAGCAGGATGCAGTTTTCACCAAAAGCAGCAAGCAAAAGACTGTGGTAATATAGAATTGCATTATAATTACACCGAAATATACTTGATAGGAATTTTAAAGTATTTCTTAGTATGCATTTTACAATGCTTAAGTGATCAGTAGATAGCAGACTATCACCTAGGTAAATAAGCTCCAGAAAATTAGGTGTATATTATAATAATTGCTAACTAGCAGCATTGGGGAGCTGCTGCTCAGCTAATAGCCAAATGTATGGTGAGAACCAACGACAGTATGTTACATGAAGAAGAAGAAGAGGATGATGATGATGATAATAATAACTTGCAGTGCTCATCTTATATGAATCACAACAGGAATGATACATAAAACTTATCAATAATAAATGTATTATTAGAAGAAACAGGCCTAGTGATCTTGGTGTGCTGCTTACTCGTTAAGTTTTATATATTTCTCATAAAAGATTTTTTAAGTAAAATATCTCAAAACGACCTTATATGCATGTATTCTCATAGACTGGCAAACCCATGGTACAATAAAAAGATTTATAAATTTAGACATATTTAGAAGTTCTCAAGGATAGCAGAATAGGTAGCAAGCCATGAAACCCCTATCTTATTCTACAGAAACTGCATTGAGCAAAAGTTCAGTTTCCAGATTACAAATATAGTAAGTACTATATTTGTACTATTAGTACTATTTATCCATGCATACGAAAATAAATACTTCAATCAATAACAAAAAATTCAAACAAAGAGACAAACAAACGTATACAGTATGTTTCTACATCATTTTGATAGCTCCGGTCGTTCCTGTTGCTGTATCAGTTAACTTGCCATTGCCAAATAGGAGTGGTAGTCTTTAATCAAAAGCGTATAAGAAACAGCATAAGAACCTGGTGATCGACAAAACCTAAAACGTAAACTGACTGCCAATAAAACAGAAATTGAAAACAGGCACAATTTTAGTACAGTAAGCTCATTGTACCATCCATAATGTCTTGAACTTTTTTTCCAATCACATGTGGTATTAAAAAGAAGAGCTATGACGTGTTACTGGATTACATTTGCAAAATCGATGGCGCAGAGAGATTAAATAAAGGATTCGGCGACATATCATGGTCAAAGTAATTATGGGCTCTGAAAACGATTAAACGTATTCATGGTTTCCATTCAGCTACATTGCACTTAATATAGCGCACACTCCATAATAAACAACATAATCAATACGTTGTCTAAATAAACATGACTTAAATATTCATAGTCAACATATTGACAGAGTATTCCCTATTACTTCAAGATTATTATTATTATTTTTTTTTCTATACCTGTATATTGCTTTTGCAGACATGACATACAGTTAGTTATTTGTCCGCATTCAACTGCAGTTCTCAGCCTCAGCAAAGCCTCAACGTAAGCAACACCTGTATTTATTGTCTGGCGCAGTCGGTTATTAAATTCTAGTTAATTATTGAAAACAGTTTGTTTATCTGATAGGGTTAATTGCATTTTAGATACTGTAATACTCCAAAGCAGCGCCAGAGAAACCAACTTTAAAATAAGAAAATCGCAATCAAGTATCTTTACATACACGAAGGGTAGAATACCTTTTCGGCAAAAGAAGGGATGATAAAACATTACACGCCAAGGTCCACAGTGATCTGTGCAGTCAAAGGATCCGTGGCGATTTGAACATTTTTAACGCATGGGGATTCTTTTTTCCTTCCCCTTTTTCCCTCCTCTCAGTCCCTCGGCAGACAGGTTTTTGCCAATGCAGCTGAGCAGAGGGTGCTAGATCTGCTACATCGCACCAGGCTGTAACGAACGGAGCCTTTTTGTAACCCCCTTTGTAATTCAGAAACACTGGGGAGGAGAAGCAAAAGAAAACGATCGGGAGTGAAAAGACAACGATGCAAGGATTGCGGATTTTTTTGCAATGCCCCGTGATCGGCAGTAAATCTTCGGGTCTGCTTTATTTCAGCACCATGGAATAAGAACAGCGCCCACTGGAAGAACCGCACTGCAAGGAAAAATAAATAAATAAATGAACAGACGACGGATTATTTTTTAAATCTTTTTGGAACCAAAGGTCAGTTGTTGTAAAATTAACATGTGTAGCAGAGCGATGCGTGCAGTCGTTTTTTGGTGTTCTCAGCTGCATAATGGTGTTTCGAACAAAAGGAATCGTTCAGTGTAATGCATTTTGTGAGTAACAGTGTACGTCTGGACAAAGCTGGCTACACCGGAATGGATGTAATTACGGACTGTCGTCGTAATTTTTAGACAGCTTTTTTTAAGTCCATCAGATGCTTAATTTTCTTTATCGCATTCATGTCTTGAAAACGGAATGAATTGTTCGCATTAAAAATGCTGCTTTGGATTGTGTTGCTGAAGGCGACTCTTTGTGTTGCTATTGGAAATGTTACAAGGGACATTTGTAAAGAGCAGATCTGCTCCTGCAATGAAATAGAGGGTGATTTGCACATTGACTGCGAGAAAAGGACCTTTTCAAATCTCCATCATTTAACTGGTCCAAGCTCTCAGTTTTATCACTTGCTACTACACGGAAATTCATTGTCAAGACTGTTTCCCAACGAGTTCGCTAACTTTTATAATGCTGTTAGTTTACATTTGGAAAACAACGGTTTGCACGACATTGTTCCCGGGGCTTTTCTGGGATTGCAGCTTGTGAAACGACTTCACATAAATAACAACAAGATACGATCGTTTAAAAAGAGCACATTTTTAGGCTTGGATGACCTGGAATATTTGCAAGCGGATTTCAATCTGCTGAGAGATATTGACCCAGCTGTGTTTAGAGACTTAAATAAACTCGAAGTTTTAATTCTGAACGATAACCTTATCAGTGCACTTCCCAATAGCGTGTTTCAGCACGTCCCGATAACCCATCTCGATCTGCGTGGGAACAGAATTAAAACGTTGCCTTACGAAGGACTTCTTGAGCAAATACCAGGGATAGTGGAGCTTTTATTGGAGGACAATCCCTGGGACTGCAACTGTGATTTGGTTTCCTTAAAGGAATGGCTTGAGAATATCCCACAGAATGCTTTGATCGGAAGGGTCATTTGTGAGGCCCCAACCCGACTGCAGGGAAACGACCTGAACGAGACGTCAGAAATGGATCTGTGTCCTTCAAAGAGTGGGCCTGATTCCAGTTTGGTTGCCCCTCCTACCCAAGAAGAGACTGCTGATTCTGGACCAGTTTCAACGCCTTATAAAATACAAGCCGAGTCCTCGACGCCAGGATCTGGGCAAAAGTGGCGTTCAAAATCACGTGAAAACTGGCAGCTGAAAAACAAGCCCACGGCTATGGATCCTGCTAACGGCAAAAGCGAGCAGCAGATCAACGCGTCATGCCCGGCTTCATGCAGCTGTAAACTACAGGAGTCCAGACGAGGTCTCAGAGTTAATTGCGAAGGTAAAAAAATAGCAACATTGTCCAGCCTAAAACCTAAACCCACTCGTGTGCACGAACTCAATCTAAGAGACAACAACATACACAGTGTGAAAAAGAATCAGCTGCAAGATTATCAGAATGTGACTCTGCTTGATTTGGGAGGAAATAATATAAAATTAATAGAAAACTCTACTTTTCAAAATCAAATGGCACTGAGATGGCTATATATGGATAAGAATTATTTGAATACACTGATCCCGGAGATGTTTACTGGATTGCAGAACCTGGAATATCTAAGTCTGGAATATAACAACATCCAACTCATAACTGCAGGAACATTCAACCCCATGCCTAATCTGAGGGTTCTGTTCCTTAACAATAATCTCTTAAAATCACTACCCGTGGATGTTTTTCTTGGAGTGTCCTTGTCAAAAATTAGCCTGCACAATAATTACTTTGCATTTCTCCCTGCGACTGGTGTCTTAGACCAGCTGAAAGCTATTATACAAATTGATTTGCACGGCAATCCATGGGAGTGCTCCTGCAACATTGTACCCTTCAAGAAGTGGACTGAAACGCTTGGATCAGAGGTTGTCGTGAGCGACTTAAAATGCGAATTGCCCGAAGAATTCTGGAAAAAAGATTTCCGGATGATGAGTAACGACTTGCTGTGCCCCCAACTTTACAGCAAAATCCTGCCCACATCTTCATCTAAAAACAATTCAATTTCCCCAGACACGGGGACGCGCTCCAACTCCTATCCGGAGCCAAGCAGAGTGTCCATCTCGGTGCTGGTCCCCGGTCTGCTCTTGGTTTTTGTCACATCTGCGTTCACCGTTGTTGGGATGCTTGTCTTTATCTTGAGGAATCGTAAGCGATCAAAGCGAAGAGACGGAAACTCGTCGGCGTCGGAGATCAATTCCCTGCAAACAGTGTGCGACTCATCGTACTGGCACAGCGGGCCTTACCATACAGACGGAGCGCACAGAGCCTACGACTGTGCGACTCACACGCTTACTGACTAGTATTGCGGAGAACTAGTAAACAATAACAATCATAGGAATACAAACACTAAAAGACCCATCTATACCGTGTACTGTTTTACAGACGAAAAAACGTGCTAAATGCTTCGTATTCGCGTGATCGAATATAGCCTATTTTTGTTCGCTTCAGTTGACTACAGTGTCAGTAAATATTTACGAATGAACCAGTTGTAATATATGTATAGACCCTCTCCAATGCAGACAATTTGCAATCAGACAAGATGAGAAAGAAGACTTGGTTGGAAAAAGCTGCACGAGCGCATGAATGTAATGTACATAAATGGCTGTATCATACCTGCATGACTCGCATGGTCTCAAAGAACCACTGGGATCCATAGTTGTAAAAAGGAAAACATATTCAACCCCGTCCTTAATGCTATACACACACACACACACACACAAATATATATATATATATATATACACACACCCACCCACACATATATAATTATACTTTTCGCAGATTTTGCATATCTGCTGAGTCATCTCTTCTTGAATGTAAGCTGTGCTGTCGCTACAGTGTGCCAGTAATCATTCAGAGATGCAGATGCCAATAAGCGTGGCCAGTTAACATCACCCTATTGCTTATTGCGCAAAAGTAATGTTGCAGAACGGTTCGTGACATTGTATTAATTGGTTTATTGTGGGTAAGTAGATACGACTTACCAGAACAATCGAAGGTTTTATAATGTCAAAATTTTTCAAAATTAAACTATTTCAACTAAGACCGTTTCAGTATGTGCTTAGACTAACAAATTGCCCGAGATAAAATATTTACGTTTTAAGCGTTGTTTCACGGAAAAAAGTTCTTCTTTTACTGTAGGAAATTCAGCAATCATTTTACTTACTGTTGAGTACCACTGTCTGTGTTTTGAGGGGGACACAAAATACGCGTTTACCAGGAGAGTTAGACCGACATAATCACCATTTCTGTTGTCATTATTTCTAAAGTAATGTGATAACAATTATATTTCTCTGTAAAACTCACGAGGTCGCTGTTGCATCTCAGTCGTGTACACCTAGAATTAAAGTTTTGCAAACACACTCTTGTGCTTGCAGAACTGGATCACACAGACTCGTGTAGTATAAGTGCACTATCTACTATTTTATTGCACGCGTATTAAAGGCCTTCAAATGTGTTGTTCAAACTGACTACATTTAGCATTTATTTAAAAAGCAACGAAAGTGGCGCAGTGTGCATGACATGCAGGATATTTGTTCTTAGGATAACCAATTAGTGATTAATTTGTTACTCTTGACAATGACAATACGTACCATTACTCAGTTTGGTGGGGGTCAATTTTGTGGGATTTACCTATGTTTGTTCCTTCTATTCTAGTCAAGGTATACTCAGGCAACATACGGCACAAGGTACAAACACACCATAGACAGGATTCCAGTACATTGTAGAGCAATGTAAAGTTCCCTAAATTCTTCCTATCTAAACAGCAGAAATTAATCCAATTAAAAGATCATTCCTTAAGGAAACACACCTATAAATTCATAATTTCAGAAAAGTCTAGTGGTAATTTTATATTAAGTTTACATGAATTATTATTATTACTATTTTCACCTGAGGTTTATGTATAAATGTCATGTCCTCCAGTTAGGAAATGTCTTAAAAAAAAAAGTAAAAAAAAAGAATCCTGGGTCAAGGGATTGTACAAACAGTGTATAAGACTAACAAGCTAATGCATTGATCTCCCAGTCGTATTTATATAATATATATATATATATATATACTGTATATATATATCTTTTTTACTGTTGACTACCGGCCTGATTTTGGTCTCAAATTTGAAATTACAAAATTAAATTAGTTGTTTGCATACCAGTGAATTATATATTTTAGCAGTAACTAATGTTTATTTTTATACAATACAATTATATACGGGTCTGGTATATGTAGTAAGTCAAGTCTGAGTGTAGTGACCTGTTTGAACCATTCTGTATTTAAGTGTATGAGAAATGGGTTGTGCATTTTTCTGCAGTACAGTAGGTAATTAACTTAAGTTCAACCCCCATAGCTGTGGTATACAGGTCATTTTCCTTTGGTTTATGATGCTTTACACCTTACTGATTTGCTTTTTTGATATAGCTTTATGGTATGAAAATGCTGAATTTAGTATATAGATGCACAATAAAATGCTAGCTAAGCAATTAATCACAATAGGTTTTGAAAGTCCTCATGATTACATGTGAGGAGTGATTGAAATCTATACCAAGTTATCCCTTTAGGGGAATGTCTTGGCATTTGTTTCTTGGAGAAACTTTTATCACCTGCCTTTGGTTTTGAAAGCTTATTTTGAGGGTGTCTGGTCTTTGAATTTCATTGTACACATTCAAAACTCATTTCCAGGCTTAAAGAGGCCTCAGGCTTTACAGTTTCTCATTGACTAAACCCTTAACTAATTGACTAAACATGACTAAACATGTTGTTGCCATTGAGCCAGTCAGTCAGTTTTTTTGCTTCCTTATTTTGGCTTATTATATTCTGAAATTAATCAGTTCTTTGTCATTAATGATGCTCAAATACTAACTCAAGCACAGGCACGAAGTACATGGAAACTGATTCAACCCTTCCTAACTATGGTTGGCTGTCCCAGAAGGCTAATTTGTGAACCTCAAACAAATACCATGTCATGTAGTGAAGCTAATGGACAGAGCTCTGCCAGCATGGAGTCTGTTTTATTCGATCTTCCTAAAAAAAAAAAAAATCCTAAAACTATAGGCAAAGCTTCTGGGTTCTGGTACAGCCTAACCTTCATGCATAAGGTTTTGCAAAGATAGGAAAATACAGTCAGATTACCATGTAGCCAGGGAGTAAAATCCCTGGAAGCTCAGTACACAAGGCCATTGCATTACAGGGTTTTCATATCTTATTTTGACTATGTTGATAATGATATTTATTTGAAGCTATAGTATTAGGAATAAGATAAAAATGTATGTTGGCCATGGAGTTGAGTTAAACAGGCATTTTATCTTAAGCAGCTTATAGCCTCTCTGCATGTTGATACAGCTACTTGGTAGAGGTTAAGTACTTTAAGGGTTCTACAGCAGGACCTCTCCCGGGACTTCATTTGGCAGCTTTCTGGCTATCCTTTGCTGATGTTCTACTCACAACTCCTACATAGAGTCACTGTAGGTGTTCTGTGGTTTTCAGTCTCCCCCAGGAAACATGCTGCAGTCACAGCATGGGGCAAAAGGCAAGGTCTACAGCTTGTTGTAGCTCTGCTTGATACCATGATATGGAAGGAGAATTATTTTCATTATAGAGGGACAATATACTGTCTGTTGTATGTATTTTCTCACGTAGGTTTGTTCCTTTTAATTTATTCTATAATATTTCAAAAGAGTTTTTCCAATATTATTGCTCTATGCAGGGACAGATTAATCAAAATGTATAAAATCGATGTAACCAGTCATCACACAGATATTTATCCCTCAAAAATACATGTTGATCAATCTAAGTGCTTCAGTATCATAACCTAAATGCCCACTGATCCTCTGGGTGTTTGATTAACTACCAGAGGAGTCTCCATTTAAGTCAAATGACAGATGGGAAATGTCAAAGAAGATCACGTTATACTGGACAGCCTATGATAATACTTTTAGTCTAGTGACCATTGTTAGTTATGGCAGCATCACAACAGTTTCATATGTCAATTCAATTTCATATATGAATAAAAATGTTAAGAATCACTGGCACTGGCATGGCCTTTATAATTGTCATTGACAATGCAACAGACAAGGTACCTGGATACTGCTGGAAAAATAATACGTTTTGCTGATGGGCTGTTTTGTTTCCATCTATTTATCCCAACATGATTATTAATGCTTGTAAGAAAAAACAAGTATAAACTGGACAAGTGACATGTCTAAAAGATTTCATTGGTGAAAGGAAGCATGACATTTCAGTTTAATGGATGGGATCAATGGAGGTGTTTAATCAAAAACAGTGGATCAAATTCATGTTGAATATGTGCTTTGATAAGTAATGTGTTGAAGGTCAGTATTTTCTCATATTTCACCACTAAGGACGGTGGATTCACAAGAAAAATATGTTAAGAAGCAGTAAATGCAGTAAATATCTATTCAAGCAACACACAATCAATCATGAGACTTTTTGGAATCCAACTTCATTGCAGTGTAATTCTTTAGAATATCTGCTACCAGCCTGATAAATGCACCCATGGTCGGACGCCTCCCTTGTGAAGGAGGAGCCAACGGAGGTCTCCTTGGGGTCCATCTTCCTCTCCGCTGCCTGCCCTGCTGTGTCGGGAGGAGCCACTCCCGATTCTGGATTTGGCGGTGTTCGACCCGGACACCGCCCCCGCTTTCCCGCACCTTCCCAAGACGCGCCGGCAGATGGATGCCACCTTGAAGCACCCCTTCCGGGGATCGCACCTGGCCCTTAAAGGGGCCAGGTCCGTGGAGGACGCCATTCCACGGAACTCCAAAGTCCCTAGAAAGGCTGCTCCTATGGTGCCTGCCCTTGCCCCTATGGCGCCTGCCCCTCTTCCTGTGGCGCCTGCCCCCGTTCCCGAGGTCTCCTTAGGGGCTGTCACTTTCTCTGCTGTCGGCCCTGCTGTGTGTCAGGAGGAGCCCCTCCCGATTCTGAGCCAGGCGGTTTTCACGGCGGATCCCGGCCTTTCTTTCCCGCAGACCTTGGTGTCGCAGTTCTTCACCCTGCAGGGGCTGTGGTGGACGCTGGAGGATGACCTGGTGGTGCGAGACACTCCTGAGGCAGCCCAATCCTTGAGTCGCCTGCGGCAGGTGTTTGCGGCCATCACCCTGGACTCCGTCCCCTCAGAGTTGGACCCGCTCAAGGAGACATTGTGGGGCCTGCTTCTCCTGTGGGGAGATCACCCCCTAAAGGTGCCAGCCGTGCCCCCTTCCAGTCCAGGTGAGGGCGCTGCCGCACTGCTGCCCTGTCCAGGTGACAGCGCCCCCGGCCAGTCCAGTTGAGGGTGACGCCGCGTCCCCAGTCGGTCCAAGTGAGGCGCTGCCGTGCCCCCGGTCAGTCCAGGTGAGGGTGCTGCCGTGTCACCGCCCCATCCAGGTGATAGCGCCGCTGCACACAGTGTGCTCCCTGAAGTCCTGTCCATGCCCAGTGCACTCCCTGAAGTCTCATCCGCACCCAGTGAAATGGAAGAGGACACTTGCGGCAGGGTCGATTCCTACCCACCCTGCCCCCCGGTTTGCCCTCAGTTGCCCTGCCTGTGGCTCGTGGGGCGCCTGCGTGTCATCCAGCTCCTGTTTGGTGGTTGCCTGCGGGTCCCCCTCTGATGCCTTGACAGTCGCCAGCGGGGTCCCCCCTTCAACCTCCTTGGTCGGTGGCGCCTTTTCCGGCTGTTGCTTCGCAGTTGCCTGCAGTAGCTGTGCCTCCCTCCTCGTGCCCTGCGGGGTCCCCTTCTGCATAAGCCTCCCCTGTGTCCCCTATTCTGCTGTAGACGGTTGTAGACGCACAGTCTACAACCAGCTCTCTCTTTACCTCTCTCAGAACAATCTCCAGGATCCTAATCAGTCTGGCTTCAAAGCAGCTCACTCCACAGAGACTGCCCTCTTAGCAGTCACTGAGAAGCT
>JAODKK010000001.1:36677897-36690333 GCA_026774405.1 Petrocephalus microphthalmus | reverse complement strand
TGTACTCAAATGGCCTCCACAGTCACCAGATCTCAATCCAATAGAGCACCTTTGGGATGTGGTGGAATGGGAGATTCACGTCATGGATGTGCAGCTGACAAATCTGCAGCAACTGCGTGATGCTATCATGTCAATATGGACCAATATTTCTGAAGAATGTTTCCAGTACCTTGTTGAATGCAAAAGGGGGGGTCCAACCTGGGGTCCAACCAGGGACTAGCAAGGTTTACCTAAGTGGCCAGTGAGTGTATATATATATATATAACATTTGCCTATGCCTGATGTGACAATAATATAACACATTTCACCATTGAAATACGTGGAATCGATGTTCCTGTTATCGACAGTATCTGTGCTTTTCTTACGTGGAGGCTGGGGAGGAGCCAACAAAGTAATACTTAAAGTTCGTTCATTATTTCTGATATAACAAAGGGTTTTGGGAAACGCAAGTAGACCTCGCCCGTTCTGTTCCTACATCGTTCATCTTGTCCGTTGTTCACTAAGTTTGATTGCTTTCGGGAAGGCCACCCCTTGAGTCAGTCAAAAATTTATAACACTTAATACAAAGAAAATGTTTGTGCAGAGGATATGTTATACATTGCTTATTAATAGACTTTTGTTATGAAACCAATAAATTTTCTAAATTTTTACAGAAAAAAGTTAGTGACAAGACTTTCTGTGAGAACAGTATATTAATAACTATTCAATGAAATGCTTCTAAAATTCTAATTAATGTAATTAATTGAATTTATAATTAATTGATAATTTAATTGTTAATGTTAGTTCTACTTTTAAACATTACTGCAGAAATTAGTTTCCTTGTAGTAAAATGGAGAACCTGTAATATTAGCAGATACAGTACATAAATGACACTTCAATAAAGTCTCATATGAAACAGTACAAAATATTACTGGAACTAAATATTTTATGACATATTATTCCCCATTATATTATTCCCATTATATGATTATTATTATTATTATATAATTCCCATTATATTATTTATTTACCATTTTAATAAATCAAAATGTTCAAAGTGTAAAATTGGTAGTAAATATGTTAAACTGCATCCACTTCGATTTTACATTGTACAATTAAAACTCACATTTAATGTTCTAAAAATTGCTGTAGGTAGTTTGTTTCATAACTTAAATAATGACTTGTCACAAATATTATCATTAAAATTTACTATTTCTCCACCACTGGGCTCCACTTATCTACAGCTAATGAGCCACACCTGTTACCTGTTTTGTCTTGCCTCTTGTTTCGGCCCTCGTGTGGATCACCCCAGCTGCCGCTTGTTTGCCCCCTCATTAACTCTGTATAAGAATGCCTTCCAGTCCTGTACTCCCCAGTCCAGTCATTGAAGTCATTGTGTCTGCCCCTCCTTGTTCTCTGAGTCTTCCCTTGTTTGGCATCCTCCTTGTTTTGGATCCCCTGTGATCCCTTTACTTTTATTTCCTAAGTAAAACTCAGTTTTGTTTGCACTGCTCCTGCGTCTTTCCTCCCGTGGCATGTGACACCAAGACCTGAGATGTTGCATAAATATGAGGAATCCAGTTTTTTCCTTCTCTGTAAGTTACCCAGCGAGTCAAAATTAAAGGTTAATCAAGCTATTCTATCAAGCAATTTAATGGTTTCTAGTGTTGTATTTTTCATACCTTTAAATCATAAATAAAGTGCTGGGTCAACATCTACATCAGGGAATGCAGCACTCGCATCTAGAAGATCATTACACATAAAGATGATCAAGACTTACACTAAATGAGTTTAAAATAATAGGATTCAAGAAAAGTACTCATGCAGTTAATAAGGCTTGACAGAGTATCTATACCCCTTGACCATTCTGTGCCAGGAAGAATGTTTAACAAAACAGCTTGAATAACAAGGACATCATTAGTGGCGACGTGTCTCTAATGCTGGAGGTTGAGCTTTAAATTCTGTTTGTCTTCAAGACTTTGAATGCACTGTAAATGCACTTTTCAAATCAAAACCTTTGTAAAACTGGTCACTAGTAGTGTTAGAACTATGCCCAGGCACTTCAGATTGAAAACTACATCAAGTGTGTATAAATAAACTAAGCAATTAATTTCATTCATCTTTTAGATCAGGGTTACAAGGAGGCCTGGACCATATCCCAGGTGGCCTAAGGAACAAAGTTGGGATACCAGTACATCGCAGAGCATGTCCATACACACACTGACAGGATCATACTCTATAGACCAAATTTAGTCTAACTGCAGGCTCTGAATACCCAGAATAAACCTTAAAACACAAAGAAGAACATGCAAATTCTGCACACACAAGGCAGAGGTGAGATTCAGATTCCAAACCCAGGAGGTGTGAGGCAAAAGCACTACCCTGTAAGCCACCCATATTCATTTCTGTCTTTGAAAATTTCATAAAACCCACATAATTAGACATGCCAAGCCAAACGTTTGCAAGTGTCATAATGCCAACCTTGATTGAAGAGTGCAAATCAGAGCTGTAATGGGAAAACAAAGGACAAAACACAAAATGGCAAACTTTATTATCTGACATGGAAAATATCCATTGGAAAAAGTAAAAAAATCCAATAATGTAAAGCACCCTTATATTACTCATAGCACCAGTGAGATCAGATCCATTTACATTTCTCAGCATGCTCGTGAGCAGTTGTATATAGCTCCTGTGTAAATCTTGTAAGTAATATTTGCTGTGTAAATAATGTAAATCATTTTTTGTGCCCCCGCGTATTGTGCGTACCCTTGCTTGTGTTGTATGTGTAATCCTGATGCGATCTAGTGTTGATATGCTATGATACCTTGGTCTGCCTGATGCCACATACCTGAGAAATGCTCGATTATATCAATTTCATCTTACAGACTATTTAGCATGCAGCATGATCTTTTAATTCTTACTTTCCTGGAAGCTATGGCACACTTCTGGAAAAGCATCCTGATCTCTATTTCCAGAAGGAAATAGCATAATTACTGCAGATGTGTGCATATTACATAGTCATTCAGTGCCATCTCAAAACATGCAGGCTATAGCTAATTCAGGAAGTCAGGTGCAAGACAATAGGCCCAATTTTGCACCAGCAAAAAGCTCAATGAAAAGTACTTTTGCTAGTTTCATACCAGCGCACTCCTCATTTTCATACCAAGCACACGTTTTCAAAATAACAAATGAATATGCATTTCCCAGTCTTAGAAGTGGTCTTTCTTGAGTGTGATGTGGATGGGTGCATTGTCGGCATTTTGCTATTTTAAGGCAGCAAAATGACTAAATTAAATATTTAAGTGGTAACCACACCAGCCCAGGCATCCAGCATGTTCACCTACATGACCGTTTGAGACCAGCCATCCGGACAGCTGCAGCAACAATTGGTTTGCATAATCAATGTTGTGGATCGAGTGGCCCATGGTGACGATCATGGAGGTGAACATGCTGGATGTGGAGCTCCTGGGCTGGTGTTGTTACATGTGGTCTGAGGTTGTGAGGCCGGTTGGATGTACTGCCAAATTCCCTGAAACGCCTTTGGAGACGGCTTATGGTAGAGAAATGAACATTCATTTCACGGGCAACAGCTCAGCTTCATGCTGTCCAATCAGCACCTGTTTCTCTAATCAGCACCAATACCTATATATATATATATATATATTATAATTTAATGTTGTGTAAAAAAATAATAATATAATTTTTTTTATCCTTCACTCCTCTAAAGTGATGTTTCTCAAACCAGTCCTCAGGGACCCCCAGACAAGGACTGCTTTGAGAAATACTGCTCCAATAACTATAATCATAATTCTCTGTGTATAATAATTAGATGGTGCTGAACCAATTTTTAGACACAGAACTAAATAAGAAGAATAATAAAACTTTACACTAAAAATGTTTCCATAAACTTGAAGCAGTTCCAGTCACTGATCATGAACAGAGGTAGAATTAAATGGCTTTGCATTCCCCAGGCCCAAATTGTCTGCTTCCTAAAGTATATGGTTTTGTCAAGTCTGTCAAGGAGCATCTGAGTTCTTGGTTGCCAGGCTCTGTTCTAATCAGCACTCTTGGCTGTTGTTGGACAAACACAGTTCACAGCAGATCTAATCATGTACCTTCTTGGTTTTATCATGGAAGGCACTGTGCAAAATGTCTGCTGTAGTGTAATATTACAATATAATATTATGATACTGATTAAGTTAAGAAAGGCTGCAGGTTGACAGAAGAGATGACCCAACAGATAATACAGGCGAAACAGGAAATAGAGATTATTTTTTGACTGAAAGTCCAGTGGTTTTTTAGAGAATTTCCCTGAAACTTTTTAAATCTCCTTAACATGTTTCACAGTGCGCTAATTCTTTAAGAATTTAATTGTCAGGGTTGGCACCTGTCCAAGCCTGCACCTTTTGTGTTCCTGCCTATCTGGCCAGCGGGTGTTGCTGGCCATCCTGTCCTCTTCCCTTAGTCCCCTACTGTGTTGGCCTTGACTGCTGCATAGCTCAGTGGCCTGAGCATGTGGCTCTCTTGGGTCATGGGTTTGGCCAGCCTCATCTGTTATTTTGTATTTATTGTGTTTTTGTTCCTTAGTGTTTCTGTTTTTCCTTTTCAATTTTTCAGTTCTAGGTTTTCCCTCCTTGTGTTTTTGTTTGCTCTGTTCCATTTATTATTCTTAGTATTCTAGTGTTGGTTGGTTGCCTATGTCTGTTTCTCTAATCGGTCATTGAATTAGATCGTGCATTGTATCGTGTAGGTATATGCTCTATTTGGTTTTCTCTCTAGTCCTAGTTGTTTATTCATGGTTTCCTTAATTAATCTGTGTTTTCTTTTGGTTTTCTTGTGACCCTTCGTGGTCATATTCTTTTGTAGTTTCCCCAGTTTTGTTCTGCTCCCAATAAACCTTTTTATTATACATGAGCCGCAAGTGAGTCGTTACCGTCATTTCCCCCCTTGCACCATGCCACGCCATCGGATCAGTGACAGTAATGTTATTGGCTAAAAATTGTATTGATTGTTCGAATAATTGTATTAATTACTGTGATCATTCAGCCAAATGTATGCCTTATAATATACATTTTCTCACCAAAATGCTGAACGCATTTTGATACCATGTAATTAAAAATCCAGAGGGACCTCTCAGCTTCTTCCCTTACATGATCACATGTAAAGTATGTTTTTGTATCACTTCAGTGAGCATTATGAGGACAAAATTTAGAACATATAATGACAGAAAATGGCTTTGCAAATGGCTTTGTGATGCATCATGAGCATAATGAGGTAATAACACAGAGTACGATTACACAGAGGAACTACACAATAAATTAGCAATAATGCTGTTTGACCTACCCTATATAATGCATTTTAAAATAAACATGTATACCCCCCCAACATGGGAAGTGTTCACACTACATGAAATCTAGGTTTAAGGGAAATTCTTTGCAGATGTCACTACAAGCATGCTCTATGAATGAAATTTCCAATGATCATGATTTTGCAACTATGCATTAAATATAATTTTGTTTCCAATAACTGCTCAGACTTCATGGCAGGAACACAGTAATCTTCTCCTAGTAATTTTCTGTTCAAAGCACAAAATCCTGTGGTACATATTTCCAATTACATTTTATCTTTTCACACTTGCCTTTTTCCTCATGTGTGCTTTTAACAGCTGACAGTCCACCAGCCAGAAATTTAGGGAAATGTGAGCAATGGAACAAAATTGCCTCTTATTAGGTATTAGAAAAAGTTATATACACATACTTTCTTCGGTGTGCTCAGTTTATCAGCTACTATGGATATTTTCCAATTTTGGCTCTTTATATTTAAAGTTGTGTGGCAAGCTTAGCTTATTCTGAAGCTTCTCTGAGAGTATTGCAAACAGTGCCATTTCATAATCCTTTCAAATTTTGACATATTCTATAGTTCATAAATATTGCTAACTTACTGCTAAGGCAATAAGTGCCTTATAAATATATTGATGAAATATGAGCTTTTAAATATTAAGATGCTGAAATTTAGGTGGGTGACAGTTTGGTACTTATTATACATATATTATACTTATCATTCTTATATATACCTATTATACTTATACTTATGTATTCTTGTCTTTGTAAAGCATGTTGAATTGCCTTGTGTCTGAATTGTACTATATAAATAAACTTGCCTTGCCTTGCCTTATTATGAGTTACCTGCTTTACTTTTTCAGTCAAGCTGTTTTGCTAAAGATTGTTTGTAGCATAAGTCATGTTTTTCAGTTTAATTTTCATTCAAAGATGTGTCTAATATCTTTTATATAGATGACCACTGGATGAAGGACATGGGAGCAGAGGTTTGGGCAAACAAACCAGCGTTTTATTAAAAACAAACCAAAAACAAAAGGATCACAAAGGATCCAAACACTAGCAGGCAACTAACAGGGGAAGGATCAGGCAACAGGTAGGGCAGATGATATGACTTCAATGACTGGACTGGGGAGCACAGGACTGGAAGGCATTTCTAAGGATTACAACAAGAGGCAGCTGGAGTGAGTTAACATGAGGGCCCGAACGAGAGGTAAGACTAACACAGAACAGGTGTAGCTCGAGCCACACTAGGGAGAAAACGGGAGGGCATGACAGTACTCCACCCCTCGACCCTCCCAGACGCATGCACTGGACACAGGGCAGGTGGAGTCGACCTAGCTGGACAGAACAACAGTGCAGGAAACAGATGGCACCCAGGACCAATCTTATGGGCAACAAAACACATGGCAGAGTAAACAGCACTAGACAGGACAAGACAGAACATTGCCGGACATCAGACTGGGTCTCAGGACACAAAATACTACAGCAGCACAGTGGGGCACATTGGACAGGTGAACCTAACACAGGTGAACCTTGCGCATCGACATTCAGTGAGTACTGTGGAACAAAAACAGCAAGAACAGCAAAAAGGGCACACTCCCATACAGAGCAGACAGATGGAGGGACAACAAAGACAGTCAGAAACACAATTGAGGACCAAAGGGAACACAAGCCAGGGAAACTTAAAGGCAGGACAGGGCAAAAAGACAAAAACTGGGGCAAAACAGGAGAGAATTGGGTTATGCAGGGGGTTCTGGTGCAGCCTCCACACCAATGGGGCGATCCGCATGCCTACATCCTCCCCTGCTTCTTCCTCCTCCACTTCAGGTTCCTCTAGATTTCTGTCACTCAGGAGATCGATAAGAGGGTTCCCTACGAACCCCTGGGGTACACTAACAGAAGGATGGGGCAGAGACCATAGGCTGGCAACTGGGGAGAGGGAGCACACAGAAATAGAGCGCACGCTGGGCTCTCTAGACTTGTGGCTGCATCGCTTGCGGAGCCCAATCATTGTCACAATTCACGGGATGAAGGAGGCAGGAGCAGGGGTTAGGGAACACAGCAAGAGGTAAGACTAACACAGAACAGGTGTTGCTTGTTAGAGCCAAACGGTGGAGAGAACAGGAGGGGCAGGAAGGCAGGGTGTGACACCTGTTTTCCAGTATTAAGGTACTAGTAGGACTATCCAGACCAGACCATATTATTCCGGCCAAAGCCACATGTATCTTCCAATGTGTAACTTTATTACAAATTAAGCTATTAGTAATATGAAACTAATGATTGAAAATACAGCTTTACTCTTTTCATAGAAATGCCATCGGTTAACATGTCTTCCATATCCTTTCAGTCATTGAACAGTTGGATTCCAGTCTATCTAATGAAAAATGTGGTTTTAACATTTTATATAAGGCTCTTAGTCTAATCTCTAAATACAGTATGTATTATGCGATAGTTTAAAGGATTCGGAAATGCCAATTCCAACAGTCAGCCACTGAAACAGTCAAGAAGATTTGCACTAACAAACCAATTAGTGGGATCAGTCTGCTGAAGGACTGTATTTAATGCGCTTGGCACTTTTTACAGAGAAGGGAATGGAGAATAACACCCAGGTGTACCATGCAGGGAGTGGGAGCAGCTGATACCCCAGACTCTGCAATTCTTGGCTCAGGCCACGCAGCATGTGTCCTCAGTTTCCCCCCCTATTTCTAGATAGTCTCGCTGGTGTTCCATGTCCTACAAAGTCAACAGGCTGGTCTCTTAAACTCAATGGGAAACTTTGTAACATCACTAGTGAGCTAACTTGTGGGGGGAAATTTTTCTAATCTATTCTACAAGGAATAAGGCTTTGTACTTAAAGAGATGTCCAATTGCCTGTTGAGCCCGGGAGCAAAAATACTTTCTACCTGGCAGAGGTGGATCTGCATCATTGACTTCAGCTCCATTCTCAAGATGCTCTTAACAAATTCTTTGTTATAAAACTCTAGATGAGAACAACAGAAAACAGTTAAAAAAAGTTAAGGCCTGTAAAGAAATTTACATTCAACATTATTCTTTCTTCAATCCCATAGCAATCTGTATTCATGGTCCTTAGGCATTTACACACACATACTACATCTTACACTACAGGCAATTAGCCTAATTGCATGTCTTACGACTGTAGGAGAAAATCTGAGTCCTCAGAGGAAACCTGCATGACACAAGGAGAACGTGCAAATTCCACATGTATAGAACAGAGCCAAGATTCAAACCCCCATCTTTGGAGGGGACCCTAGGCTGAACCTGGTTATATTTAGAGCAATAGAAATGTTCACAGACAACAGGGTCATTTCGGATGTTACTGCCCTGTTATGATAAAAGCTTGGAAGCCCTTTGTGGTTTTATTGACAGATGCACAAAGAATAAAGCTTAATTTCCTTTTATTAGCTGCAGAGATTACTGCTATCTCTCCTTCTAAATTTAACAAAGCTCATGCCACTATGCAATATAAATCTGTTATATTAAGACAGCAGGGGGATTGCATCAGAAGCTGTTTGGTGCCCTGTTCAGAAAAGCAGTAGCTTAAATATGAATAACCTGTGCTAAGTGTAAAGGCAGTACAGGTGTTCCACTATCACAAAGAATGTGATTTGGAAGTCAGAAATGTTTTGTGCAAGGTCTGGGTATTGCTGGCAATTGCATAATTTAAGTAATTTTGATAGGAGTAGCGTTGTGATCCACAGTGTCCTATAAATTATTCAAATGCATTTGCATGATTCAAAAGATTATCTGTGTTTAAATCCTGACTAAAACTGTGAAGAGTGTTAACATTTCTAATTCTATACTGGATCATGGGATAATCGTTGCTGTAGTGTGCTGTGTCAGCTCAGATATCTGGGGCAGGCAGGTGGTGTAGTGGTTAGGGACGCAACCGTGTAGTTGGAAGATTGCCGGTTCGAGCCCCCGACCCACAAAATACTGCTGAGGTACCCTGAGCAAGGTACCGTCCCCAAGCACTGCTCCCCGGGTGTTCATGTAACTGCCCCCTGCTGTGTCACAATGTCACATGTGTTAAATGCAGAGGACACATTTTGTTGTTGCGTGCTGTGGTGCACCAACAATGACAATTAATCACTTTTTACTTTAATATCTTTGGGCAGGAAGAGAGTGTCTCCCCCTAGTGGTGACCACTGAAATACTGCCATGGAATAAAAGCTAATTATTATAGGCTCTATATAAGCTCTTACTAATAGTTATTATTCCCTTTATTTAGCACAATAGAAAGACACTTGTAATAGATACCTATAGAATATCTTAATGGTCTATTTTTTGGGGAATTTTCCCCCAGTTTTCCCTATTTGTTCATGTCTGCTTTAAAACAAACATTTTGTCCGCATTTGTTATCCCAAATGACTGTATGATAATAGCTTTACAAACCCATCTTCAGTCACACTAGACAAAGTGCCATAATATATCAGGAGAATCAAGATCACAATAGCGCAATAAGACTTAAAACTGCACACAGACAACCAGGGTGGTTGTAGCATGGGTTAAATCAGGCGGCATCTGCAAACAAAAGGGCAGCATGTTCCTCAATCTATCTATGAGCTTCTTCACCGCATTGTGAACAGTCAGGCCACATGTGAATCAAAGTAGAACCCAGAACCCATATTTGGATGTGGGCACCAGCCTCTCCAAGTACTGGTTTTGTAACCAGTGTATGACTCGCTACTCTGGGCTCAGCTGTTTTCATTCTGAAACTAATGTGAAATGATAAAAACAATGCATTGCTACACAAAGTGCTCAGATCAGACTGCATTTCAGTTCTGCATTTATGAGCGTCTAATTTCAAAAGACATCTGTGTTTTATTAGCACCAAGTCACTCCACAGTATTGACAGACTTGTATGACAATCCATTGATCCTGTCTGAGATGTTTATGTCTGTAGTGCTTATTGTAGACTTCATTTTCTTTTATTGTGAAAGTAACAAAATCTTAGATGGCAATGAAACTATACTTATATGCTAACATTTTTGGAGGGAGAAAACATCTGAAAGTAATCAAATATTAGAATTAAGATTTTACTACTTTTCAACAGTAATATGCTTTATATATTATTGCCTTCATTTCCAAACATCCAGTGTGATGTCTGGTTGGGAGATAATATTTGTTATAATTAGCCAGCGCTCAGCTCATTAACTGAAGAGAACTTCTGCCTCCAAGATATTCAAAGGGTGGTTAATTAACAGGCCCAATTATCTGAAAACAACTCTAGTCTGGACTCCAAGATGTCATCATGTGGAACATGATCAAACAGACTGCATGGGTATACTGAAATAAAGTAAATAAGTAAATACTACTTGCTTTAAATTTACTGGGACTTAAAACGTAACCGAGTATGGCTTCATCCTCATAATGACTGTGCAATTATCACATTGCCATTTTTTACACTGGTTTTTTTTATTTTCTATTTTCACCACCTAAGGACAGCCTGTTGCATGGAGAGCTCTTTTGACCGCATGTTGTGGGTTCACAGCAAAATCTTCCAAATGGAAACACCACACCTGAAATCAACTCCGGGCTGGTATTCTCCGTACGTCACTTAAATCATCCAAGATCGGAAGCCTCATCTTGGATCACTTAATGGTGGTGAAAATCATCAGGTTAAGTTGGTTCCTTGAATGCATTTCAGGAACGGATTAGTTTTTTCTAGATCCCATCATCCAAGATGCTTGCTGCTTGAAAAGCCTACAATATATGTATTGAGTCTAGAAAACATGATCGGCAAGTCTCTCATTGGCTTCTACAAAATGATGGAAGAAATGGCACATTTTTTCACTCAATCTGAGCAGGACCATTTATTGGAGTGATATTATGACTTAAAATAATTAATCTGTATCAAAACTAAATGCAGCAAAAGCGACCCAAATCAGAAAAGATGGCTGGCAAAAAGTGGTTGAAAAATTAAATGCATATGTAGTTTTTAATTTGTATACTTATTACTTGAATGCAGCGTTACATTTCAAATGTAACATTATTATTTAATTGTCATGAATCCAGATGAAACGGAAGCACAGTAAGGACATGGGAACAAGTTAAACTGAAGTAAAAAAATATATTTCAAACTGGAAATCGGTCGCTCATCCATGAATGGCGAGGCCAACACTGATTGGATTTGCATGCACAGACACTGATTAAGTTGGCGAGCTAATCCTTGTTTACACAGAACAAACCTACTCCAAGCAAGTTTGAGGATTAGGATGTATTGCTATAACAATACATCCAGCAAGAGTTTTGAAGAATCGACAGATTTAGGATCATGCCAAATTGTCAACGATTTCATCTGGCTAAACAAACGTATGGAGAATAGCCCCCAGACCTTTTATCTGTTTGATGATGAAATAATGAAGGATTTGCCTACACTTGTCCATGAAATACCTTTTAAGTAGATTGTCAAATTACTTTTGGTCCCTTTAAAAAGAGGGTGGTACATATTAAAGAGCTGTAATTCCTAAACCCTTCCTCCAATTTGGATGTGCGTACCCTCAAATTAAACCCGAGAGTCTGCACTTGTCCATACTCATTGACATGTTTGATCTCTTCATGATACAGACTATAAACTAATCAAAGCAGATATTAATACCAAAGAAGTGACCTGAAATATGTCTACATTATGTAAATTATTTGTGTGCTTGCAAATTGGCAGTATTATTGGCAGTAACCACACACTGCAAATTAGAAATATTAATATTAAATAAAAATTAAGACTTATTAACTGTTTTATCCTAAAATGTAAAGTTTGTGGGTTTATGTCACGGTTGTGGCAGGAACGACGACCCATAATGCAGGCGGTACTTGAAGTAGGACGTTTATTTTGTAAAACAGGACTCAAATAGGCACGAACAGCGAAAACCGTGAACGATGTGTAGAGGTACACATGCAGGCACGTACACATACACATACACAATCGACCATGGGGACTGAACACAGGCGGACTAAATAGATGAGACATTATGATCAAACACGGGGCAGCTGGGAACAATCAGGAATATTCACATGGGGAATAAGGGGCGTGGCACATAAGGAACACATGGACAGACCGTGACATTACCCCCCCCCAAAGGCGCGAACACCGGGCGCGC
>JAODKK010000001.1:36603374-36614452 GCA_026774405.1 Petrocephalus microphthalmus | reverse complement strand
GAAATTATTTTGTGAATCCGAACGGGCCTAAAACTGAAAGGGTTTTGTATGATTTCATATCAGACAGTAAGAAAAAAGTTATGTCTTTTTATACAGTGTATGTAAACTTTTGGCTTCAACTGTATCTCTTGCATGCAATAACTGTATCAAGCCTGCAATCACTGACATTACCATTTTGCTGGTTTCTTCTTTTGTAATGCTTTTACTGCAGCCTCCTTTTACTAGTTTTTGTTTCAGGGGGTTTCTACTTTCAGTATCCTCTTCAGGAGGTGCAGTGCATGCTCAGCTGGGCTACAGTCTGTTGACTGGTTTGACCAGTTTAAATCCTTCCACGTTTTCCCCTAGATGAAGTCTTTTGTTCAGCTGCTAGTGTGTTTTCGATCATTGTCTTGCTGCATGAGTTTGGATGTAACGGTTTTTCTTTACCAACCTGTTGGATGTCTGATGCTCATTACACCAGTGGTCTGTCTTTTTCCAGATTGTTGTACTAGCTATGCCCCAAATTTGTGCTATCCCTCTGATTTCTTTCCCCTCTTCTCTCAGCTTCAAAATGGCTTTCCTTTTTCACACAGATAGCTCTTTGGTCTTCCTTTTGGTTTATCCTAATAGTCGTTACAGTGAAACTTAAGACTAAAGCCAAAAGTAGACATTGCAAGCTATGTATTGTTTAAACAGTCAATCGAGTAGGACTTACCTGGGTAACAAACACCTGTCAGTCATGTTCCAATATTTTTGCTTGCTTAAAATCTGGGTGGTCTGCTGCAAAAGATGCCATTTTATTTAATACATTTTGATGTAAATATTGGGAAATAGTTGAAATTCTAATCTCTGGTGTCACTGATCTTTTGATCTCAAACTTGCATGTCTCCAGTGGATAGCAAAAAATCAATTGGACTGTACGTGTCATTATGGACAGTTGCCTATCAGTATTAGCTGCTGAGGGTGTTTGGACAGCTGTGTAATATCTGACCGTAAATCAACAGCGTGTGTATTATTGGAACAGTGTTATGCAGGTTTATATTATATTCCAGTATTCTCCAATCCTGGCATAAAGTGTCCACTGTTTGGCACAGACAGATAATTAGAGTTCTCTGAAAATAACCAGCTGAACCCCCACTGTCTTTGTGTGACTTGGTTTATGAAACTTCCTTGATTGTTTTTTTGGGTGTTATTCTCCAGTGGGAAAGGCACATTTTTATATTTGTGTTGGTTAAAAATAAGTTTAGATTTGGATAGCAGGTTTTCAAACTTAATTGATGTTTATGAAGTTTTTTATATTCATCTGTTGCACACAGAAGGAGTGATGATCGCAAAAAGGATGACCGCTCCCGAAAGCGTGACTACGACCGCGTGCCCCCCAGGAGGGACTCCTACAGGGATCGCTATAACCGGAGACGGGGCCGCAGTCGGAGCTATAGCCGCAGCAGGAGCAAGGACCGCCCTCGCGACCGAGAGCGGGATCGCGATCGCGATCGTGACCGGGAGAGAGATCGAGACAGGGATCGGGATCGGGATCGGGATAGGAGTAGGAGCAGGTCCAGAAGCAGAAGTCGTTCCAGGAGCCAGAGCAGGACTAGAAGTCGAGGTCAACCACAAGCCTTATGTTAAGATGCTGCTCTTACTAATGAAATGTAATATGTTGAACAGCCACCTTTAGACTTAATGTTTAATGTAAGGTTTAATCTGCCTTTTAATCACAGAAAGGGACGCAGTCAAATCAAAGTACGACCACGACCGCACAGAGAGGCTTGACCCCCCAGAGAGCTACACACCTGCGCCACTGGTGTCCGGCATTTCTTCCGGGCATTTTCCCGTGCCGACTCTCAGCAGCACCATCACTGTCATTGCTCCCACACATCACGGCAACAGCACCACGGAAAGTTGGTCGGAATACCATGAGGACCACACGCTGGACCACGGCTCCTTTGGCCAGGGGGCCCCACAGAGGAAACGTTGCAGGGACTATGACGGTAATGTGTTCGAGAAGCAGTATGCATGTTTTTTATTTTTAAGACTTTTTATATTCAGCATGATGTACAGTAATGTGCAAAACTCTTTAACGGCCAAAGAAAAAATTTAAATGATCATGTTGGTCTAAAACTATGTCAATTTTAAAAAATTTTTCACTCAACTACTAGTAGCCCTTGTCTGACAAATCAGTACCTCATTGACTTTTATTTAACTAATGAAATAAATATGACCAGATTACTTAAACACATGGAAAGTCTGGGGTGTGCCTAAGGTTTGGGAACTGAAGAGGTTATTGTTAAATACTTTTTTTTACACTTACCCAGATAAATAGCTTTAAACATTTACTTTGACTGCCCAGAATGTTTGCATGCTACTGTACAATTTTTTTTACTTGATTGATACTTTTACTTGATTTACTTCCTCCTTAGAATTAACTCTACCAGTTTGTTCAGAATTGCACTTTGCTCTAAGCTGATTGGCTGGAGTGCTTGCACTGATGACTGTCTTCTCCATTCCAGAGAAAGGTTTCTGCATGCGCGGTGACATGTGTCCGTTTGACCACGGCAGCGACCCGGTGGTTGTGGAGGACGTGAACCTACCCAGCATTCTTCCATTTCAAGCACAGCCCCTTCCTGTGGTGGAGGCAGCGCCTCCCCCTGGTCTCCCACCACCTCCACCTCTCATGACGCCGCCACCTGTGAACCTGCGGCCGCAAGTGCCACCACCCGGGGCCCTGCCACCCAGCCTCCCTCCTATAGCAGGTACAGGTAACAATAAGCATAGTACTAAATCAGTAACTCCAAAAGAAAAAGTCACAAGGGAACAAATAGTCTTTGTAATAGGAGCTTCTGAGCATAATCTCCTTCATGTAGGTCCACCGCCACCACTGCCCCCTCTTCAGCCCTCAGGAATGGATGCCCCCCCAAACTCCATCACCAGCTCTGTGCCCACCATTGTCACAGCAGGGATCCGCCTCCCCCCACCACAGGCCCCGACACCTCTTTTTACATCAGGTATGGCCTCCAAGGAGCTGCTCTGTGCAGAGATAACACTGTCACTGGTGGGAGATTTTGCTGCTAAAGATTTAACATTAATTTTGAACGTTTTATGAAAAACATTGATTGATTCAGTATTAAATTCTCTTTGATTTGTTGCCATTGAACAATTAAGAACTAAATAAATGAGTAAAGACTGCAGTATGCTAATGTATGACTTAAGTAACAGTAACATTGCAAAGTAGAAAATGACTGACTGAATTCATATGCCATTTAGCCTTCATTTCATGGTTGAATCCTTTGAATATAAATGAAGAGCTTGTTACTTCCGGTTGCTGTTAATCACCAGTGGTGCCTATAGGCAGGTTTATGGTATTGTTGTATCACGTATTAGTCCTCAATCAGGCAGTGACTTATTCAGACCAGCTCTTACTTGACAAAGCTTTGTATTTTCCACGCTCCCTTGGACACTCAGACACCTATGAGACAGACGTGTACAATCCTGAGGCTCCCAGTATCACCAACTCTTCCAGACCCATGTATAGACACAGAGTGCACGCGCAGAGACCAAACCTCATCGGCTTGACTATGGGGGAGGTGGACCTGCCCCCACGGGGTACGCTTATCTTAGCCTACTGGGAAATTGTCGCTTCTGCCTCTATGCATATGTTGCTTTGAATTAGTGAACTAAGCCAAAAATGTTGACGTTGAGTTTCCATTGTCACTGCAGAAAAACTTTCAAACAGCAATAGCGTCAGGATCGTTGTTGAGTCGGACTCCAGAAAACGATCAGTTGGCCCGAGCGATGGAATTCCAGCAAAGAAGCCATGGTTTGACCAGTAAGTAAGATTTTGTCTTTTTTGGTGTTTTTGTGTAACTGTCCTTAATTTACAACATTTATATTGTTTGCTTGCAACTGCATGTTTTTTTTCCCCTGTCATGTTTGCCTGCTACTTATGGATGTCAGAACAGCATATAGAATTGCAGATCACTGTCACAGCATGTGTTCAGTGGTTTTGGAAACGTGTTTTCAAAAACGGTTGCTTCCGTCAATTTTTGGCACGCTGTAGTTGCAAATGTAAAATTCAAGTTGCAAGTGGAAGTAATGTACAAAAGAAGCATGTGGGTAAACGGGAATTAAAATGTATGATGTCTTCTCTTCTGTATATAGTGAAGTGATTACTTTGTATAAACTATATACGCTTGTCTTTTTTTAAGCAGGCACAGTTTTAACAAACCTAATCAAGGGTTTCACAAGATGTCATTTGGCTCACCAAATGCAAAGCTGGATGTTAGGCAGATTCCCAAAGAGCTTAACAACATCAGCAAACTCAATGAACACTTCAGTAAGTTTGGGACCATTGTTAACCTGCAGGTAAGGCTGGGTTTCTTTAACTTTCATTCCTATTGCTAATATTTTATAGTTGATTTGTTGTGATCACTTTTAATCATATGTTGAAACTAGCTAGTTTTAAACTAGTTCCGTGTTTTTTGTTGGTTGCACCACTGCTGCTTAAGTTATATTGTAGTTAGTAGCTACTAAATAAAAACTGCCGCAGAGAATGATCTTTTCAGCATGGACAACCACTTAACATCATTCTGATGTTATTATAACCAATTTACTGTTCCACATGCTCCTTGAGTTTAGGGCTGTCACTATCGATTTTGTCAATGGAGTAATCTACTGATTTTAATCTGACAATTCATCGAATAATCATTTATAGCATATTATATAATATAATGTAATATTACTACATACTTTGCATTTGGTGCAAGGCAGGAACCAATCAGCCATTGCAAGAACACGCATATGGTCAGTTTTTAAGCATTCTGGACCATGGATGGAAACTGAAGACTACCAAAAAGCCATGGGGTCAGGAGTGTGACATTTTGCCTTATAAAGTGATTCTGTAGTTGCGCTGTATGCAGTTTCTTTCATAGACTATTGCTGTTATACTTACAGTATATAAAGTGAAATTTCTTTCCATTTTAATGTTATTCATCTTCACTAACATGGTAGTTAAAATGCGTTGTCACTCAATTTACAGGAAGTATTAAAATCATGCACAATTTGCAAGATACCGCCACAAATGTCAGGCCATTTACTGCGGAATAAAGATGTCAGTTCTGGGTTCACCATAGTTCTCTCACTCTCCTGCACCCTGTCTCTCTCACAAAAGCATTCTAATTTTCTGGAACTAGAGGATCTAGAGACCCGTAGCCAGTACTGCGTGAACTAAATGATTCTGAGCTTCTGGTAACTGAGTAACTTACTTGCTTACTTAAAAGATCTGGTTTGTTTTTTGACTGGCTTCTTATTCATTCTTATGCTCTCACTGGAAAGACAGTAAAATGATAATTGTGACTGACACGAGCGCTATTTACAGAATTCTGACTTTATATCTGACCATTGCAACTTTATATTGAGGTTTGGTAAGTCATGCCTTGGTTTGAGTTATTCTGTTATTCTTATGTCAGTGTTTGCCTAGGACTTCTAGTAGACAAAAGACAAAATTAATTGAAAGACACATTGTGCAATGTAATGATTGTTAGGGTCTGTAACAGCCAATAACTACCATTACTGTAATAACTGCCAATGGCATAATATTCTGTTTTTTGTGTAATAAGTCTATAATGTAATAACGTGATGTTTTTGAATCAGAAATGTTATTTAGTAACCCTCACAATTCTTACTTTATTTCTTGTACATCAGAGTTTTTTTCTAACAACCAGCCCTTAGCCGGAACCGTCACTTCTGCTCCCACTTTAATGGCTCAATGCAATGCGCCTACCAGAGAGGAGCGAAGGCTACAAAAATATAGGTCAAATAGTTTCATATTGATTCAAAACCAGTCTCAGCATTTTATTGCAAAATATGATACAAATGGCTAATCTACGTTGAAGAGGTCTCAAAATATAGCCCCGTGATAGTTTAATACAGCCTCAACACGTTTATTAATTGTGGCCAACCCATAAATAGTTCTATGTGTAAGATGACACAGGCAGAGCAGTTTCATGTTCAATTATGGAGATTAAATTTTCCAAGGCAGAAATATTGAGATGCTTGCAAAAAATGGTATTCATTGGTACATTTCATGTAATTGTGCGAATTATTTTTATCCAGTTTATTGCTGTAAGTCCCACCTCAGTAATTCCTGGTCGACTGAAAAGTAATCCAGAGTAGGAACTAAAGGGGTTCAGGAATTACCCCCCAGGAACTACAATCGGGCCGAATTCCTGTGGTGGAACCGCAGAGCATTACTCTGGTTCTCAAAGTTCCAGGTTCCTGTGCTTTGAAAGGACCTAAACAAATTCTATGAAGGGAAGGTAGCTGATTTATTTGTTTATTTTTTCTGTATGGTTTTTATGTTGCCTTTAGGTAAAATTTGAGGCCATTCTCTCTCCCCTTTAGGTTGCCTACCAGAACGACCCTGAAGGGGCGCTCATTCAGTTCGCAACACACGAAGAGGCCAAACGAGCTATCATGAGCACAGAGGCTGTGTTGAACAACCGCTTTATCAAAGTGTTTTGGCATCGTGAAAACGCTGGTCCCCAGCTTCAACCACAATCACAAATGGTCAGCACCCTGACAGTCAACATATTAATGCTTTTTTGAGAACTTCAGTTAGAGCCTGGGTTACTTACCTATAACTGTACGGTTCTCTCATTGAATTGGGCTATGCAGGCTGCTCAGCAACCCCTGGTGATGGCCCTCAAGCAGTCTGTCAAAGATCGTCTGGGCCCTCTTCCGACAGGGAACTCAGAGCCCCCCCGGGAGTTGGGCATGGCCACTCAGGTGGGTTTCGGCTTCCCCCCCCCCCCCCCCCTTCAGTGTTTTATAGTCTTTTCATAGTTTTGTTGTTACTGTGTTCATTTGCTTTTCCAACAGAATGCAGCCAAAGTTCCAGTAAAGGATCGGTTGGGATTTTCCACAAAACCAGCTGCTGTTGGAGGAAAGGTAGGTTCTGTCCATTGGTTAATATCAAAATGGAATAATCCAGGTTGTTGTCAGTTTTAGTGTCCTTCTAAAGGTTCCAGGAATTTTCAGAAGCCTAACTGTTCATCCATAACCTGCAGGTCCTTTCGATTTCAACGGGATTGACCAAAACAGTGTACAATCCAGCAGCATTAAAAGCTTCCCAGAAGGCTTTGCCCTTCCTGAGCCCTGGTGCCTCCTCAGAGGCTCTAAAGAAGAAGCAGGTACAGCAGTCTCCAATGAAAGGCTGCCATTTGACGCATGAGTCAAAATGTGCCATCCCTTCCCTGGGATTGACCATGTGTGTGTGTGTGTGTGTGTGTGTGTGTGTACGTGTGTGTGGGGGGGTGTAATTCTTACAGGAAGCTCTTAAGCTTCAGCAAGATGTCCGGAAGAAGAAACAGGAGATCCTGGAGAAGCATATTGAAACACAAAAGGTAATTTGGTTTGATTTCTTTCTAATTACTTCCCATTTCTTTTTCAGATTACCTGTTTTTTTTTAAAAAACCTTTATTGCTATTATCTTTTTCCTAACATAGAAATGTGATTTTTATTTTTTAAAGCTGTTGATATCCAAGTTGGAGAAAAATAAATCCATTAAGCCAGAGGACAAAGCTCAGATCATGGAGACGCTGACCACACTCACTAAAAACATCACCAAGCTGCAAGCTGAAATCAAAGCCATTTCAAATGGCAATCCTATGAAGGCTGCTAAAAGCAAAGCTCAGGTGAGTTCTGAGGATGTTTTCCATCTCTAGATTTGCATATATCTGGCTATTCTTGCTAAATCTGAGACCCATTTGATTTACTATGTTTGGTACCATGATGTGCTTTATAATTGGGTTACAGGCACAGAAGGAGTTGTTAGACACTGAATTGGATTTATATAAGAAGATGCAAGCTGGGGAAGACACTGCACAGCTGAGGAAGAAATACACGCAATTACAGCTAGAGGTAACTCCATCAAGAGGGACTTTCTGACCTCAGCATTCTTGTTTCTGTAGCATATATCTCACACCACAAGGGGGCTTCTTGCACCATTGGTGTGCAATAAAGGACACCAATATATGACATCAAGCATTTGAAGTGGAAGACTAGTGTTGTTCAAAGTAACATGTAGTTGCATATACTGTTTTTCCAAGAGCTTATTGAGACATAGTCACTCTTCTAAACATTTCTGCTGCATTGGTGAGACTCACATTTCTGGTGCAGGGATTACTGCTGAAGAATCATCAAATCCGTTTTATTTTTTTTTCCCCTCTACAGGCTGCCAAAAGAGGTATCTTAGCCTCAGGCCGTGGCCGAGGCACCCATATCCGGGGTCAAGGGGCCCTGCGGAGCAGGGGACGTGGGATTAGAGGCCGGGGTAGGGGGGCCTTGATCCATGCTGTAGTAGACCATCGCCCACGAGCCTTGGAGATTTCAGGGTTTACAGAACAGGATAGGGTGGACCTCCTCCCCCATTTTGCAGTAAGTCAAACACTCCCTATATTTTAGCTATTTAAAAAAAAAATGCTTTTTTACTGAACAATCTAGATTTAAGTAATTTTCTGAAAGGTACTGGAACTCTTTTGCAATTATTGTTACTATTAACATGAAATCCAACCGTGAATAAACTGCTGAAAGTTAAGCTAGATTTTTGCCTGAAATTTTAATGATACTTCATGGGTGTTTTGCCAAGCAATTTGGTGAAATCGAAGATTGCCAGATCAACGAGACTGCTCAGAGTGTCGTAATCACCTACAAGACAAGGGCAGAGGCTGAGATGGTAAGAATCATGTGTTAAGCTCTTTAAACTGACAATTTAGGGTCCTAGAGTGTGTGCAAGTAGATACTGTACTCTTGTTGCACGTCGTCATAGACTTAGTAGTATCTATGGTACATGCATATCTGTTGGGTTCTTCAATTGTAACCCATTTAATCCCATGGGCAACATATGGTCAGAACGCGGAGTGGTTTTTTTTATTAAGGCTGGAGCGGTTGCTCTGTCTCGCTCAAATTTCGCTCTAATACCACTCATATTACGAGTCTGAGGCATGCCCAAATCTACCCAGAACTCATCTGTACACAAAGGCCGAGATGGAGATCTGGCCGAGATAGTTCGCAAAATATTTCACAGAGGTTTAAGGTGACAGTTGTTAAGCATGCAGATTATTCCTCCCTCTTAAATTGGAGCGAGTGTGGAGTGTAATCTAGCTGTCTAGCAATGTAAGAACTGCGTGTGTATAGCATGTGATGTTAGATTTTTTTTTTAGAATTCAGTACAAAATACCCCTCCTCACATTGTGCTTTTATTCAGTGCTGGTGACAGTGTTTACGCCAATGGAAAACCAGTACAAAAATAGTACTGTCCTTTTGGTACTTTGAGGTACGAAAAGTATGGTACCAACTGCGGAGGAAAAGTGCCCAAATTGTTGCAAAATATAGACCTACTGTTATCCAGAATTAATTTCAGTTTTACCCGTTAGTTTTTCTGCTGGCCTCATTGTGGTATAGGATTTTCTGCAGATTTTGTGCAATGTGAGCCCTCTCTGAAACTTAGTCCATACTAGAGGTCAATCGATACGTGTTTTTCTATAGCCGATGCTAGGGTTGAAAGATATTTTCACATCGAAATTGCAATTTGAAACAATGTGATTAGCAAATTGCAAAGGCTGCGATTTATGTTATGCATTATATAGCATGTCTGACCCAGGGTTTAAAACTGTCATGAAAATTGCAAATTCATGCCGCCCTCATTGTGTGACAGTCAGTCTCACCAATCAGAAGTACTGTACTGGTCGCGTGCCAGTCATGCCCACCAATCAGAAGTTGCCCGAAGTGACTGTGTATATGCCCACAAACAACACACGTGAAACCCAAGGAAAACGTTACATTCGCAGTAACCGGAAGACCGGAAACACTTTACTAAGTGGAAAAAGCGGTCGAGTGCTGTGCAAACGCGACGCAAAATGTGCATGTAAAAATACAATCACTTTACCATGTTAGGGTTGCTAGAAAATTCTTCTATGGGTTATTAGGTATGTGCTGTATCAGCGGTGCCCAATACATAGATTGTGTTCAGGTTGATCGCATGACATTAAGACATTGATACATGAATGTGTGTGTGTATATATATATATATATATATTCATTCATTCATTCATGTATCAGTTTTAATGTCATGCGATCAACCTGAACACGATCTATATATATATATATATATATATATATGTGTGTATATATATGTATATGTGTGTATATATATGTATATGTGTGTGTGTATATGTATATGTGTGTGTGTATGTATATATATATGTATATATATAGTGCAGTTCAGATTTCAGTGTGCAATTAGCTTACAGGTAATACAGCGCTCAATTAGTTTTTTTGTACACTTAAAGTGATTACTGAACTAAGTTTAAAAAAAAATTGGTAATGAAATCGCAAACGCAATCTGTCAGAAATCGCAATTAGATTATTTCTTAAAATCATTCAGCCCTAGCCGATGCTGATATGTAGAAGCCAGGGTCAGCCGATAGCCGATATATGCTGCCGATTTTTTATTTTTTTTTCCCCCCCCCCAATTTTAATTTGATGTTTTCCCCTCTATTGGCATAGTTAAATATCACACTAATAATATAGGATACCCAGCATTTCTCAACTTAACAACATTCGTTGAACACTGACTTAGAACATAAATATAAATAGGGTGACCAGATAGGAGTCCATGTTATCCCCGACACTTTGAGCTACTTCAGGTTTTGCAAACTACTTTTAACCTGAAAGACTCCTTTGCTTGGTTAATAGTTAATTTCTTCTTGTGCTTTGACTGGTTTGTTTCGATGATTGAAAGACTCATCAAGCTGTTTCACATTAACATTAGTGACATGTATGATTATGGGAGACTGACCAGTCGGCACACAGCAAGGATGCAGCGTGTAAGTGAAATCCAGGTCCTTTTAATTGAAATGGTAGTTTACAAATCCTATCCTAGCTCAGTGTCTGGGATGACATGGATTATCTGGTCACCCTATTTATATTTAAGTTTACACTTATGTTCTGAGTGAGTGTTCAATAAATGTTGATGAGAAATGTTGTGTATCCTATATTAGTGTGATATTTGACCATGCAAATGGGGGGGGGGGGGGGGGGGG
>JAODKK010000001.1:36533218-36546895 GCA_026774405.1 Petrocephalus microphthalmus | reverse complement strand
GGAAAAATTCATTGTAGAGTCTTAAAGCACTTATGTAAGTCGCTCTGGCTAAGGGCGTCTGCCAAATGCTATAAATGACAGAGAACAGTTTCTTATTCTTAGCTGTCAGGAGTGGCTCCCAGTTTGGTCTTCTGCTGCTGTATCCCATCTGCTTCGAGGTTTGATGTGTTGTGCATTTAGAGATGCTCTTCTGCATACCTTGGTTTTAACAAGTGGCTATCTGAGTTACTGTTGCCTCAGTCGAGCCATTCTTCTCTGACCTCTGCCATTAACAAGGCATTTTCCCCAAAAAGAACTGCTGCTCTCTGGATGTTTCTTCTTTTTCGGCCCTTTATCTTTAAACCCTAGAGAGGGTTGTGTGTGAAAATTCCAGTAGATCAACAGTTCCTGAAATACTCTTACCAGCCCTTATGGCACCAACAACTATGCCACATTCAAAGTCACTAAAGTCACCTTTCTTCCCCGTTCTGGTGCGATCTTTCCGTGAAGCTCCTGACCTGTATCTGTATGGTTTTATACATCATGCTGTTGCCTTGTGATTGGCTGATATTTGCTTCTTCGAGCAGTTGAATGGGTGTACCTAATAAAGCGGCCAGTGAGTGTATTTTTCTTGTAGCTTTAACCCTCCTTCGGATAAAATGATAAAATTATGGAAAATGTTTGCATTTCTTGATGGAAAGTTACCATGCTGAAATGCCACTGAACAACTGGACTGACCCACCCATCATTTCCAACCTTCTGAAAACTTTAGATTTTAATTAAAAAAATTTCAGCTTTAATCTCAATGTTTTAGAATTTTTTTTTTTTTTACCTTTTATGTAGCCCCTGTACTCTCCCATAATAAACGTGCCAATAGCCATAATATTTTTAGCCTGGTCTGTCTGCCTCGCTTTGGTCACACACACTCAGATGTGTTGGGTGTCAGGGCTGGTGCCCATCTGGTGCCCTGTGCTCTGTGGCTTTTCCTCCATTCCTTTGGTATGCCCCTAGTGTTTCCCTGGCTCCCTGGGCTGCAGTGTGACCCCATGGATTGAGCGTGTTGCTTTAGAGGCAGATGTCCCTTTTGCCATGAGGTCAAGGCTGGCCTGAAGCCAGTCTCACCTTTTGTTTATTATTTTGGTTTAATTTTATCTCCTAGTTTCTGATATGGTTAATTTATGCCTCTGCCATTGTGTCCTTGTTTATGGTTACCTGGCCTTGTTTAGTTATGTTCTGGTTCACTAGTCTCTCCTGGTGTAGTTAGCAAACAGTGTTTGTTTCCTATGCCTTGTCCACACATATACAGATATTTCTAAAAGCATAGCTTTTTCTATGCACTTTGGCTTTTCGTCCACAGGCAAACGTTTTAGGTCACAAAACGGAGCTTTTGTAAAACTTCGCCCAGGGTGAAACTTTTCAGAAACTGTTTTCAGTCTTAATGTGTAGACAGGGAACACAGTGTTGCTCTCTGTTTTCACCCCTTGTGGCCCCTTTATTTGCTGATTCTCCCTTTGTGTCCGTTTCGTTAATAAAACCCCAGTTTGCTGGAGCCGCTATGTGGATCTTCGCTCCTTTGCCATGCGGCACTGTAACAGCATGTCGGATGTGTTCCCAGAAGCATATCTAAGTTCAGTGTAAAAGAGCTTGCAGATGGTTTAGGTCTAATCGGTTACTCTCTCTCTCTCTCTCTCTCTCAAGTTCTGGTGTGTTTATTTATTGGGAAACCGAAATGTTCCTAAACCACCCATTGAGATTGACCGTAATTAGCCTTAGCCATAAACAACTCATAGCTACAATTAGCATAATGTTTTCCATGGTTGACATCTACGTGTGAATTCAGGCTCTGGCTGTGTCAAGATTCATTCGTCACACTGCATACCAAATTGAAAATGATGTAACCGAACGGCTCAGGCTGAATACAGCCCTGCATGGGAAATAGGAACCATCCCGTGTGAACCTGCACTGCACCTTTCCCCATCCTGATCCCTCCCCCTCCCCCTCCATTGCTATGTTCAACAGTAGCCAGTTAGCATAAAGATTCAGTAAAACATTCTTGTTGTAATCTGCTTTTTATGATTTTTTTCATTTAAATGAAGGATCCAGAGGATAATTTCAGGTAAAAGCACATGAATAATCATTCAGCAATCTAGTGTATGCATTAGATTTAATTCAGGAATAGTGTTTACTATGAAGCTCATATTTGTAAATGTTATCCACATCTAGTAAAGATTTAAACCAAATAACTGTTAAATCTGGGACATACTATTATTAACTGAATAAATAAGCTTTTGTCGGCCCGCAAGCTCATTGGTGATTTTTTATTATGGCCCTTTCAGTGAGTTTGACACCCTTGGCGTTTAGAGTGCGGTGTTCTTCAAAGATTCTTGAAACCTGTCTGCCTTTAAATGGATAATATCGCCCCCTTATGGTGAAAAAGGTTTATTGCGTTTTCACGGCTTAATTTAAACTCCCGTTAGCAACTAACACAGTTTGACTATTTCAGTTGCATGGTTCCATTATGTTAGCTGCTATCGTGGTTGGCAGCTATGCTTTTGGGAAACGCACCTAGGATCGATTGGACCTCTTTGTTGTACTTAACAATCAGCGTGTGAGATTAGGTGCCGAACAATAATTATGGGGGAATTCTAAACCCGGATTCTATGGGAAAACTGCAAGATAATACCGTGAGCACTTCTGCAGTTTAGAACAGAAATGTTTTTGATGGTCAAAACTAAGCGAAGAAGCATATTTTACGGAAATGTTGCTAAACCGGTTTCAGCGATTATACTTTTAGTTTTGTCTTGAGCACTGAAATTTTTCAAAAACAGAAATTCTCTGCATTAAATACTACATTGCACCAGGATAATTACTATATTTATGGCTTATACCCTTACGAAAATGAACCATGGTTTTACTATGTTTTTTGGGTAACCATGATAAAACTATGGTAATCATGGTTTCACTGCAGTTTATTATAAGTAAACCGTAGTAGTACCACAGGTACCATGAAGTGCTATAAGTAAACCATGGTAATACTATGGGTAGGAGCTTAGTAATCATAATTACCATGAGGTACCATAGTGAAACCATGGTTACTGTAACAAACCCATACCCAAAACCCAAAAAACCACAGGAAACCACAATGAATTTCTGTAAGGGTAGTAAGTAGTAAGTAAAATTTATTTACATATAGAGTGACCAGATAATCCAAAGTGTCATCCTGGACACTTTGAGCTACTTCAGGTTTTACAAACTACTTAAAACCTGAAAGGGTCCTTTGCTTGGCTAAATAGTTCATTTCTTCTTGTGCTTTGACTGGTTTGTTTCCTTGACTGAAAGACTCATCCAGCTGTTTCGCATTAACATCAGTGACAGATGCATGATTATTGGAGACTGACCAATCAGCGCACAGCAAGAACTCAGCGCTTAAGTGAAATCCAGGTCCTTTTAATTGAAACGGTAGTTTACAAATCTTGTCCTAGCTCAAAGTGTCCAGGATGACATGGACTTTCTGGTCACCCTATTTACGTAGCACTTGTCACAGACAAGTCACAATGTGCTTTACAGAACCATTAAGAGAAATCGTACTATATGTCTTGTGGTTTTTTTCTTTTTTTTTTTGTTTGGATGAAATTAACTGTTATTCTAATACTCATGGGATTTCATGACTCAAACCAGTAACCAAATATATGAATACATTTTTTGCTAAACTTTGCTATGGATAAGTAACTTTCAGTTCAAAGAACATGTAACTGCTTGCTCACAGAAATCAACAGAGCAATCAAAGATACTGAAGAACCGTGTACACAAACACACACACACCCACACACAAATGACTATTCCGTAGGCCGATGGCCCGGCTGATTTGAATTTGAAATTTCTAATACAAATCTTAGCTGCTGAACGAGGTTTTGCATTTTCAGGTGACCCCACAAAACTTTCCTAAGGCATTGTGTGCATTTTTACACACACACACACACACACACACGTACAAAGAACAGAACAGACATGTATTACTCCTTAAACAAGGACACGCTATCCTCAATGAGAGATTGGCATAATACCTGGATATTACCACCAAAAAATTGACTTGCATGTTTTTGAGATGACAGTGCCCCAAGTGTGTTCAATAATTTACATCTTCAATTTGTCACCTTAAATACCACAGTGTGCTGATGTTTTTTTGTAAGTCTTCTGGGGCTGGTATGGAAATCACGTCAGATGCAAAATTTAATGCATGTACATTAATGCAAATTCTCTCGTCTTCTGATATATAAACGCTCTTTGGTAGCTGTAAATTCCTCTGCAGGATTTTTGAAGGATTTTTCATTCTGAACAAAAAACAACTTCAAGTAAGTGTGATTTAGTTTTTTCTGTGTCAGGGTGTTACGTTATATTAGAGCATTATATTATCATAACTCACTTTATGACCACTCTGTGCTCGAAGATGGTTAACAGTTCAGTATTTTATCTCTCAAATCCAGCAAGGTTGTAAATAATAACTGGAGCAGTAATTGATTTTTTCTTAAATGACCCATATCTACAAAAAATATTTAACATGCATGAGTCATTCTATTTTAATTCCATATCCTTTGCATCACCATTTTTAATTTTGATGAAATTTGGCATGTGAGTTAAATATAGCAGGAGTGTTAAACTCAATTGCAGAGGGGGCCAAAACGAAAAACTGGGTTGAATTTGAGGGCCAAACCAGGTCAATATTTATTGAAAAATATTGACCATTGAAAAAATGGTCTTAAATTGACCATGTTTAGTCAGATGAATCATGATGAATTATTGATACAGAAATATGAACTTAACATCTCCCAAGATGTCTTAAAATTCTGAACAAATTCTGAAACGAAACCATTCTGCCTGCTACTGCTTGGTCAGTGTAATACAGATGCAACTCTAATGGAGAAAAATAACTCACCGATCACGGAAAGTCTACGGTATGACCTTTCTGGACTAGCTCATGCTTAGCCATGCACGTTACATTAGTGATCACATGTACACCATTTTTGATTTTGATTAAATGCATTTCCAGTGAATATTTAATAAGGATGTCAGACTACACAAAACCACAGTTTCGGGTTCATGGTTTGGTGCAGTTGTGTTTGCAGTTTTATATTATTAAAACTGCAAACACAAACACAATTAGTTGCAATCCAAAGGCAATGCATCTGTCAATGTGTCATCTGTCAAGAGATGCTTATCAGCACATTGTAAAAACAATTATGTAAAATTACTAAACAAAAATATAATAACCATCAAACAATCAATCTCCTATTGAGTATGGGCTTGCACTTTGCTCACATTAGGCTACACTTCAGGGGCACTTATAGGTTATTTTTATGAAATAAAAATATTAAAGAAGAGTGGGCTTAGTATGTGCAGTGACTTTTCTGCAGGTTCAGAGCTTTGTACCTCCTACACCCGTCTAAATAACAACCCACATTTTTACATTGGGAAGCACTGAATCCCCTCTCTCCCACATAAATTTTTTGAGGCTTTGAATTTGAAAAAAGAAATTTAGACTTTAAAATAAAAGTCAATTTGCTAAAGTACTATATTTGACCTAATTTGCATGGTTTGGCTCCATCTTATAAGCTTCTTTTAGACGTTTCAAGATCCCGAAAGTGCTTTCTCAGGTGCTGCCCCAAGACCTTCTGCCTCTGGATGTTAAACAAGCCATATCAGTCGCTGGCTTTAAATCTGCTATTAAGACAAACTTTTACAGACAGGTATTCAATCCAGGATCGGCTACTATAGCTGGGGGATAGCTGGGTATTTATTTTAATTTTCTATGATTTATTCTTGTTGCTCTTAAACTCAGATCTTCTACACGTATGCATATTATATGCTTGTAAAGCACTCTGGTGTATACATCTTATGTGCTCTGCAAATAAATTTTACTTACATGCTTACTTAATTTCCAAGGAGCTATAGCTGAGCCATGTACCTGTAATAGTGAGCCAAGGCAAGTTTATTTATATAGCACAATTCAGAGTTCTTTACAAGCACAATAGAGTAAAATAAAATACAGCTCTTAAGAAAACTGTGAATTATCCATTTTTACTACCCGCAGTGTAGAAGTGTTGCTACTGTACTGTATATCTCAAAGGGAGATAAATGAAGAAAAAAAACTCTGGAAGTGACATATAATTCACATTCCAATTTTTATCAAAATCAAAAATGGTGAAGCAAAAACATTTCTTGAATTAAAATGAATATTGTTTTCCTTACCCTGTCATTTTATAGTGTTGGCCGCATGGTATATAAACATGAACATTTCAGCATTAAGTTGTGTGTCTGTCCACCTGTTGAAGGGATTGCTATAGCAACAAACATGATCATTCAGCAACCTCAGCCACCATCGAGCGCCATGCACTCAGACAAGTGGAGCACCGGGATTTTCGACTGCCTGGATGACATGTCTGTCTGTGAGTCAGTCTGTCTGCATGTCCTTCACACATTTTACAGTGAAAAAAGTCCTTATCAGCTTATAAGCATATATTGCTTATCTGTAACTGCCTCTCACAGTGACATCTATTGATTCGATACCTTATCCAGTACAGGTCCCCATGATAGCAGGAAAATGTTCCTTTTATATTTCTGAGCAAATTTTATTTCAATTAAAAATCATATGTATAAACTACTTTAATCACATTTATTTTCATTTCTGGCCAAAGTTACCAACCTTGGAGCTAACAACATTTGAATATTGCTAATCAATACATTTGTTACATCACAAGAATTACTTACAATACACTGCCTCGAACTTGAGAGCAGCACTAGTGGCTTTTTTCAAGCTATGATAATGTTCACAATATGAATCTTGGAATTTTTCGCTTCAATCACCATTAACAAATCACAAGTTTCAGCATTTGGTAACTTTTGGTTCTGCGCGCTATCACGTGACTACTGTAAACCGTGAGTGACGTAAAATTCATGACATTCATGACATTCATTCATTAGTGGAGCATATTTGCGCTTCCCTTTTAAGGTCCTGATTTCTCTTTTTTGATAACGCAGATTTTATGGGCCCTTGTGATCGTTGGTGATCGAATGGGGTAGTGGGTAAAAAAATGTATATAAATTTGACCAATCATGCAAATTTGACTGAGAACGCCACGTGTAGCCTAAAGTGAACGTGAGAATGCAGTTGTGGCCGCTCTCCTTTCTAATTCGTATTACGTGAGAATGTGATGTGCGGGTTCTCTTTTTCGATCCAGATTATGCAGATTATCCAGATTTTCCTTCCGATCTAGGTTAGGTAACAACGTTTAGAGTGGACTCTCCGTTTGATCCCCATTATATGGTAATATTTTGTCCGTACTATCTATATTTTGTCCAGGTTGCGCTGCTTACTGGTGCTTTCCCTGCTTCGCCTGCAAAACAGCTGCAGACTTTGGGGAGTGTTTATGTCTCCCTCTTGTGGACATTATGAACATTTCCCTTCAGATGTCAGGCATTCCCTGTGTTCCTCCCGTCTCTCTGGCGCTGAGAGTCGCGGTGCGGAATCGATTCCACATCCAGGTACCAATGACAAAGCATAGGTTTGGTATGGCCTGTTATCTTAAACTATGGAATAATGGGTTGTATGGCTTTGAATCATGTATGGAACAGTGCATTTGTGCCACTAATGAAGGTGATTTGCTGTTTTTCTTTTACAAGACAAAGATGATGCAGGCTATAAAATAACAGGTCTATTATCTTGGCTCTGTTATCTGAAGTATAAGTGACTATTTCTGTTTCTCTACAGGGGGATATCTGCTCTGACTGCATCTATGTGACTTTTTGCAATATGTGTTCCTGGTGCCAAATAGCCCGTGAAATGAAGACAAGACAACAGCCAGCCATAGTGATTAATGCCCAACCCACTGTGATCTCTGTCCAGCCCACAAGCCCGGGGGTCTTGCCCCACCTCACTGTTGTTAATGCTTAGCCAACTGTTTGTACTTCGCAATGATGACCAAGGTACATCCGCCAATCACAGAGAGTCCCTGTAGGTGATGCTTCAACAGTACAATTATCCCCCATGTCAGCACTGGGTCTGACTCAAATTTCTTTGTAATTCAGTACAGTCAGGTGCATTGAGGCAAGAAAGGCAATTATATGTATAATGATGATAGTTTGAAGATGCTTGTATTTGTTGTTATGCAGGCATGAAATTGAAAATTTTTCTTTTTTTTTTATCTGTGGTGATATAACAAACGTTATTAGTAACAGTGGCTCAGGATCTCATATGAGGGCGATATAGTGACACATTTGGGTGGAACTGTAACACATTACCCTCAAAGAAAATGACATGAGATCTGATTTGAATGAAATAGGTAAATATGAAAATCACAGAACCTCTTATGCAAATCACAGAGATGAAGGGGTCCCCTGAGCTAAGTACAGCTCCTGTACATCAATAACAAGAGCAGCATTTCTCATTCCTCATCTGCGAATGTCCAGGAGTCCAGCAGCAAGCTGGCACAGTGGATGCTCTTCCCTCTGTGGCTGCACCTGGAGAGTGGAGTGGAGACGCTGCCCACCTCTGCTGGAGGCCAGCATCCACTGTCGCTGCATTCATACAGGAAACGAACCACAATATCATGTATTCATATACAGCGGCTGCCTCTGGGATCAGGGCATCGATGCCCGTAAAGTAAGAAATGTATCATGTTTGTAAATGGCAAAGGTAGCCTATGTATATTTATGTTACAACAGACATATGATTAAATGATTGTTTACTGTAACTTAATCTGATCATGTGCACATGCATGAAATGTGATTGGCAGTGGCATGTGTGGATACTATATGGTACTATATGTGTTTCCCAACCCAGTGCCCCTTGGTACCCCGATTTTTTTGCTTCCTTTTATTCTCAGTTGGCTGGGAGCTGGGAGGGAGCAAAAACGTGGACTGGGTTGGGAAACATTGGTTTAGGAATGCGCCACTGTTAGAGGTTTGGTTTAGGTTATGCCTGCATGCAGGTTATTTAAAGGTTAATTACCCCAAGATGGAAGTATGATCACCTAGAGGTTCTGTGAAGTAGACCCTTTGTCTGAGCACTCTGCTTAATAAATTGCAGAAAGTATTTGAACAGGTCTAGCTGCTGATGTGCGTAGGTTTTGTTTGGGTTTTTTCCACTTTAATTTAGAAACCATTACCATGTTCTCCCTGTCCCGCTGGTCACTTGAGCCGTCATCACCTCTCACACCCAGTCCACCTTCTGCCTAAAGACTGTCGAGCCACCTGGTGATGGTGACTGAACAAGTCGAATAGTGGAAATAAAAAAGTGTGAAATTTCAAATTTTTGCAAAAAATCAAAATATGTGAATCATACAGTATTGTTCAAATGCTGTATAAATTCAAATATCTATTCAGATCTATTCAGAATATATCTATTGTGCAAGGATTTTGAGTGACATGCAACAAAACCTTATGCTATACATATAATCACAGTATGCAGTATGTTCATGCTGCAAGTGACTGATCTAAGAAGTACAGTAGAGGTGTATGATCTTCTGCTGTTCTTGGCCTCAGAAGCATCCCTCTTAAGGGTCCAGCAGAAGTCAGTAAGCAAACTGGGACTCCAATTGGCTTGATATAATTTTTCCATATTGGGGAGAGCAGGACCCTTTCTCAACATGTTCAAATATGTTAGTCTGTAAACTCTAGCAAAACATTTACAGTACTTTGCACCCTTCTGTAAAGTCCTAAAAATGTTCTGAAATAGAAACAAATTTTTTTTCCTGAATTACTCTTAAATATGCTGATATATTCTTAATGTGGAATTATATACTATTAACATAGCCTAAAATGATGATATAATATTGCAGAAAAGCCCTTAATAGTGAAAATTCTTAGTTGAACAGTGTTAGGGGAAATTAAAATGTTTCACAATAATTATAACAAAATTGGCCATTTTCTAAAAACCTTATGCGAAGTTATTTCTGTGATCAGTATCACAAAATGTATCTGGCGCACCAAAAATTGTAAAGGAAACAAAACCCTTGTAAATCACTGTTATTATTAGGCTGCCTAATCTGTTTTTCCTAGCTGTAATTGCATTGCTTGGACAGCAGAGGGCCTTGGCCTGCAAATCACATAAGAAGTACTATGGAATGGCGAGCTCTTATAGTGGACAAATTGTTGTTTTTTGTTTAAGCCTGGCTGCAGCTTCCTTAGATGTTCTTAAATGGTTATTAATACTGTTTTCGTTTTCAATAACAGGAATATTTTAGTTAATAGGTTACTAGAGTCCAACCTTTAAACACATTTGTGAATAATTTCTTTTTCTTTTTATGAAGATGAAACAATATTTTTAAGATGAGCATTTCTTGTTAAATATAATTTTCTGCATTATCTGTCTCTTTTTGTCTGCCATTTTCCAAAAATATAGTGGGAAAATCAAATTGTGATTTGCCATTTGCACATGAATTGTGAATTAGGTGAATTGTTACATGCCTACTGGGTCTTAGTACGTGCTTTAAGCGCGACCTTCTCTTGAATCAGATAGTGTACACAATTCTGGCAGCCCTCTCTTTGCTAGACTTCAAATCTTCATATGTTTTTAATCAGCACCTGTGTTGTCGCTGCAATTTAAGATGATATCAAGATGAAAAGATTCCAGAAATAGACACTGACAAGCTAGCTGGCTGTAGCTCTTGTCAAATGAAGAAAATAATATTGGCCTGCATTAGGCATTCACAATAATTTATAATGGCTTTTTGATTAATCAAATTGGAAATCTGATAGATTCCATTAGATTTCAGTTTTACCGTCAATTCCATTTTTATGCTTGGATTCCTCCATTCCATCATGGAACTCGCACACACGCACACACATCGTTTGTATCCACATCTTTGTGAGGACCGTCCATTAATTTCTATGGGCAAAATCCTAACCCCAGCAATGACAACTTTAACTCCTGCCCAGCCCGAAACTTAGTCATCAGTAACCAAACAAAATCCATGCCTTTTGGCATGTTTCCAGTAACTCTCTTCCAAGCTGGGTTTCTGCTGGGGCCTTTCAGGGACTCTATGGGATGGTACCTGACAAGGCCTTTTCCTACAGACCTGTTTAACCTGTCGAGTACAGGGACAGTAAAGCCTTTGGGTGACACTCAGTATACATTAACCAACACATTAGCAGTATTATCTAAAGCATCTAGTACGTATTCAACTTACAGAAAAGCAAGAAAAATAAGAAATTATCATTACTATCAACTATTATGATTATGCTGTAGTGAATAAGACACTACAGTGCCATCTTGTGCCATGAATGGCTGGACGTGATTGGTGCAGTGTCTCTGCTGTGAGTGGCACTGCCGTCTCACACCTGCATAGCTGGGGCTTTAAATACCTGCTTGCTTTGTCTGTCTGTGTTTTGGATATTCTCTCTGCGTCATGTGGGCTTTTTCCAGAAACTCTTATTTGTTCTCCCATAATCTAAAAGCACGCAGTTAAAATCTGGCGCTGCCCTGCCTTGTACTGTCTATGTCTTAGGACAGCCTACAGCACCCTCACCCGCACTAAATGGCAGAGACTCAGAGATCAGAATAATGCCTCCAGTTTTAGCTTTGTCTCCAGTAACTGCTCTCATGAGAGCTTTAGGATATGTACTCCGTAGGGGGTGATAGAGGCAGGGAACATTACGGAAGGTCAGCTGGGTTAGCACTATTAATTGCCTCTGAATCATTTATCAGTAATTCAAATTGTGCAGCCATTTTGTCTAATAAACCACCACTCACTATTTCAACTTTGGATAATAGCATTGCCTCATAGGCAGTTCAATACTTAGGTCACAATACAGCATTCTTCTTAAAGGTACAGTACAGCATTAACTTATTTTCTTTATCCCATAGTAATGTGATTCTTATGCCAAGTGAACAGAAAATGTATAGTAAGTCTGTTCCCAATTAAAAATGGAAGAAAATATTTAATATTTAAATAATATATGTTTTTACTCTCTACTCTGATAATGACACCAATACAAATATATGCCGGATATGCATAATGTTAGGCTTTACTTTACTTAGCTGTTCTATTCAGGCTCTGAAAACTCAGGTCTATCCTAAAACAATGAACTGACCCATCCCAGAGGAGAGTATGTCACGATGGAATGTCCACAACCTTTTCGGAAGCATGAGAGACCTACACGCACACCCACTGAATTCCGTCACAGGGACTGTCGGTGGTTTCTGTTAGAATTGTATTATATAACTGTAAGGACCCTGTGGTCTAGCTGTTCATAAATTCAGGCTGTACTGCTTGTATTTCCACTTCCTGTGCTTGGGGTCAGATGTCGCACAAGAAAAGCCAAGGTCAAATACTTTCCGGTACCATTTTTAAATAATATTTAGCTCAACTAATGATTTGTTTACTCTTAATATGTTTGCCTATTTTAAGAACACAAGTACCTAAAGTGCATCGCGTAATCATGCAGGATTCTCTAAATGCCAGACACATGCAAGAGTTGTACACCATCCAGTCTATCCCTAGAAATGAATGTAAAATATGTAAAAACTAAATAGAAATATATCTTTGAAATAAAAAACAAATTAACCAAACCACACAATTAACTAAAAATAAAGTATATTTTAAATTAAAAAATGTATATCCCATCCATCCAACCATTTTCCGCTGCTTGTCCGAGGTCGGGTCGCGGGGATCAGCAGCCTAAGCTGGGCCCAGACCTCCCTCTCCCCAGCCACCTCCTCCAGCTCCACTGGGGGAATACCAAGGAGCTTCCAGGCCAGCCAGGAGATATAATCTCTCCAGTGTGTCCTGGGTCTGCCCCAGGGCCTCCTCCTGGTTGGACATGCCGACCTCCCCATGGAGTCGTCCAGGAGGCATCCTAGATAGATGCCCGAATCACCTCAGCTGGCTCCTTTCAATGTTGAGAAGCAGCGTCTCTACTTTGAGTCCCTCCCGAATGTCTGAGCGCAGCCACCCTGCAGAGGAAACTGATTTTGGCCGCTTGTATCCGCAATCTCATTCTTTTGGTCACAACCCAGAGCTCGTAACCATAGGTGAGGATGGGAATGTAGATCGATTGGGAAATCGATAGCTTTGCCATCCAGCTCAGCTCCCTTTTCACCAAAAGAGACCAGTACTGCATCTGTATTACTGCCGACGCGGCCCCTATCCATCTGCTGATCTCCCGCTCCCTTCTTCCCTCACTCATGAACAAGGCCCTGACGCTTAAACTCCTGTTCTTGGGGCAGCAATTCACCCCACACCTGGATAGGGCAATACACCCTTTTCAGGTCAAGAACCATGGTCTTAGGCTTGGAGGTGCTGATTTGGGTGCTTCACACTCACACTTAACCCTAACCCTAACCCTAACCCTTACAATGCTCCGGTGCATGCTGCAGGTCACAGCCCGATGACATCAAGAAGACCACATCATCTGCAGAAAGCAAAGACGCGATCTTGAAGCCCCCAAACTCAAGCCCCTCCGCTCCTTAGCTATAGCAAAAAATTCTGTTCATAAAAGTTATAAATCTGGAAGGGGTCACATGGTCCTTTATCTTAATTTAAGTGCCTTTATGACAAGCTTGCTTATGTGCCTGTGCATGCATGTGCATGTGTATGCATATGTGCCTGTGCATGCATGTGCATGTATATGTGCCTGTGCATGTATGTGCCTGTGTATGCATATGTGCCTGTGCATGCATGTGCATGTGTATGCATATGTGCC
>JAODKK010000001.1:36358126-36372491 GCA_026774405.1 Petrocephalus microphthalmus | reverse complement strand
GAATATGACCTCACTACCATCATTAACTTCTTTCTCTCACTCACTTTCACACTTCAATCTTCCTTCCTCTACTGAAATATCCAATCTAATTCTAAAATTAGTCAACTACTTGTCAACTTGATCCTCTTCGTACTACGTTGGTGAAAGCCTGTCTACCTTCTCTGTCTCCTTTAATTACTTCCATTATTCACTCCTCTCTTACTACTGGTACTGTTCCTTCATTGCTTAAATCAGCAATTATAACTCCTATACTCAAGAAACCTGGTTCAGATTCCACTGTTTTCCATAACCTTCATACAATTTCTAATTAACCCTTTCTTAGCAAAATTCTTGAAAAAGTAGTTGCGTTTCAGGTACATACTCACTTAGCTAATAATAATCTTTATGAGCAATTTCAGTCAGGTTTCCGTTCTTTTCATAGTACCAAAACCGCTCTAGTTAAAATAACTAATGATCTTCTTATGGCAGCTGATTCTGGACTATTAACCATTCTTACTCTTCTTGATTTAAGCGCAGCATTTGACACCATCTCTCATGATATTTTACTGCAAAGATTAGCTTCTATCGGTGTTACTGGTACATCTCTTTATCTTTCTGATTGTACTCAGTACATTCAGATGGGTTCCTTTAAATCTAGATCATGTTCAGTCACTACAGGGGTTCCTCAGGGTTCTGTCCTGGGGCCCCTTTTGTTTATTATATATTTGCTTCCTCTTGGTTATATTTTTCACAAACTTAATATTAATTTTCATTGCTACGCTGATGACTCCCAACTTTACCTCTCTTCTAAGTCCACCTCTACTCTTCCCCCTACCTCCCTCTCTGATTGTTTAAATGAGATTAAATGTTGGTTCACCTCAAATTTTCTTAAACTAAACAGTGATAAAACTGAGGTTCTCCTCATTGGTACAAAATCCTCCTTAATCAAAGTAGAAAGATTTTTCATTAATATTGATAATTCCATCGTTACTCCCTCCCCTCTGGTTAAAAGTCTGGGTGTCATCTTGGATGGCACGTTGTCCTACACAGCCCATATAAATAATGTTACTCGTTCTGCTTATTTTCATCTTCATAATATAAATCGTCTTCGTCCGTCTCTTTCACTAAACCCAACTGCCAAACTTGTTCACACTTTGGTCATAACACGTATCGATTATTGTAATTCTCTTCTATTTGGTTTGCCTTTAAAATCTCTACACAAACTTCAATTAGTCCAGAACTCAGCTGCTCGTATCATCACTAGAACTCCTTCTACAAATCATATTACTCCTGTACTTCAGGAACTGCATTGGCTTCCCATCACATATCGCATTCATTTAAAAATAATGCTCTTGACCTTTAAGGCCATTCATGACCTCGCTGCATCATATTTGTCCAATGTCATTCAAATCAATTTACCTTCTCGTTCCCTCAGATCTTCTTCATCTATCCATCTTAGAGTTTAGCGGGTACTGTATAATAACGCAGGGGTCGGCGTCAACCAGGGGGGTGCCATCTGCCCTAACGATCCTGAGCCTTAGATATTGCAATGTAGAGTTGAGGTCCAGATAGAAATTGCCCGACCCTGGTATTAGGACCGCAAACAGGTCCAACTTAGATTTGGTGCATTTGGCCGAGAGGCGGTGAGCTAGAGCCATTCTTCCTTACTCGCCGCTTTCTTAAAATATGTCCCCGGGGGGTTTCCTGTTTCTCTTAGCAGGTTGAGACTTGGGAATCCTGTCAGCTCTGCTTTTTTTATGACCGTGCCTGGGTAAAGGCGCTGGGGCTCTTTTCCTCCCCCTCTGACAGAGGAACAGCAGACCTGACCCTTCCTGCATATATTCAGCATTCTCTTGTCCAGCTCCCCGGTCATGTCCCACTTGATAAAGGTGGTACGATGTTTACCATTGTCAGTATTTTTATAGTGTATCTCCATTCTACCATTGTCCGCCACTTAGGTGCACTCATTCATCACCAGGATAACGACGGTGTTCAAGTTTCCCCATTCCCCTTTCAAAAAACTCACCAGATGCGGGTCATCTATCGGGGGGTCTGCGGCGTCTCCGGTGACCTGAAAGATGTGCAGTTCCTGCTCATCATAGACAAAGCGGCAGACTACTTTATCCCCGTTGGGCAGCTCCCAGGTAACTCTCGGGTCTCACAACGGCTGCATCAGACGTACCCGTCTACACGTCATAGAAATCTTCTTGGGAGCCCTCGGAGGCTGCAAAACAGCCTCTTTCTGCTGAATCTTAGGCGGTGAGGTTGAATCTTTCATTTCAATAGTGCGAGACATGTCTTTGTTTTTTTTTTTAATTAGTGTTGGGCCTAGCGCGCGAAGCTCCCTATATTTGCCACGGCCTGCTGGTGGGGCGTAGCACACAGGGTAAGGCTGTAGATGATACTCGTGCTTCTTTACCAAAGGGTTTTTCTCATATTTGTACATGTGCGCGGTGTAAGACATACTTGGTGTGTGGCCCATATTATTACAGATGACCCTGATGACCTACGGGGATGTACATGAGAAACTTTTACTGCGAGACAAAATGTCCAATTTGATGTGTGGCCCATTTACAGTTTGACCGGGAGTTGACCTACGCAACGGAAAAACAGAAACTGTTGCTAAGCGTTTACTGGAGGAGCGGTAGACTCCACCTCCTCTCATTCTTAGCTCCAACTTTCTCACAGGGCAGTCTCGCACAGTAGAGAGAGGTAACCAACCTTCTTAGCTCATAGCAGCACCACAGTCACACAAAATCCCACTCATACACAAAACCCCATTTCTCATACACAGTCCCCCCTCACCAAATATATACATAAATAATATATCCATAAATAGATAACTCGCACAGATTTGAAAATCCCCCATGCATGCGCTGTGAAGAACATGCCCAGTGCACCCGTGTAACCATGTGTCCTTGGTGACCTCTGACCTAGAGGCAATAAATCTTTTTGAAAGAAGCGGCATCATTATGTAACCACGCATGCGCAATGGAAAAACATGCCCAGTGCATGGCGTCACAGCCATGTGACCATGTGTTCTTGGTGACCTCTGACCTCTGTTACGAGCTCCCGTGGGTAGGAGCCCAACAGAAAAGGGAAAGTGGATGACGAGACAAGATGGGGATTGGGAAAAGGGAATACGAGGAAACACAGGGGTTAGTTTTTTTTATTTAGTTTATGTTTTATTCACGGGACAGACACTTAATAGATACCCGGTGCAACAAACCTCGGCCAAAACAACAAACAAAACCCACCTACCAAACCCACCTAGTCCCCAAAACTAAGCTAAACCTAAGTGCGAAAACCAAGTGTAAACAAAAAATAATCACAACCCCTGCCTCCCTAACCAAACAAACAATAACACACAACGAAAAAACCAAACTGGAAGTCACTCCCTACACACTGTACACTCACAAACATACATACAATCCGAAGTCACGGTAACCGAGGGGCGCGCAAAAGGAATAAACCGATAAGCAATCCGAGGTCATACACAGCAAATACAGTCAGAAAATAATCACCAAACAATGAGCAAAGCTCCAGGAGTTTGCAGGTGGCATCCTTTCCAGCCCCTGTAGCCGGAAGCCGGGAGCGGTGTGTGGGCTTGGCCGGAGTCCAGGAGGCAGGGCGAAGAACCAGACGGCAGGCGCAGGCTGGAGGCGGAACCGGGGCGACCCACAGACACACCCTAAGAACCTTACGGCACGTAACACCCCCCCCACACAAATGTGAACCCAACAGGTGTCCACAATCGAACAACAATTCAAATAAAACAGAATAAAACACCCCTATCATGTCCTCGAGAGGGCATCTGCTACGAGGTTACTAGCCCCCTTCTTGTGTCTAATCTCCAAGTTGAACGCCTGGACGATAAGTGCCCAGCACATGAGGCGCTGGTTGGTGTTACTCATAGGAGCAAGGAAAACGAGTGGGTTGTGGTCTGTGTACACGACCACGGGGTGGGCGCTATCTGCCACGTACACCTCGAAGTGCTGCAACGCGAGCAGAAGGGCTAGAGCTTCCTTTTCTATAGTACTGTAAGCCAATTGGTGCTTTATGAACTTCTTAGAATAATAACACACAGGGTGATCGAGGCCATGACTGTCCTCCTGCAAGAGGACCGCACTGGCACCCATACCACTGGCATCCACTTCTAATTTAAATGGCTTAGAGAAATCTGGGGTAGCCAGCACAGGGGAGCTGCTGAGCAGCAGCCTCACGGAGTCAAAGGCAGCTTGGCAGGTGGGGGACCAAACAAAAGACGCGTTCTTCCAGAGCAGCTGGGTAAGCGGTAACACAATGTCAGAGAAATTTTGGCAAAAGCAGTGGTAGTAGCCGGCCATCCCAAGGAACTGTTTCAGCTCCCGTGGGGTTCATGGGACTGGGAAGGAGCCAATAACCCGGACCTTTGTGTCCAGTGGCTTAACCCTCCCGCGACCCACCTGCTTCCCGAGGTAGCTGACCGTGCCCTGCCCGAACTCACACTTCTCCAGGTTAAGGAATAATGAAGCCTTCTGCAGGCGAGTAAAAACCTGTTCCAACGACCGTCTGTGCTGCTCCCACGAGTCTGAATAAATGAACACATCGTCTAAGTAAGCCTCACAGTTCTGGACGTCATCTATGTCTTGCTCTATGACAGGGGTTCGCGAAGGGGCGTTGCGAATAGGGACCGAAACCTCTTCACCAGGGACGTAATGTCGGACTGGGCAGAAAGAGGCAAGTGAGCGAGCCTGCTTGAGAGGGTTTGGAGCGCTTCGGAATTTGGCAGACGAGCACAAGGCAAACAGTTTTTCCCTAGGTACAGGTCATCGTCTTCCGGCCAATACTCATGGATGGCCACGCTACTCATGGTAGCGGGGAGCGGAGCGGAGGCGGACAAGGAGACGGGGTCCGAACGATCAAGGTAAGGCTTTAGCATGTTTATGTGACAAACGGGGGTCTTCAGCCGGTGGTTTGGGGTCTATATTACGTAGTTGGTAGGGCTTAACCTAGACTGTACGACATACGGACCAGAAAACCGAGCACGAAGGGAGGAACCGACCAAGGGGAGGAGAACGAGGACGGGATCGTCGGCTTGGAAACTTCGTTCTCTCGCCTTTTTATCGAAGCGGGACTTCATCTTCTCCTGCGCGGCACCCAAAGACTGTTTCGCTAGTTCCCTAGTCGCTGACAACCGTTCTTGGAGGGAGCTGACGTACTTCGCCACGTCCTTAGGGGAAGAGGGCGTGGTTGCAGACAACCACTGCTCCTGCAGAACCTTTAATGGACCGCGTACCGTGTGTCCGAAAACCAATTCGGCAAGACTGACGCCTGTTGATTCCTGCACCGCATCTCTGATAGCGAAAAGAAGGAGGGGAACACCCTCGTCCCACTCTTTCCCGGCATCTAAACAAAAGGTCGGTAACATGTTTTTAAATAACTGATGAAAACCTTCTAGAGCCCCCTGACTTTCCGGGTGATAAACACTGGACACAGCATGACGAACACCTAGTTCACGGACGACTTGGGCGAACAGCTTAGAGGTAAAGTTAGTGCCCTGATCAGATTGCACATAATTAGGGAGCCCAAAAGTGGTAAAAAATTTAACCAATGCCTTGACGATAACCTTGGTTCTCAGGCTACGAACAGGAATGGCCTCCGGAAAATGGGTGGCGGCATACATGAGCGTGAACAGGTAGCTGTTCCTCGAACGAGTTCATGCAGCTGCCCCCTGCTGTGTCACAATGTCATATGGGTTAAATGCAGAGGACACATTTCACTGTTGTTTGTGGTTGTGTGTCAACAATGATGATTAATCACCTTTCACTTAATAAATGTCTGAAGTATAGGAAAGAAGCATCCCAGTGGAGATGTGGTGTGTCTGAGATATTTTGCACTCATGTGAACATTGCATGTAACCCGTCCTTTTCCACACTAACTAGGCATAACACTTGTTGCCAGGGTGATTTGCCCAATAATATGCCTTCCCAGAGGACAGTCCAGAAAGCTCATACCACATCACTCTGCTCAGGTGTCAGTGAGGCTGTACTGCTTTGGCGGTGGGAAGAGCCCGATAAAATAATGCCCTATAGAGGAAGTTTTTCACCCAAACATAAAACATTCCTTCTTGTGTTACTGAAGCTTATCAGGTTCCAAAGGACTATAGCAGAAAAACACAGGGGAAACTTGGCTGAAATTAAAAGTCTCCTTTATACCACAATCCCTCACCAGGAGGAGGGAGGTAGGAAGAAGGGGAAAAAATAACTGTACATATTGCAACCCTCCCTCGTTGAGTACATCTGATTCTACTATTTATGGACTTCAAGATTAGTGGCTTAATTTAATTACATTAACTGGTGTTGGAATAGAAGCATAATATGAAATGTCAGAGGGAACTACAGATCTGAGAAACACTGTGCCAGTCTTTGGATGGCCAGAATATGTTTAAAGGTATGTAGATTTTTGTTTTTCTTTAAACAGTCGATTTCATCGGGTGTATCATTGAAGGTTCCAGAACAAGATACCTCACTGAATTGAAGGAGCAAAAACTCAATCAGTCCAAAATGTTGTTCTGTAGGTGGAATCGACACTGACTTAAAGTCAGATTTTGTTATTGTTATGTTAGAGTTTTGGGTTCCAAAACTTATGCAGTCCGAAGAACTATATAGTCCACAGAAATTTGCTCATTAATGTTATGCGTGGACTGAGTACATTTTCGAGTTTCAAGAAAAACAGGTCTTTATGCATTGAGCATGGTGAGAAAGACCCCAAGGACTTTGATGTTAACACAGAGGCATGCAACATTATTAGCCAAAAAAGTCAAATTTAAGCAATCTGCATTTCCCATTGACCAGAGACTTTGCAGTCAGGGCGTATTTCTTCTCAGATTATCAATCAAACACCAAAGATGAATGTAGATTCTATTAGTATATCTGTGCAGCATCTTTAACTAATTTCCAGCTTCATGTTAAAACAGAACACTACAGAGGAGTAATGGCCCTCATAAAATAATGATAATCTTGAGACTAACTGAAGGGGAATTAATCTAAGAGGATTTACCCCTGTATAAGGTACCCTTGCAATAAAAACATAATGACAATATTCAGATAATCAGGGAATATATTCAGGGAATCTCTCAAGTGAATTGTTTTGTGCACATTGGACTGCAACTATCAGCATTCAAGTTCAGTCAAGTGACCAGGAAACCACAAATGCCTTTCTGTGGAATGCATCCTAGTATTTGTTTTCATCTGAAGAATTTTTTTTTTTTTTTACTTGCCACTATCCCTTATCATTATCTGTACATCACCTGCATTCATGTTATAAGTAAAAGGTAAAACAAGGTTAGCACTATCTTCTTTTGTTCAGATAAAAGTCTTAGAAATTGAGAAACACATTTACTTTCATTAGCTGAATCGGGAAATCCTCTATGCAGCACTTAAAGCACTTGTGTCAGTGGCAGGACTGGGAGGGAGAAGGTTACCAAACAGGTTTTAATTTTGGCAAACACATTTTATGAAGTTTTCTACCATGTGAGCGACAGTTAAACAGCCGCTGGAATTTTCTCTGCAAGTCTGGTAGTTCTGCAAACCATTACAAAATCCCTTTAATTGCATCAAAAACCTCTCTTAGCAAATCGTCATTAAAAAAACAATTCAAAGGCAACTCTCATTTAACTTAATGGGACACCATGACATGACATAAAAACCAAGCTGCAGTGTTACAGGCCTACTCCATAACAGCCCAACCTAACTTTCCAGATCAGGTAGTAGCTCTAGGACAGTAGGAAAAGCAAATGACTTGTTTACCTTCTCACAAAAACTTAAATGGTCTCATTCAGTTGAATGAATCACACGTGTGCTATACATGTCCTGATGTACGGCTTAGTGACATGTTTCAACATGTTAACTATTCATCTACCGACTTCTGAGAGGCACATGTTGCTACCTTAAACTGATTCATTTTGCATACAACCTACCTGGAAATTAGGGGAGCTTAAACCCTTGGGAACTGAAACACTGGTTTACTTATCTGTGGTAGATCTGAGGTACAATTACACTAGATCAATTAGGCATTAATGCAATTAACTATCAGTATAAAATACTAATGAGATATTCATTCCTTTTGGCAGATGGTCTTACCCACTGCCAACATTGTAAATAAACTATATGTGTAAAAGAGAAAGTTCTTCAGGGTAACCGCACCACAATGTGTGATCAATAATACCTGATTTTAAAACACATTATTACATTCTACAAAGACACAGTTCTGATTTATTTATTTACAAAATCCACAAATGTACACTCCAGCCCACACATCTACAGAAATTTGAAGCAAGCACCTTCTTGCTCCTTGTAACAGGCTATTAAGTTTAAAGGTGGACAGCAGAATCACCTCAAACAATTACAAGTTCTGATCATGGTGTAGAACCTTGCTCTCCAATGAAATATAATTTCTTTTGCAGATACGACATTTCCATAAATAAATGCTTTAGAGGAGAAATCATCCAAGTGAATTTTTAACCTGTGAAGATCCTCTATTGCATTGGAATTGCCTTTTGCTTTGTAGCCCTCATTAAAATTTGCAAAAATAAAACCCAACAAAAATTGCTAAAACATTATTACCATCACATTTTATTGAATTTGATGATATTTAGAGGTCTTAGTGCATTCGCCAGTTATTTTCCAAATGAAAGCCCTTTTGAATGGAGGTTTTAGACAGAACACACACAAAAAAAACATGACTTCGGAAATCAAAATCCAACACGAACCCATTTTAGCTCAGTCATTTGATGGAAAAAATTCATACAAATGTGATCTTTCTTTTTTTCAGGTTTGCTTGACTTATTAGTCTTTAGCTCGAGGTGGTTGGTAGTACGACTGAGTCGGCCGTGTGCGTCTAGGTTGACCATCGCCTCCTCGCCGATACTCCAGGGAAGTTGCACATGAAACATCTTCATCCTAAAAACATGACAAGTTTAGACCCCTAGGCCACATCTATATCCTGCAAAATGTGGAACCAACATACTATTAATGCATCTTTTGGCATTATATTTCAAATATACATTACAGCAATGTTGTTGAAGCCTGGAATTTAAAGGTAAATGACCACAGTGGTAAATTTCCAATACAGCTGTTAAATGGATCAATTCCCCCCCCCATACTAATTAAAGAGGAACACATGGAAATCAAACTATGTATCATCTGGAATTTCAACTTTGAAATTAACAATTTCACTACATGCATCAAAGGTGCAATGGTGCTCTAAAGTGTCAGCAAAAGGTTTTATGTGTCAGGGAAAACAGTAATATCATCCCATTTATGTAGCTGGGAAAAAAATGATAGAAGGGCAGGAGTGCACCTCTGTCCATGTCACCAACAGATCTTATCAGACAACACAAGGGTGCCCTCACAGAGAAGGGAATGCCTGATGCACCAGCGTGATCCCTTCACAAGACATTTATAGCCACTCTGAGAAAAGCTAAGCACACCTCTTCCAATACAAAGCAGCAGGAACACGTAGCAAAAACATTACCAGACACACAAGAAATAGATGCAACTATCCAAGTAACTATCTGAATTTTCACTGGGGTTTTGAATGGTTTTACCTTAAATGATGCAGAAGCACTGAGATGTGCTTACTAGGGGAGTTATGTCCTTGATTTTTATTCCTTCGTGGTATTGCTTTTAAGAGGTTTCTCACTGGTTATCAGACAATGTGGTAAACACTGCTAATTGTTCCATCAACTGGGACTTTTCCAGCTGTTTTAAAACCAACCACGGTAAAAGTGCTCCTTAAGAACAGTGGGTGGTCAGCTGCATTAGCCTGTAGCAGATCCTGCTGTGCTCAGCAGTTACACTCACATGCATCATATTTGCACTGAGTCAACAAAAGATTTAAAGCTTAAGCTCTTAGCAGCTTAGGTCAATCATGGTAAGCGAGAGCACAAATGATTTTTCCCAAGTGTAAAAGATTTACACAGTTTGTAAATTACCCTTACTTTTAATATCCATGCAAAGTTAGTTTTGATGTAACAGCTTCAAATTATTAATGTAGTGCTGGGACAAAACTTGTGCTGGTCTGAAAAAATGGCAAGCTCATGTGCCTTCATAAAGTACTGAAATGTCAATCACAGAAACACTGGCAGTTTGTTTTATGAGTAATAATAATAATAATAATAATAATAATAATAACTAGTACCTGCAAGCAGTGACAAAGGGGTCCAAAGCTAATGGACGGAGTCCATGGCAAAAAATCAGTAATTCAGTAATAATGGAAAATGAAGTAGACTGTAACTGCTGGCCAATGCATTTAAATAGTTAGAAAGTAGGAAATACTACGGGGGCTTTTCCACCGCACGATGTTTGGTACTTTCTGTACGTACTTTCGCTTTTCCATTGACTTCCGGTCGAGTACCAGTACCAAAAATTCAAGTACCGAAAGTGCCAAGCCAGTTGGGGTACTTCTTTGGTACTTTCGGTACTTTTGGGCGGAACTTGCAATGCTTTCGCTGTCGATTGGTTATGCAAATAGCCGGATTCTGAAACAATGCAATCGTCGTCTTGGCAAAATTTTACAAACTCAGAAAGCAGCAATAAACTACGTAAAAAAAAAATAATAATTGCGATCTGGTCAGAAGAACAGATATAACAAAATCAGGATGGAATACCAAGAAATTTAAAAAGGATTAAACTACTACAGCATGGTACTGGAGAGTCTCCAGATATAGCGATGTGATTTTGTTGTAATAAATATTGGGGTATTTATAAGTTAGTTAACATCAAATAAAAAATAGTGAACATAAATTTCTCACAAACCTGTCTAATAGTGATTTAAATGGCAAGGGTGAGAATGATTGTGATCGTCTCGGAGAATGCATGCAGCAGAGGTAAACCTTAAACTGATTTTAAAAACATGTATTGGATATAAATATAATCTATGCATGGAATAATCATTAAAATTGCCGTTACCTAAGCCTTTTCCCTACGCCAAAGTAAAAATGTTTTAGCAAAACATTAACCCCCTGCGCAGTCTGTAAAAATGTCCATATAAAACCAAAAGCAATTAAAAGTCTTAATGTAACTCACTAGCGATGTAAGAACTGCATGTGCATAACATGCGATGTTAGATTTAATATCCAATATCGTTCAGCTGTATACTACAGCTATTATTCGAATTCAGTATGAAATGCCCTGCTTCACGTTGTGTTTTTATTCAGCGCCGGTACAGGGTTTTATGGCAGTGGAAAACCACTTTGGCAAAAGAAACATGGCGCTGCACGGTGTAGGAAGATCATCCTGGTTGGACAAACAGTAGAGGAGAAATATGGGAGAACTGGAGGACTGACTGTCACTGGTAGCAGGTGGATGAAAAAGTCAGAACTACAAAGTCTTGTAACAGGATGGAGATTTTTTGGGTATAGGCGTAGCAGGTCAGCAGATGTCGGACAGAATGTAGAATCCTCCGGTATAGGACCTCCTGTCATCGATTGCCTGGTTTGGGTCAGATGGTCTGAGTAGTAGGTAGAAATAGCAGGAGCCTGACACGTCAGCCACGGCATGCAAACGCTACATATATAATAATGGACAGAATACCCATAGAGTAGGACATAATACAGAAACCTCCGGTGCAGGACCGCCCATCATGGAATGTCTGGTTTGAGTCAGATGGTTTGAGTAGTAAGTAGAAATAGACACTTTCCTACCTAATGAACAGAATATATACAGATAAAGTTGGACATAAATGTAGAAACCTTCCTGAAGAAATTTTGAGATGGGCCTGTTGCACTCGCTGACCCTGAGAGAGCTGGCATTCCTCATAAAGTGGCCAGTCTTTGCTGCTGTATTTTTGGTATGCACTTCAATGAGGTTTCTAAGGTGTTGCTACGTGGTTGCTAGGCATTGCTAGGTGGTTGCTAGGGTGTTGGCAGGCATTGCTATGGTGTTGCTAGGTGGTTGCTGTGGTTTTACTAGGCATTGCTAGGGTGTTGCTAGGTGCTTGCTATGGTGTTGCTTGGCATTGTTATTGTGTTGCTAGGTGGTTGTTAGCTAGGCTGTTGCTAGGTATTTGTAGGGATTTGCTAGGTGGTTGCTAGCATTGCTAGGTGGTTGCTAGGGTGTTGGTAGGCATTGCTAGGGTGTTGTCAGGCGTTGCTATGGTGTTGCTAGGTGGTTGCTGTGGTTTTACAAGGGGTTGCTAGGGTGTTGTAGGTGGTTGCTAGGCTGTTGCTGGGCATTGCTAGGGTGCTGCTAGGTGGTTGCTGTGGTGCTGCTAGGCATTGGTAGGGATTTGCTAGGTGGTTGCTATGGTGTTGCTAGCATTGCTAGGTGGTTGCTAGGGTGTTGGTAGGCATTGCTAGGTGGTTGCTAGGGTGTTGGTAGGCGGTTGCTGTGGTGTTACTAGGTGTTGCTATGTGGTTGCTAAGGCGTTGCATGGCGTTGCTATTGGGTTGCTAGGTCGTTGCTAGGCTGTTGCTAGGCATTGCTAGGGTGCTGCTGTGGTGCTGCTAGGCATTGGTAGGGATTTGCTAGGTGGTTGCTATGTGTTCCTAGGGTGTTGCTAGGTGTTGCTCATTGGTTGGTAGAATGTCGCTAGTTGGTTGCTAGGCATTGGTGGATGTTTGCTAGGGTGTCACTAGGTGGTTGTTAGGGTGTCGCAAGGCGATTGCTAGACGGTTGCTAGGCATTGCTAGGTGTTGCTCTGGTGTTACTATGTGACTCTAAGGTGGTGCTATGTGGTTGGTAGATAACTATAGTGAGTTGTAGCTGTAGCATGAACACTGGTCGTCAAGTAGGAAAACTGTAAATGGGAAAGAACGAGGGATGATAAGAGCAAGAATAGATGAGTGCGGGTCAAGATGGTTGTCATGAGATGTAGGACCTCTTGTCATAGAATTTCTGATTTGGGTCAGATGGTCCGAGTAGTAGGTAGAAATTGACACTGTCCTACCCAATGGATAGAATATCCATCGATAGAGTAGGACTTAATGTAGAAACCTCCGGTGCAGGACATCCCGACATGGAATGCCTGGTTTGGGTCAGATGGATGGATATAACCCTAACGGGTCATAGTACAAGACCAGTAGAAAACAAAACTATTAAACTGAAACAACATCCTCAGGAAAAACTCTGCTGTCCATATATCCAGAAAGACTTCATTGAAAAAGTCAAATCAGAGCAGAAATATTCTGAGTAAGATGTAATTTCAAAAACTAAACAACAGACATTTAAGCATCAGTGATAAATAATCCAAGTGAAAAGGCCTAAAGTTTTGAATGGGATTTGGAAATGGAGCACTGACTAACTTCTGCTGGCCACTATATTTCACAATTTCTAAAAGAAATGAATAGTGTGAAGCTGGATATTTCAATGAAGTCTGACAATTTTCCATGAATGACATGGCAGAGAAATGGAAGGCAATTAAAAGTACTGATATGGATGAACTGAAAGCAGACAACAAATTGAAGGTTTTAAGAAATATAAGGATTTTTCAGGTAAATTAGCCAGGCTGGGACTTAGACACATATGCACAGTGGCCGTCGCACCCCCTCTATTGACCAGTCAGTACCAAATTTGGAGGGTCCTTTCCCAGTACCATCCTAGGTCATCAAGTTGCTGATGATTGGCTGAAGCAGCTATGAGATATAGCTGTCTAACTAAAAGAGGCCTAATTTAGGTTGAGTTTGGGCATGGCTAATGGCCATGTAGTAGACAAAATGTCAGATTGTTTTTAATATGTCTTGACCAGCTCAGGGGTCTGATTAGTCTGACCCATCACTTGTCTGACTTGGTCAGATGTGGTAGGACTTCTAGGTAAAAAAAAAAATATATATATGCAAATTAGCCAAAAATCTATGAAGTGGAGCTTTATAGTTCCACTGTGAAACTTGTATGGCATGCCTGTCTGCAACTGCAGAACAAAGAATTTCACCTCTAGGACTAACGGGTCAGGAGATATCAGCATAAACATATCGGAAACCTTTGCGTTTGCAGGTTTACAGACACAAATTGAATTGCTGTAGCGCCCCCTATTGACCGATCTGCACAAAATTTGGAGGGTCCTTTTCCATTACCCTCCTACATAAAATCTTCAAGTCATCCTGGTCATGATTGGCTGAAGCAGCCATGAGATATAGCTGTCTGACTGAAATGGGCATGGCACAGATATAGTCTTGGTGTAGCTGATGGCTGTACCTTAGAAATTTTTCTTGAATAAAATTACATCTGCACTGTCTGCTGATTTGAATGATGCCAGATTCATATACGGTGGCTTGCAAAAGTATTCGGCCCCCTTGAACTTTTCCACATTTTGTCACATTACAGCCACACACATGAATCAATTTTATTGGAATTCCACGTGAAAGACCAATACAAAGTGGTGTACACGTGAGAAGTGGAACGAAAAT
>JAODKK010000001.1:36330079-36358026 GCA_026774405.1 Petrocephalus microphthalmus | reverse complement strand
TTCCCATCAACTCTGACCAGCTTCCCTGTCCCTGCTGAAGAGAAGCACCCCCAGAGCATGATGCTGCCACCACCATATTTGACAGTGGGGATGGTGTGTTCAGAGTGATGTGCAGTGTTAGTTTTCCGCCACACATAGCGTTTTGCATTTTGGCCAAGAAGTTCCATTTTGGTCTCATCTGACCAGAGCACCTTCTTCCACATGTTTGCTGTGTCCCCCACATGGCTTGTGGCAAACTGCAAACGGGACTTCTTATGGTTTTCTGTTAACAATGGCTTTCTTCTTGCCACTCTTCCATAAAGGCCAACTTTGTGCAGTGCACGACTAATAGTTGTCCTATGGACAGATTCCCCCACCTGAGCTGTAGATCTCTGCAGCTCGTCCAGAGTCACCATGGGCCTCTTGGCTGCATTTCTGATCAGCACTCTCCTTGTTCGGTCTGTGAGTTTAGGTGGACGGCCTTGTCTTGGTAGGTTTACAGTTGTGCCATACTCCTTCCATTTCTGAATGATCGCTTGAACAGTGCTCCGTGGGATGTTCAAGGCTTTGGAAATCTTTTTGTAGCCTAAGCCTGCTTTAAATTTCTCAATAACTTTATCCCTGACCTGTCTGGTGTGTTCTTTGGACTTCATGGTGTTGTTGCTCCCAATATTCTCTTAGACAACCTCTGAGGCCATCACAGAGCAGCTGTATTTGTACTGACATTAGATTACACAGAGATGCACTCTATTTAGTCATTAGCACTCATCAAGCAATGTCTATGGGCAACTGACTGCACTCAGACCAAAGGGGGCTGAATAATTACGTACACCCCACTTTGCAGTTATTTATTTGTAAAAAATGTTTGGAATCATGTATGATTTTCGTTCCACTTATCACGTGTACACCACTTTGTATTGGTCTTTCACATGGAATTCCAATAAAATTGATTCATGTTTGTGGCTGTAATGTGACAAAATGTGGAAAAGTTCAAGGGGGCCGAATACTTTTGCAAGCCACTGTAGGTTGGATGAAAATCCTAGGACCCTAATGAAAATTCCTGTTTAGACTCATACATACTAGGCCAAAATGCAGAGGTAGAACCAATTCCTATATATTGTTTGATTTGTTATAAGGTAGTGAACTGGCTGCACAACAAATTTTAACGGTAAGCTTGACAAATCAGGAGAAATGGGCAGAAATGCAAATGATGTCACTGTAGAGCCCCCATCTGGTAGACTGGGGTGCCCTTCACAGGGTGTGCTAAGGGTCTCTAGACAAATGGACCGTCCAGGTTTGGGTCGGATTGGTGATTGTTAAGCCTGTCAAATGGCTGCTTGATTTTGATTGCCTGATTATGGCTGTGCTGCCTCTTCTGGCATGCATCTTTGCATTTTCCCACCACAAGGTGGCAATGTTGTCATAGAGTTCGAGTTCAATTTACTACATATGGGCTCCCACAGTCGAGCTGTTTACGAAGTGCTGCCAGAGCAGCAGACATGAGCAGAAGTAGGGAGTTCAGCAGTTGTAACGTTTCTAACAGTGTAGGAAATGTATGCCTGTAAGTATGACTTCTTATGTTCGTTGTACTGTACTTTACTTAAGTTAAAAACTGTTATTTTTAAAGGTGATTGCAATGCTAATTTTTACTTGCCATTCTATGGGGTTTTCCATTATTGGTTAGTATTGAGCTAACACTTTGTGAATGGTATTTCTATGATTGTGCCAGCTAAACTGGCTCTAGATAAATGAGCAATTATTACGTGAATTTAATGCGTTTTATGTTGTACTTACAGTTTTACAAAATTACTTCATATAAAGGGTAATGAAACAAATCGCCTAAATGAGGAAATCTTGTCTTTCATATTGAGGACTGTTTAGCTATCTGCCAGACCAAGCATTGACATTCAGGGAGGGCAGAATAATGGCCACCATTTTATGACATATGACTGCCATAGTATGGGCATGACCTCAAGTTTGGCCATAGTAGATATTTGCCAAATTTCAGTTGGACTGGCCAAGGAGGTCAGGAGATATTGGCAGTTTTTAGTTGTAGTGCCCCCTATTGACCAATTGTGGCCAGCCTTGGCTTGTGTACCCAGAGTGATGTAGGGAGGTAGGATTTCAATTTTAGTTAAGGTAGGCCAAGGCATGGTCAAGTTATACCAGTCTAATTAAAACAGGCCAAATTTAGATGGGCGTGGCTAATGGCCGTACAATAGACAAATGTCAGACTTTTTTGAATAACTCTTGATCAGCTCAGAGGACTGGTTGGTTTGACACCTAATTTGTCTTATTTGGTCAGACAGGGCAAGACTTTCATGCAGAAGTAAGTTTTGCAAATTATGCAAATTATCAAAAAATCTAAGTAGGCGGAGCTTCATACTTCAACTCTAAGAATTGTAGGGCATGGCGGCCTGCATCTCCAGAACAAAGAATTTCCACTGTAGGACTAACAGGAAAGGAGATATCGACCAAAACGTGTTGGGGGGCACTACGGCTTGTCAGATTGTCTGAGTAGTGGGTAGGAACTGACATCTTCAGGCTAAGTTTTGTCGGTCTAGCTCTTATGGTTTAGGCTGGACATTCAGTTTTAGGGAAGAATAATAGTAAGAATAATAATCCTAACAAAAACAATAGTTGTCCAATGCACTTCGTGCTTTGGACCCCTAATAATAATACCTGGGCTGCCACTACCAATTATATCAATTGGTATCATTTTTCTTAAAATCAGTCTTAAGTTTACTTCTGCTGTTTTTACTCTGTATACACTCTCCGAACCAATCTTCATCATTCCTGCCCTTGCTATTGGACTCACTCATGACAAATGCTTTGCTTGGTAAAATAAATCATAAACCATAGCTGGTTGCTAAAAGACATTTGTTTTCTGTATGGAGATATTTTTATTGCATAGAGACAATATTGAGCAAAAGCAGATGATTTGTTGGCACTGATTTATGTTTGTTGGCACAACTCAAGGCAACATCCACCAACGTATTTGTAATTGTCTTAATTTTCAAATTCTAAATATCACAGAAGCTTCAAATACCACAAGATGAACTTTTTCCAGTATTATTCATTATTGCCGTCTTCCTTCTGCCATACTGCCAAATAATTGAGAAGGAAAATAGTAACCAATGCTTCTAAAAAGTTGAGTGAGTTTGAGTAATCACAGCAGTCCAAATTGTTACTATACACTTCCTTGCAATGCAAAACAAAATTATTAACACTTTCACTTTGTAATACAATTATTGGGAGAAAAAAACAAACTTGTTTTGTATTCTAAAGGGGGAAAGAAAATAAAAGCTACAATTTTAACTTATCTGACTATGGAATGATTGTGGACTTAAAACATGGTAATGGATGGGTTTCTTACCCTGGAGTTTTTCGGCACAGGTTTGATGCTTTCAAGAAGAACCTCTTCACAGTTCCCATAATCGGTAAACACGACTACAGCAGTTGATCCAGAATGGTGTACAGCATTGATTCGGGCATGGTAGAACTAGAGAAAATACATGTATATAAAGAAAACATCAGAAACCAAGAACTTTAAAATAAAAATACGAATCTGCTATAACGATCATGACAGTCACCATCTACAAACCATTTCCATTATGATTCCTACACCAGGAGAGCTGTAAAAAAATGATTAGAAATAATTATAAAAATAATAATACGACACCTTATTGTCTTCCCAGTAGAGTGCAAGGCACTGGTCTCCTGACTTCCAGTTATTCGCCCCATGAGCGCCTGACACTGCACTGGAGTTCTGTTTAATAGGTCCAGTTCGTTTGCGCTGCGAGGTTCCATTCTGTATCTGTTGATTTACAGCAGTCGGCACCCCAGTTAAATCTTGTGTCCCCAAAGTATCCCTGTTCCCCCGCAGACTAAGACAATTCGGAGCTTCTTCAGAGCCGGTCTTTCGGTTATTGACATCAGTGTTTGGCCTGTCAGCCTTCCCCCTCCTCTTCTTTATGTCAGGTCTGCTGTCAGGCCTAGAGTGTGTGCCATTCTCTTGAGGTGCTTTCTTTAGAAGTGGGTCAGATTCTTGCTGGGGTCTTCCAGACACTGAATTACCTCTGGTTGCTTGTGTGGAATCCACACGCATGGCCTGGTCCTTCACTCGTGGGTTTCCCAGAAACATGTCGCTCTCCTTCTTTCCCTCATCCTGCCATCTAACCTGGTTGTCCATGATGGTCCTCTCCGGTCCCCGCTGGCATCTCTGGCCAGGAGCCAGCGGGTCTGCTGCAGGGCTGGGAAAGTCACTATCCTTTAGGAAGCGAGGGGGCTTCTCGTTCCTCTGCTGCCGCCCTTCATTTCGTGGAGGGTATTGGGAGTAAGCCTGGTCTTTGTTTGGGAATGACATTTTGGTCTGTAGATACTCATACTTCTGAGAACCCTGGCTCTTTGGCTCTACAATAAGAATTGCATGCATAACCATACAACACCAATATTATTAAACCTTTATTTTACCAAGCAAAGCATTAAGAAAATGTTCTTATTTGAAAGGACAGCCAATTTAAAAAAAAAAAAAGCAAAAAATAAAAATAAAATTAAATAATCAAAACACTCTCAGATATTAAGAGGGCTACCTGTGCATAATTAAGGATTTTAATCATGTTTCTTGTTTAATTTATGAGGGCTCTACACTAACTTTTTTTTCCAGGAGCACTCGTGCCCCTAAGTGAAAAAAATTTAGGAGCACAGACACAAATTTGGGAGAACAGTCAGTTCATAAAACATCATCAAAATACAATTTCACATACATGCGAGTAGAATGTAAAAATTAAGGATGACAGACAAAATGTTATTAAACTATTTTTATGTTCATATTTTACAAATCTTTCTATATTTTATCATTTGATTTGTCAGTGAATGCATCCCTACAGCGTAAATGCTGAGGAGGTGCATTGTGTTTTACTATGGCAGGATGCTTCATATGTGGGTTTCCCAACACAAAAAGCAAAGAGCCTGCAAGGGATATAGGGGCATCCTTGTTAAATAACAGATCTCTAGCTTTCTCTTATTCAAACCACTCGCAATCCCTCACCCAGTCAGGGTTAAATCGGTACACCTTCACTTTACCAGTGGTTCTGATCTTCCTCATTTATATTTTTATTCACCCGTACTGGGACGTTCGTTTTTAAAAAATACATATGCTTTGTATGTTGCCAGTTCTTATTGCGCTCTTGACTTTGAGAAAACTTTTTATCTCTGTATAGCTGCAGGGGTGCATGCTGGGAGATTATCAAGTTCTGAAGCAGCCAATTGTAGCGTGAAACGCAACTGGCATATAAATATAAACATATACGGCAGAGTTTGCGAGAATTGCTCACTCAGTGCGCTTTTCTGTGTTTCAGGTGATTTTCTTAGGCTAGAAGGTTAGAAGTCACTCGCACCAGTGCACCTAAATCTTTTGTCACATTCACACACCGACACTGTAGAGCCCAGACAATACTAGTTTTCAATTGACATTTAATAATTTCCAAAATGGACATTATGGTTCCTTCCCATTGGCCAGAAAAATCTGGTAAAAAGCAAAAAATGTTCTTACCTTGAATCGAGAATGCACTCATTTTTGATTCCAGGAAATCAAACAGTGTGCTGGGGCCCGAGGGCCTTCCTCCCGCAATGTCATCTTCCTCCATCCTGGTTCTCCCTCGCCCCCTCCCCTTCGCTGATAAAAAGAGATGGCCATGTTCTCATTTTAGAACACAGACCCAAATCTGACCAGGAAAGATTTGGTTGTTCAACTATTCAAGCCTATTCAAGTCAACCACAGAAACCCGCGACTCTGAAGAATAATCGAAGGCTACTTCACCTCTGGGTGGTGGTCGACTGTACTCTGCTAGAGTGGGGCTGGGCTTGTCACTGGACAGCAGGGAGTTGAGCGCTGGCTCCATTTTATTGTTGTTGTCCAAGAGGGCCTGTCGTGCAGTATCTTTGCTGAAACCCATCTCCATGATGTCCTTAAGGGCTCTCTCATCCACCTGAGAGATCGACAAGTTGGCGAGATACTTAACCAACAATACTGTTATCAAAATGTGGCCATATTTGCAAAAATGGGTTTATAGTGTTCCAAATTCAGGGACTCACCAGTTCTCGGTAGACTCCTTCTGTCTGACTGTCAGGCTTCTCTTCGTGCTTCTTCTGGTAGAATTCTCGAGCCTTGTGTGTAGAGCCTGGGTTTGTGAGATTGCTACCTGCATTGCCCCCACCGCCGAATGTCCGAGGCTTCAAACAGCAGCCATAAATAAAATGTAAGGAAAGACTGATGTAAACTGAGCTGCCAGACACTACAGAACAGTAAGACAATTTTTAAAATTAGTTTAAGTGACAAGATTATTTTAAATTACATTTAATTCAATTATACTGGGATTCAGATGTGTCTTTGTTACCTCTTTGTTCTTTGCAATCTCTGCAATAGTCGCTATCCTTTGCTTCTCAAATTCATCGTTCTCATCTGCAGTCTTAACAGAGTTGGTGACTTGCAGTGTCTTCCTCAGGTCCAGCTCTTTGCTGTCCACTTGATTTTTAGAAACATGTTTCTGAAAAGATCAATATTGTAAGACAACAATACAACAAAACCTTGCAAACAAAGCTCTCATTTGACATAAAGAAGTTAATGTAAAAAACTAAATGAATACAGAATTAGGTAGTGATGTGTTTTAAGAGATACCCGATGCCATTTGTTTTTTTCCATGATTATGGTCTTACTATTTGAAAAATTATTGTTGCAGTTATGTAACAAAACAGCCGAGTGATTCTAAGAGGACCACAAGAGCTTGATTAATAGCGCTACATTTCTAATGAGCAAGTGATCACAATGACTGGTATAATAATTAAGTGAACCAGACAGACCTTTCCAAATGGAAGGAAGGGAGGTGGGCCCCCTTCTGCACCAACGTTACTCCGGCTATGTTTTGCCAAACTCTAAATAATGGTGGAAAGAGGAAAAGTTACTGGCACATTCAGAAGTGACAAGCATAGACTGCATGGTAAGCTTGTGGTGAATTCGTCCTATATTCTCCCTGCATTGCTATGAGAGAACTTTTATTAAATGTATATACTTGATTAAATGCATATACAAAAGCAGATATGGTGGCATTTAATTAAACCTCTTTACTAAATGAATACCTTCTAGTTAAAATGGGGGGGGGAAATATTAAGTCTATGGATCCTTTTCTAGTTTTCATCAGTGCTGGTGTGCAAACAAAAATATATACTGTAGGTTGTTGCATCTAGTATCTTATGATCCACATGATCTAAACAGACAGCCTGTCTTTGCATTCCTGAAACTGTGCATGTTACACAACTTCGCTGGAAGACTGAATAATACTTAAAGTATTCACAAATTCACAGTACAGTGTCATTCCACATTCCACAGAATTACACACCCATTTGTCTTTCAATCAACAGAGCACTCTATAAATAATCACAAGGCACTGCAAACACAGCCAATAATACATAGACGTCTTCAATCGTGACATCCTTACCCGTTGCAATTCCCATTTTTGAATCATGTGATCAACCTCTCCACCAAGAACGACAATTTTGGAGTCATCCAGCATCAAGAAGCCATTCTTCAGAGTCACTGGGCCAAGGAGCTTCACTTTAGTTCCAGGAGGAGTGTTCAGACTGCAAACAACAGAGGACAACATGGTGCAGCAAACAACTTCACAGCCTTTAAGGAAAGATTAAAAATGGACTGTTGGATGAGACTAATATGCAGACACGTGGCTTTAAAAAACAAATCAAAAACTTTCATAGTACAATTACTGCACATATTGGTTAAACTGGTTACCACAATCTGATGTCACAAAATACATATTACAAAGCATTACAGTGTTTCTGATATGCATATGTAGTGTCTGCAGTCAGAACGACCTAATAAGGTTTAGCGACCATTACAACAAAATGCTGTAATCTTTTTGAAGCACCATGGAAAGCAATTAGAAATTGAAAGAGCACTATAGACCTATTTTGAAAAACATTCCTCCGTAGAACATACATCTGAAAATAAAATTTTACCTATTAATGACTTTATATTTTTCACTAAATCAGAGGTGAAACAAAACTCAATCAGCCCACAAAATTAAATAGCATAGATTAAATAAGCAAAAGTGACTCCAGCAAACCTACAAATTTCCTTCTTGGCAGAATCAGGTTTTTATGTGGCCTCACTTGCAAGATGCCTTAAGTTTAATCGGCGGAAAAAACATAGCTCAATCAAATGGAAGATGGGCAGTAATAAGCATTTTCAATAATTTCCCCCTGCAATCAGTAGTTTGTCTTGATCTTAAAATAAATTATGCAAGAGATCCCGTATTTGCAAAAATAAATGCACTGTGAGTGTTACGTTTAGTAATTCTCCCTGAAAATTCATTTTTGTGCTGTGTTGTCTGTTCTTTCTTTAAAAAAGTTTTACAGTAAAACAGAAGCATATTAAGAAATTATCAGTTCTTAGATTCAGTGTTTTTACAAATGAATACTTTATGCATGCAACCAGTTAATAAAGCAGTAATATCTAATCAGGTTGTACATCTCATCAGAACCATATGGTTCTATAGATAACCAGGCAAAGCCTCCATAATTTTTTTTTTCCCCGTTAGCTTGCTAAGGGGAAAAATAAGGCTCCCATAAGGCTCCCATAAAAGGCTGGAAGCTGTAGCCGCATGCAGCTCACCTGATTTTTGTCATGTGTTTAAGCTCGATGCCCATGCAGCTGGTATGGCCATCTGTCATGTGCATGCGCAGCATGCGCGGGGCAGCATGGGACTCCTCATTGTCTTTTGGAGCAGCCACGTTCCTGAGCTTCAGCACCTGGAGGACAAACGGGCCTTCCAACTGCAGAGAGAAACCGTAAAATGACAGAGTTTGCATCATCTGAACAAATGGCAGGTGCTAAGGTGCCAAAATGTGGTGTATTTCCTAGATGTGCCATACTTAAATGCTTTAAGTATGTAATTTCATACAGAATAAATTGCAGAATTCTTATGTCTATCGTAAGTATGTAATCTCATAACATGCCACAAAACATAATAATTACAACAATAAATTACAAAATACATACATTTATCTCTGTCTTTACTATTTGAATCTTAACTGCTATAAAGAAGATCAATAAAGCACAATGCCATCTCTCTAGCACCTTTCACAGATAATGAAATGTGGGTATATGAAAAAAATATTTTGATCTCACATATAGAACAAGGAACTTTAGTTTTGTAACACTGTCATGCAATAAGTGCAAGTGCATGTTTTCGTGTAGCTTAATTCCAAAGTTGCCTATTAGTGCCACCTGTTGGTCAATGGCAAGAAATAGTCTATCTACAATAAATGGATAAAAGTATTGGGACACCTGGCCACAGGAACCTTTATGACATCCCATTCTAAATCCATTGTCATCAATATGAAGTTGGTCCCCCCTTTGCATCTACAACAGCTGCCACTTTTCTGGGAAGGATTTCCACAAAGTTTTGGAGTGTGTCTATGGGAATTTTTGCCCATTAATCTGGAACAGCATTTCTGAAGTCAGGAACTGACGCTGGAGTGAAGGCTTGCTCATAAACTCTGTTCTAGTTCATCCTAAATGTGTTTCATGGGGTTGTGGTCAGGTCACTGTGCAGAGTTCTTCCACGTCACACTTTAAGTTGCTGTTAAAAATGATGTTAAAAATACTGCTGTCATCAAAGTTCACATTTTCTGCAATTAAATGTATGTTTCCATGTTAAATGTACGTGTACTTAGGTGCTGATGTTAACAAAGTAACACTGAACCCCCACACTCACTGAACACACCCATGTCTGTATGGAGCTTGTTTATTGCACAGTCATGCTGGAACAGAAAAAGCCTTGGCCAAACTGTTCCCACAAAGTCGGAAGTAGTAGTGAGCGGTATAAATTATATAAATGGCATACGGTATAAATTTGACCAATGAGAGAAATTTTATTATGTTAATGACCAGAGCATGTGAAAGGAGCGGTGAGAATTTCCGCTCGTAGGGTGTTGGCTCCGCACTCCATTAAAATTCATCCCGCTCTAGTCAAATCGCCCCAGGCATGTTCCGATTTGAGCATCAGACTTGCAGTGCGAGCCGTATTGGAGTTAAAATAAAGAGCTGCTCTGCGCTCCGACGTGATGACGCAGCTTCAAGGCACCCCGGAAGTTTCAACCATGTCCTTAATTACGGCCGCAGCAAGTGTCCACACCAATAAAATATGCCTACAGATGTTTTTTAATAAGTGTTTTTATTAATTATCATTAAGAAATTGAACCTCAGTTAAAAACGTTCAGAAATGTTTTTTTAGTGTTTCCATTAATTATTATTAAGAAATCATTCACATTTAGCTTGATCGAACAATCGACGTGTTTCATTAGATAATGTATATCATCTCTGCAGCAATGTGTTTTATTCATTATAACCAACACGTTTTATGACATTGTTGATGTATATTTATCTCGGTAGCGATATGTCTTGTTGTTTATAACCGTATATTTAGCTTGAAAGCGGCATGTTTTATTGATTATAACGTATATAGAATACATATACGAATTACGTATTTAGCTCCATAGCAAAATGTTTGCTGTGCCGGTATGAACTAAAATAATTATTACCTTGAGAAATCTACAATGTTAGGATTTTTAATCTACCGATATATGCATTTATTTGCAGGGCTAATTAGATATCACGTAGTTTACATTTTCCGGCACAGTCTAAAGCAATAGCCATACAGTTGAAGTTAGCCTGTTCACGTGAATGTGCAATGTCGACATGATAATCAATAAAGCCCTGACAGTTAAGACAACATCGGTTAAGAACAGAATATACAACAATAATGTAATAATATAGAATGTAATATACATGATTAATCTAACAAAATGTATTATAAATCGATAAAACCGTTCGTTACGGATTCAAGTATACATTAATGATGTAATGAAACGTCGGCTGCACTATCAAGGTAAATGTAAACAATTTCTTAATAATCGGAGGAGCTCCTTACAAAGACTGGTGCAACGTCCATAATATGGACATGGTTTGGATTTAAGGTCTCGGATACTGAGCAGAAGAACATAATCTGCAAAATATGCCGGGCAACAGTGATTGCAAAGAGAGGTAACAGGAGCAATCTGTTTCACATAGGTATGCACATCGGATGGTGTTAATCCGAAAAGGAATGTAGTCATGCAATTTGTCAAATTGTATTAGTTTTATAGCTTTTGGTTCTGTGTCTTTAGTTTCTGTTTACCTACAGTTTACAAAACCAACCTGTATTTTTAATATAAGATATTTTGGCAATAAAACCAGAGTTACTTGAAAGATTTTCCATATTTTTTCTATAACTGCTGTTTTGCACAATGAATATTCTTAAAGTAACATTCACCACTACTTTTAAATGTGTTAACAGTTTAGAATACAACTTCCTGCTGCAGTGCATTTGCTATGGGCATATATTACCCATTCAAAAACAGTTAAATTGAAATTTACATACCAAATTATATACCGCAATATGTACCGTCTTCTGTCTGTGGTTCAAATTATACCGCAATATGTATTTTAGGCCATATTGCACAGCCCTAGTTGGAAGCCTAGAATTGTCCAAAATGTCAAGGTATTCTGCAGCATTAGGGGTGCCCTTCACTGGAAGGGACCTAGCCCATCCCCTGAAAAACAGCTCAGTACCAGTACCCCGACTCCACCAAACTTTACATTTAGCAAAATGCAATGAGGCAGATAATGCTCTCCTAGTATCCGCAAGGATGGCAGTTACTGAGTCAAAAGAGCATTGTTGACATATTATGCACCTTCGCTGTTTACCACTTAGTTCAGCATGGAATATCTAGTAGGGAAGAAATTTTATGAACTGACTTATTGCAAAGGTGGCATCCAATGACATTACCAGGCTTGAATTCAATGAGCTTCAGAATGACCCATTCTTTTTAAACCTGACTGCATGGCTAGGTGCTTCATTTTATACTCTGCCTGAATCAAACACCTGAATTCAATGACTGAGAAGTGTGTCCCAATACTTTTGTCCATACAGTGTATGTATCCATCTATCTATCTATGTGAATGTATCTGCAACAATGCAAAATGATACTATTAATTTTAAAGGAAATAAACAGACTGAGAATAATGTTACATTAGAAACAGGCTATAAAAACGGCAACATCAGAATTCTTGATATGTAGTACACAAAGAGCACCGTGTCCTGAACTACTATGCAGAATATTGTAAAGTATATTATGCCCTGAGCAAGTAACAATAACCAAGAAAACATGAAAGGATGTCATTTCTAACAGCTGGCTCTACCTAGGGTAAGGCTGAATAAACTTCAGCCCCCAATGGATGTTTTTTGGAATTCAAAATTCAGCCCCCACTGGATGACTGTTTATATTAACATATGCACACTGTCTTACAAGTCAAATCTAAATAACCACCTTTCTCATACTGTCAACCATACCTTTTCAACTCTCCCACTATTGATATCAGTAGGAAGAATTTTCTTGCCAATTGGTCTCAGGTCACTCTGTGGAGATATATTATGAATATAAGAAAACACACAAACATATATCCCCAAACAAACAAAAAGAAGACAAATTAACAACATTGTGAAATATGTTCACTAAAGAATCCCCCCAACTTACATTAAGCAGAAAGCTGATGACCTCAGGGAGAGAAGGTTTCTCTAAGGTGCTAATACATGTTTCCATTCCCTCCTCTGAAAGGTGCCTGGGTGTTGAAAAATGGCAATTTGACAATTCCGCATTTTGTACAAGGAAAACCTGACAATTCGTTATACTTCCACTAACACAAGGTTAAGGTACTATATTATTATTATTATTATTATTTTAAACGCAACAACTTAGAAAATAAGTATTTCAAAATTATGTCTAATGGGTTTCTGTCATCTACAGCTTAATCAAGCAGGCTTTTGAAGCTGATGAATGCATCAACAAATCGTGCAATCATAAAAACAAGCAAGCTACCCACATGATAATGCCGACCTATCCTGTCGACAAGACTCAGGGTTGCCAACGCTCACGCCTCTTGTGTGATGCTTTCGGACTTGCACGCTCAGGCAAGAAATCTTATATTATTCCAAATTTATATTATTCCATTATAAACCTAAAAGAAGCTACACCAGAAGCGCTGGGATAGTTTGCAAACCCTACAGACTACTTACAAGGCAATAAAACTGTTACGTACACATAAATGCGCGTGCAGACTTGCTTCAAATTGAAAATCTCACTCCATCCAGCTGTCTAAAGTTGGCAACCCTGCTAAGTATGTATCCGCGCGTACTGAAAGGTAGACCACTAAGCGCATCAACCATGGCCTAGGCTAACCTGGCCTTCACGAAGCAGAAGGAAAAGTTCTTGCCATAGCTTAATTATAAGAATTATTATTATTATAAAAATTTTAAATACAAAAAATAAAATGTTTCCTTCTGTGACATTATCACCTAGATAACATAGAGAGAGGGCTAGCGATTCCATATTACCTACCAGCCTTCTTTGACTAATGCTGAGCCGATGTCTTCCATTTTTCTTCACGAACAAGTTTAAGAATATCGACAAAGGCTTCTCAGCTAACAATTAAAGGAAAATAAGTTCAGCCGCCATTATTAATTTAAAAATTGTTAATAACTTATTTTATACCTCACTACAGTAACCAAAAACATATAAACACATCGTTCAGATACACTAACAAAAAAATGCCGCCATCTTGGAAATGCGCAAAAGGTCAAAGGTAAAAGGTTTCACGTTGCGTACGAACGCGTTAAAGCTACAGTCCTGTCACAATCTAGTTCTTGTTTTGGCCCAATACTTTCCTAAAACAGTGGAGAACAAAAGGAGAAGTGCGTGACTTCACTGCGAAGGACATGTGTAACGGTTTTAGGACCTAAGAGAGAACTCTGTCAAAAAGTTTTACTTTCCCTGTAGTTCTTTATAACGCAAGCTACCTGTATATTAAGTAAATAGTAGATTAAAAAATGTTTTAGTGACAGAACCTACTACCCAGATCTCTCTAACTGCAATAATTCCCATGATTTTTTTCCAGCCCAATTCGTATAAAATCTTTATTAATTATAACTACAGACACGATATGAAAAACGTAATAATTTACAGTTCACACAAAACTGAACAGAATTTCTACGCGCAGCCAGGGAGTTGAGGGTGTCTGGTTTGCTGGCCTCAGGACCCAGGACACGCTGGAGAGACTATGTCTCTCGAGTGGCCTGGGAACGCCCCAGGATTCCCCCGAAAGAGCTGGATGAGGTGGCTGGGGAGAGGGAAGTCTGGGTTTCCCTGCTTAGACTGCTGCCCCCGCGACCCGACCCGGACAAGCGGTAGAGAATGGATGGATGGATGGACACACAAAACTGTGAATGTGAATTATAAAGCTGTAAAATTCTGAAAATGCATATGGAATACTGAGAAAGACCACTAGTGATGTAAAACAGATTTACAAATTCATTGTAAATTTGTTTAATGATTAGTTATTTGTTTTTATGTCATGCTGTTTCATTATGGGTACATTTCTACCACTCTGGAGGAAGTAGCTACCAGATTTACATTACATATGTCTCGAGGGGTAGTTTTAATAATGTGACATTATATAGGGAGTACATTAAACATTGGATATGGTGTCATATGCACATATGAAAACAACTTACTAAACTAGCAGGGTAGCAGAACGATATTTTACATAGAAGTGTAAAGTATAATATCCACTCCTCCCACACTCTACAATTTCTTGAATTACCAGATGATCAACTGGAAATGCGAAGGCCAATAAATGTGTTTTCATCCAAATGCTCTGAGTCCTACTTGTGACACATAACTCTACACCTATTCATTTACTGCACATTCCACTTACCTGCCAATTTGCTCAATCTTTCAATATCAATTAGGTCTAGAGCTATGCACACTGTTTTCCATGACATAACAGTAAGCCCTGTAACACACACACCAGTGATATGTTCAGATGGACATGCATACAAATATCAAACAGGGGCAGTACCTGTTGCCTGATCATTCCCCTGTTAGTTGTCCTCCCTGTTTTGGGTCCCCTATGATCTTTTTGCTTTTGGTTTGTTTTTAATAAAACCCTGTTTTGTTTGCCCCAACTGCTGCTCCCATGTCCGGTGGATTGTGACACTGGCAACAGAAAACAATTATGAACTTCAGTTAAGAATATAAAGAAAATCATGTTGCACCCCAGTTTGCAAATCACTGACCCATATAATGTTCCTGGGAAGTTTGAAAAAGATTACAGATCGCTGTGTTTTTAAGATTGCTTTTCTACCCTTGCTTTTCTATCTTTGCTGTTTCAATTTTGAGAAGATTTGTCTCAAATGTATCAGGTGTAGATTTTCATCCATATAATTTTTTTGTTAAGTGGCAATAAGATCCATCAAAAATTAAATCAAGTAAATTATTTAAAATACAAAAGCATCTTATCTATCGTGCCCTTCCTTTTGTGGTCACTGAGCACTATTGCTTCTGTTTTGGTGCAACTTATTTAAAAATTTGTTCAGATCTTCACCCTTTCAAATGCTCTGCAAAGGTTTAAATACTTTTTGAGTTATCAAATAGTATCAAAAAGTATCTATAACTTAAATTGCTTTTTTTGCTACAATTTTGCAGTGCTGCTTCAGTTTTGGGGCGATCAGTGTCAAAATGATATTCATTTCCAGTAGATCACCCATGGAATGTGTGTGCAAAATTTGAAAAAGATCCGTAAAATACTTGGAGTTCTTGTCTTCACAAGTCCAAATGTCTTCCACAGCTTCCACATAGTGCTGATGTTTCATTACCGTATACCATATACAGTAATGAAATTCAAATATGGAAGTTATTTTGAATTACAGTAAATGTCAGAAGTAAATCTCAAAAGTCATCGGTCACAGTAAGATGGCTCTGTTTTGCAGTTAGGCAAAATAACACTGAAATTATTAAAGCATATTGTATAAAGATTATAGTAGAATATACTTTATTGATGCCTGTGTAGAAAGTATCTTTTTGCCTACCCCAGTTTGCTCTTTATGACACACATGTAGAAGAGCAAGCTTGGCAGTGAGGAGCAGCTGCACATGGAGCTGGGGGAGAGGTTAAGGGCTGTGCTCTAGGGCCCACAGATGTGACTATTTTGCTGAGGCCACAAAGTTCACTGAGCCACACAGTGCCCTCCTATCATGATCAATATAATATAATCAATGTGAACGATGTTGTTAAACTATACTATAACTAATGGCATGTTGCTTAATTACATATACTTTCTAAAATGAACATGAAATGTACACGACTGAGATGAAAATAAAGCTTTACTTGACTTGGAAATGGTGGAGTGCTTTTTCTTCCACATGCTTTTCCATCAGTTAAGCAAAAATACAAGCTGAAGAGGCCGTGTTTAATTTCAAACTATGTGGCTCAGTGGGTTAAGCCTTTGCTCCTTTGTTTGGAAGGTCCTTGGTTCAAACCCAGCCTTGGCACATCTATGCACCCTTGACCCCCAGCTATCTGGGTGCCACGAAAGGTGGCTAGCCTTCACAGCCAAACTTGTTCTCATGGAAAGCAAGACTAGGGGATGTGAAAAGAGAATTTCCCCATGGGGATCAATAAAAAAAGTGTTTATTATAAAATGAGAATGCTTGATGTTTTTTAATTGGATTTATTACTCAACAGCAAAGTCAACTGACTCTTACAGGACTACGCTAAATAAATAAGCCTACCAAATTACTTTGTTTAAAGGCAAATTGTAAACCTTTATTTTACAAAAGGGAGAACAAATGGCCTTTTCGAACCTGGACTCATGTCTGCAATACAATAGTGGCCTGAATATGATCATCTTTGCAATGCTCAAATGTGTCCAACAGGTGGCGCTTTAAAACCACAAATCTAATATTATTAAAAAGAGAACTCACTGCTTTCATTTTCAAATTTTTGCATTTTTGTTTGTTCATCTTGTTTAGGGGTCAAATATATTGAATACCATGGAAAAAGGAATAACAAAGAATGTAATAATATATAATATGCGTTTAAATGGTGATGGGGAAAAAATGCATTTATTTTCTTTCTCTGCAAAATGTGTATTATGGCACCTCCCATTTTTTATTATAAAGAAAAAATCTAGGGAGCTTCTAAGTCCGGTATATTTTTCCAAACACTGGGGGCGCTGAATATATTGTAATGAACTATGAATGTCTTAAAGATTGAATGACAATTTGGCGACTACTGGTGTATAGGCAGTGTTAGAATACTTATCTTAGATACCTTATAATACCTTATGTTAGAAATATGGTTTGTTATATTCATTTATCAATTCCCATGGTGGAGTAGATTTACTAAAGTCTCATTTTTAGTTTTAAATATATTTTGTTAGCCAAAACATCTACAGCGGTGCTGCCCAACTCCGCTCCTGGAGATCTACCACCCTATACACTGCAGCCGTAATTTAACACACCTGAAACAGATAATAAGGCCCTTCAGTAACATCTCAGTTTTAGAGCAAACTTAGCTTCAACATAGCTGGCTTTAATATCGTGATTCTACTGAAATGCCAGATTATCTGTGTCAGGTGTGTTAAGTTACGGCTGCGCCTGAGCTCTGCAGGTTGGTAGATCTCCAGGTGCAGGGTTAAGCAGCCTTGTTTTAGAGAAGCAGTAACATTAACGTATAATTATGGTATATTCACAACCCCAAAGACAGACATTTCCAAGGATGTCTTGCAAAATTTTGATTAAAAGAAACACAACAGCTTACTAAACTGTTTGGCAATATGTTTGCTTGTTCTTAAGAAAATGCTCATGGATAGACAGCTTGTCAATAGTGCTTATTGAATAGAACCAGTTCTGTCTTGTAATTACAGGTTCTGTCACCATTGTTTTTGTTCCTTTCAACACATTCGGCTGCCTCAGTCAACACATAAACGTTAAACCATTAAAAAGTGTTTTTATAAGCATGAAAAATTTAAGACAACAGCAATCACTGATGCACGTACATATACATACATATCTCTGGAATGCCTGGTATTATGTTATGGTTTATTCCTTAACAGTTTAGTATTAACAATTTACAATTCAATATAGCACAGGCATTCTTTAACTCGTTAACGTAAGAAGACAGTAATCTGTAACTAAGGTGAACCGTACTGAGTTGGTTATACCTCTCCCTCTAAGCAACTGCCACCTAGTTTGTTAGCATCTGCCATAAGTGATGAGCTACTTCAACATAACTAAAGGCCAAGGCCATTATAATGACACTTAGCATTCTCGTCCACACTATGCACCACAGAGCATGGTCATGAATGCAGACTCTGGGACTGCTAGCCATTGTAGGTGTTTTAAAATCTTTCTCGTGAATTCTATGGAATCAGAATGAAGGGACGCTTTGATTTACTCATCTTTATAGGTTGTACTAAAACTTCCTCAGACTGATCGACTGATTTATATTTATCTATCTAATTTCAGCTGTTGTTGCACTATTACTGCAGGAGGTGAAATCATGATAAAAATCACCCATTCACTTTCAGGCAATTAGAATTTCGATAAAAGCAAAGAAAAATTATATGTAATTTACAAGATTCATTTGGAATAGGCTGTATTCATGGTGACAGTCATGCTAGTGCATGCAGGTGGTTCTATTTTCTTGGGTCACGGGTTCAACGCCGACCTGTTGCCAGCCAAATTTGTTTTGTATTTTTTTGTGTTCCCTAGTGTTCCGTTTTTTCCCTTTTGAGTTTACCCTCCCTGTGATTTTGGGTATACTGTTCCATTTATGCTAGTGTGTTGGTTAGTGTTTCTTAGTTTCAGTGTCTGTAGTGTTGTCTGGGTCTGAGTTGATTTGTTCCAACTGTTGCTCATTCTCCTGTGCCCTCCCCGATTGGTTAATTTGTTATGCGCTGCACCTGTTCCTAGTGTATGTAAGTGCATGTGTTGTTGCGTTGCGTTGCTATCTACTCAGTTTGATTGCCCCCCCCCCATTTCAGCTTCCTAGGTGTCCATCATTGTCTTTGTTTTCTTTATTAGTTTATCAATTTGTTTTTCTTTCTGGATTCACCCCTTGTGGTTGGTTTCTTTGTAGTTTTCCCTAGCTCTGTTTGCCCTAATAAACCCCCTTCTCTGTTCCTGAGCCACAAGTGGGTCGTCACCCTCATTCTCCCCTGCTTTTCCACCTGCACCATGCCTCGCCCTGATGGATCCCTGACAATTCGCTGTCAGAACTGCTTGGTTCTTAACATTTTCCTCTATCATTTTTTGTTTGTGCTACAACTGCTGGAATTGTAATCAAGTCATTCTGTGTTGGGTGCAAAAGCTGGATTCCTGGCGACAAATAAACCAAAGGGTTTATTTTACTCAAAATTGTGAAACTGAAAACAAACCAAGATCTCTGGGAATCTAAGCAAGGGCAATGAAGGAAGCCTAGACATGAGCAACACTAGCTAATGGCCTTAATGATGGATCTGGGGAACACAGGACTGGGAGGTACTTGAATGCTTGACTAATGAAGGAGCAGACAAGTGGCAGCTGGGAGTGGTTAACACAAGAGCAGAAACGAGAGGTGAGACAAACAACTATCAGGCCTAGCTTGAAAGAGCCACACCAGGGAGGAGACAGGAGGTTCAGATAAACATGGTGAGCTGGACATGACACTCTGCTGCTAAGTGCTTACTTGTTGCCTGCCACTGCGCTAGGCTGATGTGAAATGCTTTGGAAATGTTTTTATTTTTTTAATATATTTTAATATCTAACTAATATAATGCAGACTGAATCCAATACTTTATCTTACAAATAATTATTTATTTAGCCTCATTGATTGAATAGGTCTTTCTTTTACATTATTAAATTATTTATGCTTGAATTATACTAAAAGCTATATGCATATTTCCTGTCAAATCAGCTAGTTCTGGGATTCAAAATAATACTCGTAGTTTTCTCATTTTCAGTTGCCATGAACATAAATAGCTCTTTCCCACATTAGGATTTCAATGTCACTGTTTAATATTCTATTATGTGACTCATATTTCAACTCAAAAATACTTTGGATATACTTTTTCTGTATCTATAGGAGTTACGCCTTACTATTTATTAAAGTCAGTTTTTTTTCCTTTGGGGTTTTATAATATGCTCAACAATATGCATTCAATTCCTTTTTGAATGGCCTGTGGAATTTGAATAGTACACAATATCCTGATATTGCTGTTACATAGACTGGAAATAGATTTTGAACCACTATAATGAGTATTGGTGCAATTACAAAAAAAATTATATTCTTAGGTAATAAAGCAATCAAATGACTCCTCTACACTCCAGATACAGAGAATTCTGAAGGTAGGCTCCTGAAACCATATATTTTTGTAGAATATTGTTGTCATCCCATTTTAATTAGTATTATTAGTAAAGGGTTAGGAAATTAATGTGTTTATCATCAAAGAATGTAAAGAATTCCTAGGTGCCATATACTGGATATTTAATGTTTTCTCCTTCACTGCACTCATTGATTAGATACTCATAGATCTCTTGCACTATACTGTAGGTGAGCACAAGCAATGCTTGACGTTTCACTCATTCTTGGATGATGAAGACATTAAGGAACGTGGCTACAAATCCACACTGGCAGGTGGTGCATATTCAGGGTTTTACCACTAAAAGGTACATTATAGTATGCATATTTAATGAGAGCAGCTAACAAAGGATCATAGTTAAAGCGACCTCAGCAGAGGGGAATAATAATCTCACCACTGGCTCTGTTCGGGCCTTACAATGTGAAATGTGTTTAAATAAACATAACAATTTACAATGTTGCTTTATTACCATTTGACCCATTGTTATCAACATTACATAGAGACAACAAATTAAATAAATAATCTCTTAATTATACTTTAATATTTTTATTATGTTATTGTTTTTTTTATGTCAGTTGTTCTGCAATCTGTCTGATTATACCTAGGCTCCTGAGATGTTTTTGTGCATTTATTCTAATTATTGTCATTTTGAATGTTCATATGGACACATCGACTATGTCTTTCGGGAGAGTAAACATAACATTAGTAAGTGCACTTGTACGCAAGTTCTGTGTAATCTGTATACTTCTGTGTGCATTGGTTGCTAATAATCTGATTTTGGTCATGTTATTATTAAAAACTTTGCATTGCACTGATTTAATCTCACCAACCATATTTTCGTATGCTGTTCTTTATCACTTAGTTTATTGGGTAAGTAATAATAACTGATTAGGAATAATTTGGACTATTGTTATTATAAGTTGAAAGCTACTCACAAGCTTTGAGGGGAAAGTGTGATAAGTGTAACTGAATGTTTAAAAAAATGATGACTTTACCTATAATTTATTAGAGTAAGAAACAAAGACTGGGAAAAGGTAAGATATAGCTGGTATTCAGAGGATATGTTCAATAATCTGTTTTTTTTTACATTAATTACATTTACAGCTAGCTATAAATTATACAAATCGATTTATATATTTGGGATTTAAAAAAAATAATTAACTGGATTTTACAGTAAATACTGAATTGTACAAGCACATTATACACAGAGGCAAAGCAACTTCAGCAAAGCTGTCAGTAGGTAAAATATGTTGCTCCCTTTCTGACTGAAGGCCCATGTCCAGGGCTGGCCAACCCTGCTCCTGGAGAGCCACCACCCTGCAGAGCTTAGGTGCAGCCCTAATTTAGCACACCTGATACTGATAACCGGGCCCTTCAGAAGCATCTCAATTAGACTCAGCTATGTTGAAGCAAAGGCTCACTGAAATTGGACAATAGAAGACTGGAAAAATGTTGCCTGGTCTGATGAGTCTCGATTTCTGCTGCGACATTCGAATGGTAGGGTCAGAATTTGTCATCAACAACATGAAAGCATGGATCCATGCTGCCTTGTATCAACGGTTCAGGCTGGTGGTGGTGGTGTAATGGTGTGGGGAACATTTTCTTGGCACACTTTGGCCCCCTTAGTACTAATTGATCATCGTTGCAACGCCACAGCCTACCTGAATATTGTTGCTGACCATGTACATCCCTTTATGACCACAGTGTACCCATCTGATGGCTACTTCCAGCAGGATAATGCACCAGGTCATAAAGCTCGAATCATCTCAGACTGGTTTCTTGAACATGACAATGAGTTCACTGTACTCAAATGCCCTCCACAGTCACCAGATCTCAATCCAATAGAGCACCTTTGGGATGTGGTGGAATGGGAGATTCGCATCACGGATGTGCAGCCGACAAATGTCCAAAACGGTTGCAATTTCGAGTCCTGATTTTCATGTATGTCAACCAGGTCTCCCCCTTTGTATAGGTCATGATTTATTTGAAGAGACTGTGGCATATGACTTGACCATTTATCTGAAATACTTTGTGAAGGTAAAGAAATTCTTCACTTACACACTGCTTAACCGCAGAATAAAACAGTTCAATTATAAGGAATCTGATGCGAAGTCAACAACTTCAGAGGTGTCTGAAAAGGGAACTAAGTTATGTGGCCAAGCAGCAGAGAACTGGACTGTACTTAGGCTTCTCCCTATCATAATTGGTGAGAAAATTACAGGTACAGAAGACAGCGTGTGCTAACTGACAAAACAGCTAAAGGAGCTGGTTGAATTGGTTTGTGCTCCCAAAATATCTGTATCTCAGATAGCTTTACTTGGTGCAATGATAATAGACTATCTAGGCTCAAGGAAAGAGCTGTTTCCTACTCAAAAACCGAAACCAAAGCATCATTATCTCATGCATTACCCAAGTTTGACATTGAAATTTGGTCCACTTACACGGTTGTGGACCATGAGATTTGAAAGCAAGCACTCTTATTTCAAAAGATGTGTGCGCAGAACACAGAATTTTAAAAATGTATGCTACACACTTGCCAGAACCACCAGGTATTGCAGACCTATTTAAATTCACATTCCCTTTTCGCAAGTGAAAAACTCAATTCCTTTCTATGCAGAGTTGTATAATAATGAAGGGCCTCTTTCTTAGTTGTGATGTGGCTAAACTATTTGGATAAATAGAGCTCATGTTCACAACAGATAGCAAGCATGTATTCTTTCTTGTCACATCACATGAGGCATCATACTTACCAGAACTTGGTATATATGAAGTCCTAAATGCAGGTGAGGCCATGATGTGCCTAAATGCTAAATTTTGTTTAGATTATTACCCATTGCCTGCTTATATTTTCTGTGGAATGAGAGTCATTTCTCTTAACATAGTGGTTTAGACACAGAGGATGGCAGGGAATGCACATTGATCTAAAATGAAAAGCAATGTATGACTAAAAAGATTGAGAATGTATGCTGCACAGTATTGGTTATATTTTTATTATATTTTCCTATTAAGCGTTTTCTATTCAAAATTAAATGATGAGAGACTTTATTTAGAGAACTATATTTGCGAAGTCTGTCGTTTCTGAATACCAATGATACGAACTGTGTATATTGTATATATTTGAAGATTCAGCTGAATTCATTTAAGAACAGAAAAGATTAAAGCACTGTCTCACTTTCTTTTGAAAGATCATGGGAGATAGGAAAGGAACAGTTGGCTCTTTTATTCAGTCTGTTCTGCCTAACCTGTGTGGACATGAACAAGTTGTGGAGGCTCTCCAGAAATTAGGTGTCGAAAACCTTGAAGACGTGAAGTATGTACAAGAGGTGGATCTTTTTGGTGTCCTGAGGCCAGGTGAAGTAAGGAAGCTCATTGGTCGCATTATATCATGTAAGTATGCCAATTTTTACCTGTCACACACAAATGATTGTGTCACATGAAAAATGTCTTATGTGTATCACAGGTTAGGAAATGCCTGGGACATCCAGCTCTTCAAGGTCCGCTATTGGAGACAGTTCTAGGAGTTTCAGCAAAGTCGAGACTCCAGTGTACATTCCACCCCCCAGAGACAAGCAGTCATCGACAGTGATAGTTCCAGGAGTTTCAGCACACAGAGTAGAATGTCCAATATACACACCACCCCTCAGAGACATGTGGACAATGACAATGACTGGCACTTGAGTTTTGAAATCCCTTGGGATAAAATGCCAACAGAAGTTAAGCGAAAGCTGGATAATGGAGAGCATCCAGTAAAGAGTGAAAGACTTGAGATGAATAGACTGATTGTCAGTGAAGTCCTTGCTATTTGTCCAACACCTTGCAGAAGGCATCTATATGAAGTAACTAGAAAAATGGCTATGACTTACCCAGAGGCATTCAAAGATAAGATTTCTGGTGATGCTGTTGCCAGTGGGTATGACTATCTCACCCAGCAGCTCATGAACAAAGTTGATAACTTGAAGAGAGGGAAGACCACCCTTGCCCTGAAAAGGCAAGCATTAAGGTCTGTGTCCAGTATGAGCGATGCTTCACCTTCCAAGAGTGTGAGGCTGGATTCATATGGCTATGTTAACTGGTTACCAGAGAAACTGCCACATTGTGAAACTACTGAAACTCAGAAACAAAAACAGGAAGAAGATTCACAGTGAAAAAAGTTGTGACATCAGAGGTATTGTGGGGAAAATGGAAGTAACATTTTTCCCTCAGAGAAAAGATATAGTTGGAGGAATGGAAGTTGATGACCTGGTAAAAGAATGGCCATGTCTGTTTGACATTGAAAACTCACTTTCGACTGGTTACTGGTGTTGTTCTTGACAAGGAATCAGTGGTCAGAAAATGTGAGAGAGTGGTTTCATACTTCAAGTCCAATATGAAGAACATTAAGGATGATATCCTCATGGATATGCAAGCTGCTACATTCCCAGGGGCCAACCTTCCTCTGTGTCTTCTGCTACTTCTCAGCGACTTCAAAGAGGACAAGAACCACATGTTTCGCAACATCGATGAAGGAACTGTGCCCTCTAAAGTTGACCGTACAAATCTTCCAACCACACCATGTGTTATTATTAGGGCTGTCAAAATTAACGCGTTAACCCAGATTACTCCATCATCATGATTAATCTGATTTAAAAAATTAATGGAATTAACCCATCTGCAGCGCAGAATGACTCAAAATCCCTGAAATGCAGCATTGCCAACTACTTACCTGAAGTCGTTAAACTGTACCCAGAAAGTCGCTAGATGATGGAACATGCTAATTTGCATATCGGTTGCGTCATCACATTGTGTCCTACTCTGTATGTAATACTCATATAGGCTACTTTATTTTAACGCAGCTCAAAGTATTTCATGTATCATCTATTCTATTTATGTTCATTTATATTATTTATATCTGTACTGGGAAAATCACAGGCTATTAACATATACACAAAAAAGTTACCTTTTAAACTATGTGCATGTTTTCCAGATAAAAATGTGTATTTGCAAAAGAACAAAGCTTGCCCGATGTAGCACAGGCATAGGATATGTTAATAACTGTTCATAATAAATGGATAGGAATAAATGGGTAGAAAGGGGTGTCAAACTCATTTTGGTTAAGGGGCCACATACAGCCTAATTAGATGTCAAGTGGGCCGGAGCAGTACAATAATAACATAATTACCTATGAATAATAATAAGTCCATGTTTTTTCCCTTTGTTTTTCTGCAAAGAAGTACAAGTACATTAGGAAATCTTCATATTTAATGAAATACCCTTTTACAACACATATCAACATATCAAAACATGAATATCAGATTTCTTAAGACAAATGTTTGCACAAATACAAACAATACTTAGCACTTATGCACTTATGTAAGTCACTCTGGCTAAGGGCGTCTGCCAAATGCTGTAAATGTAAATGTATTTGTGACTGAAAAATATATATGTTTCACTTTAAAATTTATGGCATTGCATGAACACTAGGATTCCACCAAACCAAACACTTTTGTAGTTAAGCTGTTGACTTACATTAAATTGAACATTTTTTTAATTATTTCTATAGCAAGAATTCATTTTCACTGAACTGTATTCTTTAAGTGCAATCAGTGTCTGAAGTAGCATTTTAGAGGAGTTAGTCATGTCTAGACTACTTTGTTTTTGCTCCTGAAACTTGGCATCTTTTGGTCTGCACAAGTGCATCAATATCAGGTGTCATGTCCTGGCTAGCAGTCAATCTCAGAATGTCATCTAAGTGCTTGTGTGTGAGCCTTGAGCGCAATTTTGTTTTATTGATGTTCATTACTGAGAAAACTTGTTCACAAAGGTAGGTTGTTCCAAACATGCACACAATTTTTGCAGCTAGGGCTGTTAATTTGGGGTATCCTGGCAAGATATACTGATAAAATGTGTCCAAGCCCACTGAGGCAAACTTGTCCTTCAAATCTGCATCACATTGCAAATCAATTATCTCTAGTTGGATGTCAACAGGCACATCAGAAGCTTTGACTGTGAAGGGTGAGCGAAAAACTGAAAATTCTGTCTCAAGTTCACCAAAGATCTGCAACCATTTCTCAAACTCACACAGCAATCCTGCAATCTTGTCTTTATACTGTTTCATGTCAGCATTAATGCCTGTTGCACATACCTCTCTTAGGCAAGGGAAGTGTGCAGCCATTCCTGACATTGTAATTCCATCACTGGTTTTCCTTTTTTCTCGATGAATTGTCCAATTTCCTCGCGTAGATCAAAGAAAGCACAGCACCTCTGCTTAACCATCTTACTTCAGTATGGTATGACAGGGTATTAGTAACGTGATTGTCACTGAGAAGGCAGTCAAACTGATAATGATTCAGGCCTCTGGCTCGGATGAAATTAACAGCTTGGACAACCACCTCCATGACGTGATCCATTTTTAACGACTTGCAACACAATACCTCCTGGTGCAAAATAGTGAAATGTCCAGAAACCATTTCCTCCATTAGCGGCTTGTACTTTCTCTCTGAATTTTGTCACAACACCTGCTTTTCTTCTGATCATTGATAGCTCACTGTCTGTAGCCAGGCTAATGGCACAGACCTAAAAATGTCCTCAGCTGTTGTGGTGTCACTCATAGACACCAACTCAAGGAACTCTTCAGTAACAGTCAATGTCTCATCAACTCCACAAATAAATATGGCCAGTTGAGTAGCATCTGTAATGTCAGTGCTCTCATCAGCTGCAACAGAAAATGCAAGAAATGACTTGACTTTCAACTGCCTGTCTAAATCTGCCGATAGTTCCGATATCCTCTCTGCCATAGTATTCCTCGTCAGACTAATGTTGGCAAATGTTTGTCGCTTCTCCGGACACACAAGTTCTGCAGCCTTCATCATGCATCTTTTAACGAACTCACCGTCGGAATACGGCTTTGATGCTAATGCTATTTCGTTAGCAGTTAGGTAGGTGGCTTTTACTGCTGCTTCACTGACCTCTCGGTTCTGAGTGAAAATTGACTGCTGTTTCCTCAGACCCAACAGCAATTAATTTATCTTCTCTCTCCTCAGTCGTCCTTGCAAGATGTCGTATTTTTCACCATAATGAGTCTCATAGTGGCACCGAATATTATATTTCTTGAGCACCGACACTTGTTGATTACACACCAAGCACACAGGTTTCCGTTACGAAACAAAAATATATTGTAATGTATGAAAAAAGTACTGCAATATATTAAACAGTATATTGTATATTGTATATTAAGTATATTAAGTGTATTTTCAAGTGTATAACAATATATTGTTTTTTATATTACATTTATATTAGGTACAAAATTCAATCTAATTCAATTACTGCTCTATTAATGCATGACAGATTATGTGGGCCATGAATTTGCAATTTGAAAATATTCATAAATAAATTGCACAAAAATACAACAAAAATAATTCATAATAATCAGACCAAAACTAAAGTCATCCTATTTTAATTGTGCAAATGCATTTAAACAGGTGAAAATTTTTCACATTTTTTAACTTCTTCTTCAGTGATAACGCCTTTGCATAACAAAAACATGAATGTGACCCGGGGCCTGTTTCAGAAAGGAGGTTAAGTGAAAACTCAGAGTTTGGTAACCCTGAGATAAGAGAAAGTCAGAGTTTTCCGTTTC
>JAODKK010000001.1:36244872-36257081 GCA_026774405.1 Petrocephalus microphthalmus | reverse complement strand
TGCAGGCAGCCCTGTTTACCGCTGCAGCTGCAGCGAAGAACTGGTCTCGCTTGAGCGGGAGAAGCTGCAGCTGAGAATGGTTCCACTTGCCTTTTAGCCCATATAGATTAGTATATACTGTTTCATAACTTTGTAATAAATTTGCACCTTTTCTACAATTTCCTCTGTCAGGGAATACTGTTCACAACCCTAACCTGACATCCTTTCTCAGAGGGGAACTGCTCTTGTATGTACTTTACAGATGTTAGAGAGCTGCGTGAGTAGGATTGTTTTATTCATTATTTATATACAAGGATTTGTCCTGTGTCTTTTCACATACTGTATGTGCATGTATATACATATCTCTGTTGTTCCCTGTATAAGCAACAGAACAACTTCTTCATGGCTGAGATTAATTAGTGATACCTTAATTTCCTAGCTAACAAAAGCTAGCTAACACTAACAATCGATGAGACCTTTCTAAAGTCCTTATGTACGGGACAAATTTCCCCCATGTCAGACAAGGCCAGAAAAGCTAAAGTCAGAAAAGCTTTAGGCTGCATACATTTTTAATGCTTATCTCTGGAAAGTGACACGTTTATTAGTTGCAACATGACTAGAACAGCCGGTGGGCTGTGGAAATGTCAGTATGGGCCATATGGTTCCTACTATATAGAAGCAGGGGGACTTTGAGACATCAGCATTGTTAAACCTGAACTGTACAGTATGACTTCTCAAAAGCTTGTCTCAAACTCAACTACACTGAAGGAGTGAAGGAACATCAGCACATATGTTTAAGACGCTGAACACACCATGACTTCTATATTTTTTATCAGTCCCTGAACGTGCCTATAAAAACAATGCATCAGAAATTTTACAGCAACCTCTGCACCATGCTTAATAAAATCTCATGATATTTAACCACCTGAGGATAAAATACACACATATTAATAAATACATTTTAATATAAAATAGATCCCCTACTGATTATGACAGACCATTTTTTGTTTGTCAGCGCAATTCCTTGGAACCTCATGATCCAACAGAGTGCTTTAATCAAAGCTTCTATTTCAGCAATATTCACTTGCAGGCATAGTTTAATGAATCTCTATTCATTATTATTCCTCAGCACCTTTTATTCCTATTATTTCACAAATGTATAAGCATACAAGCACCTTTTCAGCACTGCCTGCTGAGCTTTCTAGAAAGGGCAGTGTTTTTTTCTTTGAATTTTATTGTTTGAACCCCATTGGTATTTTCTCATGATTGCACGAGATTATATTGGTGATTCTATGAAAGATATCACTGTCCTGGATTGTTTTGGCCTTCATCAAATTTTAAAATAAATAGCTTGATATTTGCTTTCTGCATTAGTTTCCAATCGGAAAATCGTACAAGTTTTATTTCATACAGTTCTATGAATAATACAAAAAACAGAAAAGAGTGGAGCTAAAGTGTATAGAAGTGTATGTCCAATATGTTTATATATGACAATGTTACAAGTGATAACATGTGATTGTTACACATTTTATAGGAAATCCAGTGAAGACCAGCATTATATTGATACTACATTGTGACATATTCAGTTTTGCCTCAGTTTCACCTTTTGGCTGTTGGGGAACACTTTCCAGAGTCAGCCAGCACATCAGTTATTTTGGAAGCCATTTCTCCTGGAATTACCATGTCATTATCACCACACGGCAGTTGTGAGTCTGAAATTTTATAAGGTCTTGTTTGTATATTACAATTTAAGTTACATATCATATGGGAACAATTTTATTTGTATAAAACATTCGTAGTTTGAAAACATTTCACTTAATTGTTAATTACCCAATATGATCCCACTCGTTTATAATGTAAAACAAAAGAAGTCACTTAGTAAGAAATGCTCACTTCAGAATTAATTATTAGGATCAATAAAAATAACACCCGATGTGTCTGTGTGAACATTAGCATTTCTCTCTGTATCTGTTCTTTAATGCTCTCTGTGTTTGGCCTTGTCACCAATTCCATCCAACAGCGCCAAAGGGAGGAATGGTTATCTTTGGAGTGTAATTAAGTTTGAACTGCTCATTTTAATAATTATTTCTGAAAGGGCATAGAATGCATAGAATAACTGCTAGAACCAGAGAAAGTCGAGACTCACCTGCAGTACAAAGAGTGCTCGCTGCCTAGCATTACTGACACCCTTGAAGCATGTGGAACAGCTAGCTTTTATGACCTCTGTATAGCTACTACACATTTATGCTGAGGTACTGTAACAGCCCCTCTCTTTCATTCCAGGAAACAAACATAAATACTCACCATACTTTGTCAGGAGTCCGTAAGAGCCGTCCTTGTACAGTGTTGATGGTATTCTGGATACCAGAAAACTGGATTTCTTTATTTCTTGCTTTTTTTTTGCTGTAGCAATTGTAGGCCTTTTCAAGTATGCTTTCAGAATGTTTCCCATCCATCTTGCACCACATGATTAATCACATTCATCACTGCCTTTACTTATTTAGTTTCTCCCACTCCAGTCAAAGGGATATTGGAATATTTATTTTCAACCTCACAAAGCAAGGCACTGGAGAGGAACTTTTGTGAGTCTCAGAGCGTGCTGCCAGCAGGTCCCTCCAGCAAAACCATATAATCTCCCACGCACTGGACACCTGCGCAAACCTCATTTAGGCAGCAAATCACCAGTGTGCCTGGATTGAGGTCTGCCAGCTACACCTATGCTCCCCAGACCCACAGCAGAATTAGCTTAGCGGCACAATGAGTTGTTGTCACCAGTCAGCTGCTTATTATTATTATTATTATTACTATTATACATATTTTATGAAATTACTGTGTTTAAATAGAGTCTACCCCTTAATTCATATTTATGTAAAAATATTTTTCTGGCAATTTGTTTCTGCATGAGAAGGGAAAGGTGATACAGTTGTAAGGCATGAAATCTGTGTAAATAAATTAATATTTTATGCTAGTTTGCTTCAGTCTGAGTGAATTCCGGACTTTGCAGGTGTCTTTGCTGTTTTAGCAACTTGCTGTACCTGGCTTGAGGGGGGTGGAATGAGGGAGCTTAATGATCCGGTCACACATTACTCTGATCAGTTCTGCAGATTATAAAGACGCCTCAATTTGAAAAATTCAGAATATGACCAGCTGTAAATTGCCAAGATAGCCATGATTCCTCATAATATTTTGATACAATAAGGACAAAATTATGAATATCTAAATTTAAACCTACTTGTAGAAATAAAGTGCAGGACATATAATTATGGTATACTTGAAAACCTTATGGACAGAATGTATACCTCAGATTATATGAGGGGTTTGTTTTTAATATTCATATTTTAGTAGCCTCTTTGCCTACTTCCCAGTTTTTCCTCAGAAGAACCAACCAATAAAGATCATGTAAGTTATATTTCCAAAATAGGAAGCTGGGAAGCCTCACCTCTGTAAACAATACCTGGAAAAAGAGAGGTCATGAAAAAAACGGTCTCAGCAGTAGCAATAATGTCTCGACTTTCATATACACTGTACTATAAGTAGATGTGAGCAGTTTTTCAGTTGGATGCATTTAAAATAATTACATTAATTATTTAATTACTTATATATATTACTTATTACTTATATAATATTTTGTGGCTGGATGTACAAGATGGATGGATGTTATTTAAATTTTTGTATTTAAAATACTTAATAAAATATGTCATAATAGTCACGTCCAGCCCCCGCCCTGCTTGTCTGGTCCCTGTGTTCCCCTTCGTACCTGATGCTCGTTTGTCTTACCGCTTGTCCCTGCCCTCATGGTAACTATTCACAGCTGCCACTTGTTTGCCCCTTCTTTGTCTGGTATTTAAGTGCTTCCCAGTTCTGCCATTGTTATCTGTCTGTGCCTGTTACCCTGCGCTGTGACTCAATAAAAGTCCCCTGTATGGGTTTTGCCTGAACCTCAGCCTACCTTTGGGTTGTGCCTTCCCTTCAGGACATGACAGAATGGCTGAACTCAAATAACCCCGCGGCTGTTCTTCCCCAGCCCAACCTGAGGCCCTAATTAGCTTTGTTCACTAGCTCATCCCAGAGAATGCTGGCCCAGTGCCTGTGAGGAAAGTGCACCTGACCTGCTTCCCCTGGAACAAGCAGTTCCAGTCTCTTCCCCTGCAGGTGCTACCTTGCCGACTTCCGCAGTGGACACAATCTCCTTTCTTCTTAAAGATCCCCTTAAGGACCCCCAGTTGCAGAAGTCTCCTGAGGTGGTCACCCTGCTGCACCAGATAGAAGGGGGACTGAGGACTATCTCCCTGACCTCCACATCACCGGCCATGAAGGAGATAACTGGAGCCCTGATGGCAATAAATCAACAGGTGAGGAGGACCATCACCTATCCTCCACCTGCCGAGCTTGCCCCACCCAGATCCCCAGGTGTACTCTCTGCCACACTGTCCCCTGTCGGCTTACCCGTGCAGACATTGAAACCCTCCCTTAGTTCCCCTCATTGGAGGAGAATTAAGAAGCTGGTTCCCTACGTGGATGCATCCTATGCTGCCACCACTCTGCTATTGCCCAGTCCCGGTGAGGCCTCCGCAGCTCCACAAGTGCCCAGTGCCTTGTCGCTGGAGGGCCCATGCTCAGCCCAGTGCCTTGCCTGACTTCGCCGAACTCTGCCCATCTCCAGACATGCTGCCCCCACCCCGTGTGCCTCCAGAGGTCCCTGCTCAGCCCCATGTGCCTCCAGAGGTCCCTGCTCAGCCCCATGTGCCACCCAGTGTTCCGATTTCTCGGATCCAGCCCTCCTTATCGCTCTCGGGGAAACTGTTGGTGCCCGCCTCTGGCTCCTTGCTTGAGTCTGCCTTGTCATCCAGATGGCCCTTGCCTGTTTGTCTGCCTGCCTGCCCGTGGCCGTCACCCAGACAGCCCTTGTCTGTTCTCCAGCTTGCTCACTCACGGCCACCTACTCGTCAGCTCCTGCTGCCCGCATGCCTGTTCAACTGCACCTGTTGCCTTTTCGACTCCTGCCTGCTGACCAGCCCGAGACCATTGCCCCCTCATTGGGTCCTGCTGTCTTGCTGGCGCCCGCCCTGATGGTTACCACTCTCCAGCCCAGTACCAGTCCTGTCTGCCGCCACCAGACCAGTGCCCGATCTCCCAGCCACCTGCAATCCAGCCCCTTACTTCCTACCTGCCACCTGTTTTGAGGGGGTGGACATGGAGGATGCCCAGCTGGAGGACCTGGAGTGGGATCTCAGTGGTCTGACCCTAAGTCCCACTCCAAGGACTCCAGTCCCTTTCCAGAACCCGGTCCACCCCTGTCCCAAACTAAGTTCCCTTAAGTGCCAGGTGTCCAAAAGATGGACAAGTCATGTCTTGGTCTCCCAAAGAGGGTGACAGGGGCACGCCATCTGGAGCTGCTACTCCAGATCCAGTTACTGTCCTCCAGGCCCCTAAGGACGCTTGTGTCCTAGTTCTGACTCGGCTGTCCTGGTGATGCCCTCCCCTTCCGCAATCTCTTTGATTCCAGCCCTGCAGTCTCGGCAGGCCCCCCCTGCCCTATGCCATCTGACCCCAGCTCTGAGGTTCCCTTGGTTCCACCAGGTCCCATTGGTCTGCCGAAACCAAGGGGGATCCGCTGCCCCCTGAGACCAATACCCAGCAGCCTAGGGTCCTCTGGACTCCCCAGTCTGGCTTCTGTCCCTGTCCTGTTTGCCTTTCTACCCTGTTTTGTCTTGGTTTCCCCCTGACTTGCACCCTGTCCGGACCTCATGCCTTGACCCGTTTGTCCTGTGGTCCATTCTATGGCCCCTCCAGTCCCTCGCCCTGCTTCTGTCCATCCCCTGGTTCAAGTGAGAGCCTGTCTTGTCCTGTGGTGTCTAGTATTGTCCCTCTGTTATGGACATGTTTTGCTGGTCTTAATTTTGCTTGTCTCCTTTAGCCCATGGTCCTGAGAATCTGGTGTTCAACCCTGTCCAGCTTCTCTGGTCCTGCCCCGTGTCCTGGCCCCATGAGGCCGTCCTCTCATCCGATCCCTTGCACACCCTGCCCCAATTGTTCACTGCACCTTTGGCGGGGGGTACTGTCATATCCAGCCCCTCCCTGCTTATCTGCTCCCTGTGTTTCCTTTGGGTGTGGCTCTAAACAAGCTATGCCTGATGCTCCTTTGTCTTGCCTCTTGTTCCTGCCCCCATGGAAACTATTCACAGCTGTCTCTTGTTTGCCCCTTCGCTAGTCTAGTAATTAAGTGCTCCCCAGTTCAGCCACTGTTGCCTGTCTGTGCCTGTTACCCCGTGTTGTGCCTCAATGAAGTTCCCTGCATGGGTTATGCCTGAACCACAGAATGTCTTTGGGTCGTGCCTTCCCTTCAGGACATGATTATATACGTGTGTTGTGTTTCTTTTGGTCATTTTTAGAACTTGGCATGGTCCACGGGATGAAGGACATAGAAGCAGGAGTAGGGGCATGCAAACAAAACTGGGTTTCATTTTAAATAAATCAAAACTAAAGGCATCACAGGGGATCCTAAATAGGGAGAACAACTAGCAGGGGAAGGATCAGGCAATGGGCAGGGTGGATGCTATACCTTTAATAACTGGACTGGGGAGTACAGGACTGAAAGGCACTAGAATGAGTTAACCTGAGGGCCTGAACAAGTGGTAAGACACTGTTACACTGTAAAAAATCCAACTTCTAAAAAATTTGAATAACTTAAATCTATTAGTTAACTGGACAATAAAACTCAAAAAATATGACTCAAGTGGAAATAAGTTGGTTCAAAAATTGTCTGACCAACTTAATTTGAGCTATTGACTGGATATGCACATGTAAGTTTACAAAGCACATGTTGATTTGATAGTTGGCACATGCGCACTGTAACATGCATACGTTGAAGCTCACATGGAATGATTTTTCTGGAGCTGTCCCCGATCCCGCCGCCCAAAGAAAGCAGGAAGAAAAAGCGCCATTTTGATCGTCAGTCAAACGTGCAACAGGAAATCACGATGAACTTGAAATTTTAAAACGTCATTGTTAAAAGTAAGTAGCTTTATTCATTTTATTATATTTATTATGTTGTTAAGGGGTTTGTAAAACATTAGTGTGACCATTAAGCATTTTTTGCGATATGCAAAGATATCTATCGTTAGAGTTTTTAATGCCAGTAAAATGTGTAATTGTGTGTTTTGACCTGATTTTGAAAGTCATAATTAAGAAATATAGTGTCACTGATCAAGTTAATTATTTTAAATTCTCATCAAAAAGAAAATGTCGTAATCCCAGTTTCATATCTTTCAAATCTAACTTCATATTTTGCAATCCTGGTTTATTTACCACAGTTACTGGAAATAATGTGTGAACAGGAGATCATGACAAACCTTATCAACCCAAACTTTATTGTTTAAAGTAAGTGTCTTTATATTTATTATATTGTTAAATTGTTTGTAAAACATTAGTGTGATCATTTAGGATTATTTCCGACTTGCAAATATATGTACTGTTCGAGTTTTAATCCCAGTAAAATGTACAATTGTGTGTTTTTACCCGGTTTTGAAAGTCATAAGTTATGTAGTGTCACTGGTCAAGTTTATTATTTTAAAGCAAGTCTGCATGAACATTCTCATAAGAAGAAATATATGTATATATATGTAATCTCAATTTTATATCTTGCAAATCTAACTTCGTGGTTTGCAGTCCTGGCTTTATTTACCACAGTTATCAGAAATAATGTGCGATTTGTCATATTGACTGTAATCGTGTTACATCTCAGAAAAAGCATGATTAAGTGGACAGTTAACACCATTAGGTTAACATATACACTGCACGAGACAGAGGAACACATGAATCCATTATACGGACGCGACGCTACAGATGTCTTGTTCTTAATGAGTTTATTGTTTTTTGCCGTGCCACTGTTGTGTCCGGTGTAGACATAGTTTAAGGCACTGTGTAATGAGCCTAAAACTCTTCTTTTACAATGCGCGCATTTTGCCCATCAGCCATCCAGTTAGATATTTAGATTATTGTCAAGAGTTGCTGTTACACAGAATGGCCAAATAGTAGTGACGAAGCACAGAAAACTAACTTCATTCTAGCATTAAACACAAGAGTCATAAGCAACACTGAGAAATGGGTAAAAACGCAATACTGGTCTAGGCCGTTTTGTAACATGAACAATAAATCTGTATCACAAGAACACCAGTATTGTTATGCAACTTAAACTTTTATTATTTTTTAAGAATTAACATGACATTTTTGGAAATAAATAAATAATGGTGTTCTGTTTGTGATAGGTTACTGAATAATTCCCCATGTTACCAACAGACCTAGACAAGTGTAGTACTTTGCTAATATTGTATACAATATTCTTCTTTATTATATTTGTATTCTTTCTGGAAATAAGTTTTCGATTGTTGGTGTACAATATATTGCATGATGTACACCAAATATAGTGCATTATATTACATTTATACATTAAATGCCTGTACGCCATAGGATAACATACATTGGTCAGCAATAGCCATAAACACACATACAGCTTATTTAGTATCCATTTTTTTGGCTCAAACACTGCAACATGGAGGAGGAGTAACTTGGAACTGTTTTTATGACAGCTGTGTTTGCACCTTTAAAACCCGAAGTGCACTCAAATCACATCTTACAAGAATACACAACAGAAGCAGAAAACATCAAGGAAATTGGAAATTGTGACTTGTGTGACTTTAACGGGTTTTGTACTGAAATCCACTATTTTGCTCACCTTGGAAGACATCTATAAAATAAAGAAACTGTACTGTGCCCCTTCCAGAAATGCATGTTTAAAACCAACAGTCATTCCAGCTTCACAAAACAAGAAATCATAAAAATGACACCATACAAGATTTCAGATTAGTAAATAAGGGCTCAAGAGAAGACTTGGATGACACAGAGACAGAGTTAATCGATGATCTTGAACCTGCAACCTCATCACAAGAGCCTGTAGAAAGGAGAGAACAAGACACAGAAAGTGTTGATGTTGATATACTTGAGCGTAAAGTTGCTTGTTCTTTCTATGCAAACTGTTGCATATTTCGAAAAGTGCAATACAGAAAATAGTGGAGCAGTTGCATGACATTTTAGATTTTTCTAGAGTGTTACACTCTTGATAAAATTAGGGAGATATTTGCCAAGCATAACATTGTAACAGATAATAATCTGGTTGTGCAAGACATTACAGATGCACTTTTTCAAACAAGTCCTCTTTTTGTAACTTCAGCACAAGGCAAATTTATATTTTAAGGAGCAGTTTGAACTGATCGAACCTACTGAATATTTGTATGACAGAACAAAAAGAAATTCTTTTGTCTATGTTTCAATTGCAAAGCAGCTGGAGTGTTTACAATACTATATTATTGTATTGGATTTTTAAAATTTTATTCTGTATTTATTGTGTTAAATGTGTTTTCTTTAAACAGCTGTTGAAAAATTTAAAAACTAGTTTTAAGGTTACCTCAAAGAAGTAATTACTGTAAATAGGGTTAAGTGAAGTTATAACTGGCATAAAAAATGAATATTTATTAACATCAAAGAAGCTTGAGGGAACCCCACCGGGCGAGAAGCGGCAACCGCAGGGGCAGCAGACGACCGCGAGGCAGGAGCAGGAGGGGACCTCACAGGAGCCGAGGAGGCAGGCACAGGGACGGATAAAGGAGGCGAGGAGGAAGGCGAAGGGGGCACCGGAGGAGGCGACGAGGGAGGCGTAAGGGACCCCAACGAAGGCGAGGTGGGAGGCAAAGCGGCGGCAGGCGACGGCAGAGTCACAGCCGGTGAAGGCGCAGTCCATCGATGAGCCGGAGTGGGGGGATCCGCAGGTGGCTGAGGAGCCGAAGTGGGGAACCCACAGGCGGCCGACGAGCCATCAGAGGCAGGACCAAAGGCGTTGGATGAGGCAGTAGACCCACAGGCACCCCACAAGCCACAGGGGCCGAGTGCGAGCCAAGGGGCAGGGCGGGCGGGAACTGGCCCCAACGCAGATGTCCCTATCCCTTTCGTGAAACAGAGAGGCGGGACCACTGCTGGGATCCACCCCAGTGTGGGGGTGGTGACGGATCGGGTGCAGGAACCTTGGGTGCAGGGACAGGAGCCGTACAGGGAGGAAGACTCAGACGTGGAGCCGGACGGGGAGGAAGACTCAGACGAGGAGCTGGACGACGAGACTCAGGCGACAAGAGGGGACCAGATAAGGAACCTGGTAACAAGGCGGGCTCAGGAGAGGAACTGGGAGAAGATGTCGGCAACGACGAAGACCCAGGTGAGATGCACGCGTGGAGGTGAACTCAGGCATCTCTGGGAGTGCACTTGACGCGTGCGGAACCTCTGGGAGCGCACTGGGTGCGGGCGACGCCTCTGGGAGCGCACTGGGCGTGGGCGACGCCTCTGCAGGAAGCACGGGAACCAGAGCAGGAAGCATGGGAACCGGAGCAGGAAGCATGGGAACGAGAGTAAGAAACATGGGAACCAGAACAGGAAGCACGGGAACTGTAGCAGGGACTTTGAGTGCTGTCTTTCTGGAGACCTTGGGGATCCACGGAATGATGTCCTTTTAAGAGCCAGGTGCGATCCCAGGAAGGGGTAAGCTGCCGGCGCTGACAGCTTCGCGGCTGTGTCTATCCGCAGACGTGCTACGGGGAGGCGAGGGTGATGTCCGGGGTGAACACCGCCGGGTTCAGGATCAGGAGGGGCTCCTCCCAACACGTAGCAGGGTAGGAAGCGGAGAGAAAGGCAGCCCCTAAGGAGACCTCTGCTGTCTCCACCCGTCTCCGGTTCTTCCGCTTTTTCTTCCTGCTTTCTTTGGGCGGCGGGATCGGGGACAGCTCCAGAAGCTCCCGACACACAGACCTGGGGGCACTCCGCTGTCCAGCTCCACCAACCGCAGCATCGCCTCTGCGACTCCGCTCCTCCTCCACGAGGGAGGAGTCCGTTCCTGGGTACATTTTCTCCAGTATGTCCCAGTTGTGCGCCGCTAGGGCGCAAGGCATTGGGTTCTCACGGACCTCGGGCTGCCGCAGCCAATAGATAGCATCGTTATCTAGACCAAGGTACTCCGCCTCGGTCAGCTGAGGCATCTTGTTGTTGAGTCCTGTCATTCTGTCACGATATGGGAAACGGCGAGAGAATAGTCGAAGTTCTGTGCGATCCCTTTAGGGGTTTTATAAAGAACAGAGCAGTGCAAGGATAATGGGTAATGTCAATGACAGGACTGGGGAAACGTACTTGAACGCAGACTAAAATACACTGGACTAATGACAAGCAAGGAGGTTTAACAAGGGGGCGTGGCACACAGGAGGATCGGACGGGAGGGACGTGACGATATCCTGTTCCCACCATAGTCACATCTATTTGCTCATATAACCACATGCAAAATAAAACTACTAATTGAATTAAGGCTACACGATTTCATAATTTGTCGTGTGCATACACTGCAATTCCATACCACATTTGGGATAGCCCCTTACTTAGCATGTGCTATCTAGTAAAGTGCACAAAGCATTAGTGCAGAAAAGCAGCATTTTTTTCAGTACAACGGAACTCAGTACAACTTGGATGCTCTATGAAATATTTGTTTTACATGCACTACTACACAACTATGTAAGAGCAGCAATCTGTGACTTAGGGAGCTTTTCTACTGCACGAAGTTTGGTACTTTCGGTACTTTCACTTTTCCATTGACTTCCGGTCCAGTACCAGTACCAAAAAGTCAAGTACCGAAAGTGCCAAACCAGTTGGGGTACGTCTTTGGTACTTTGGGGCGTAACTTGCAACGCTTTCGCTGTGATTGGTTATGCAAATAGCCCGATTCTGAAACACAGTGCAATCGCCGTCTTGACAAACGTACAAACTCAGAAAACAGCAATAAATGAAGTAAAAAATAATAATAATTGCAATCTGGTTGGAAGAACAGATACAACAAAATCAGGACGCCATAACAAGAAATTTAAAAAGTATTTTATTTAATATATAGTCTGCTACTGCTGTTATAAATAATAATAAAATAATAATAAAAAGGTAAACTTTAAACTGATTTTAAAAACATACATTGGATATACACTCACCTAAAGGATTATTAGGAACACCATACTAATACGGTGATTGACCCCCTTTCGCCTTCAGAACTGCCTTAATTCTACGTGGCATTGATTTAACAAGGTGCTGAAAGCATTCTTTAGAAATGTTGGCCCATATTGATAGGATAGCATCTTGCAGTTGATGGAGATTTG
>JAODKK010000001.1:36234192-36244772 GCA_026774405.1 Petrocephalus microphthalmus | reverse complement strand
GGAAAACCAACACAAGGAAGTACCAAAAGTACCGAAGGTACCGAAAGTACCAAACTTCGTGTGGTGGAAAAACCCCCCTAGAGGACTGCACATGTGTCTGGCCTAAAATCAACCATGTCCAAAGCATCTTAAAACCAGTTTTTTCAGTGGTCATCCACCGATGTTGAGGGGGATTAATTATGGATTAATTACTAATTAATTAATAGGTAATTAATTATGAAATATTATGTTTGAGTCATTGTTCCAATATCAAAGTCTATATTACTCAATTGCTGGACAATTTAGGTCCAGAATGCGAATGGAATACAGTATCGGTACTTAGTCTGAGAAAGGCTGACCCTTCAGTGAACAGTTACACTCTGTAACCTAGCGACTCTGCTCTGAGTTATTTCTCGGATTTCCGAGAAACGGGAGAGCGCATGTCGTCATTTCCGGCTTTGAAACTCAGAATCCGAGAATTCTGAGTTCCGAGGGATAATGGAACACACCATAAGACCAACTTTAGAGTTGACTCAGATTAAATGAATTTAACTTTGGATACATCCTTGTGTATAATAATCCATCACCACATTCATATTCAGACTGATTTTACCATTGTAACAGTTTGATATCAAACATGGCATCCCATTTTAGGTTCACACCTTGAATAATTTATATTAATTAATTTATACTTAAACTTATCCTGTGCATACTGATTATTACCATCAACGCATAGAATGCATGATTATGTTGTACATCTCACAGTTATGACACTTTTAGGTGTATTTTACCAAAGTTATATTCCATTGCATACAGTGTCTTAGTTGGGGGTTGGTTTGACAGTTGTCATTACTCCAGTAAAAGAACAGTGTTTATTAAACATTGACAAATTATGAAATGTGGTAAAATTGGCTGTTACAGGGGTTTAATACACAAGTTTAACATACATTACTTGGTTTCTTTCAAGACAAAGAAACTAAGGAAAAAGCGTGCCACTGGCTGATTTATGGCATTGAGGAGCCCCTCCATCCCTCTTTGTGGGGGGGTTTCTAGCCATACAAAGAAAATAACTGTAACACTCTAAAATACCTCTAAAGAGTGAGACATGAGCATGTGGCTGGGTAACCATAGTGTATACCTATCTGTACATGTATATATAATTGTCCAAGTGGGGAAGAATGATGCTGAATAATAATGAAAACAAACATACATGTAAATTCACGTATATGGCATATATTTTGAAATGGCTCTTTGTTCTAATTCACAGAATGTGGTGAGTGTGAGGAGAGGGGTTCCCCTGCACCTTATCTGTTTTCCCCCAGCGTGCTGGGTCCCTAACTTCTTCCTGGACCTCTGCATCCGGGAGTCATAAAACTTGGAATGCTGGTCTCCTGATCCCGTGCTCCAGGCACGGATTCAAACCCCTGGTTCCCCTTTGTAATATTGCCTTCAGAGTCTACTTATGCCTTATGCCTCCAGAATCCATTATAATGTCCATTATACTATCCATCTATTTTCTGTAATTGCTTATCCTATTCAGGGTCACAGGAACCTATAGGCACAAGGCAGGGAGCAACCCAGAAAAGGGTACACTCACACAAACACACCCACTACCAGTTTGGCAATTGTAATTAACTGCAGCATTTTGGATTGGTGGTGGGAAATCCAGACTACCCAGAGGAAATCCCATGCTGACACAGGAAGAACATGCAAACTCCACACGGAACCCTGGTCCTGGAGGTCTGAGGGGGCAGTGCTAACCTCTGCCCCACCATGTCTCCAGTAAAATGTATTTATATTTCATCACATAAGTCTGTTGCATACATCACACAGCATGTTTTAGGAGAAATTATTAATAGACAAAAAAAGCAAATTCATTTATGTGTGAGACATAAAGAAATGCATGTAAAGGGTATAACTGTTTCTGCAAACCGTTTCATTATCCCTGTGTTGAACAATACCACAAAACCATTCTGTAATCTTGTGCTTCCGTTCTGCTGTGGGGGGAGAATGTTACTACTACAGCACTTTTTATTCAACTTGTTCTGCATCTGTAGCTTGATCAAACAATGATTCTATTATAACTGGAACTCACACTTGATTAAACTGGTTCAGGACATTAAAAATAAATGACACAGCTACCCATGCTGCAAAAACCTAATGGATACAACATATTTCGTCCATTTAATTGGAACAGCTAGGGTCCTTTTTAATGCACTGTGGGAAATACACAAAGACTAAGTGGTCTCACTGTTTTGCCAGTGATAGTAAAGCACATTTATTTCCAAGGTTCATTAAAATGAGCGTTGTTGCCTAAGTCTCCACTTAAAGCATTTATCAAAGAAGAATTGTTTTTTTGTTAAATTCACACAGGCGTGTAAATAGGCTTTATTACTTTAGTTCCTTATTTTGGAGGATAGGTTCAATATCAGCCATTTTAAGTTGTTACTTTACATATTTCATAGTTAGTAGAATTAAGTCTGTTATGTGTTCAAGCATTGCTGAAGGCCTCTTGCCATAGCTGAATAGCGTATTGTTCATTTGTAACCAGGACAAAATGATCTGTCATCTCTTGGGTGGATCGGTGTTCTTTCAAAGGTCACTGCTATGGGCTGCTTTATTAGCTGCCTAATTGGCATTCTTATCATCCGTATCCCCCCCACCCGATGTAAATTCCTTTACATTTTCATTTGTCAGACTTCATATTCTTTGGAAGGTACTTCATCCCTATAGAAATCTTTAAAGTCTTGTTAAACTGTGTGTGTGGTTTTTTTTTGTAATTTCTCATTTGGTTGGCTTAGTGTGATATATGCCTTATTTTGGGAACATTTACTACTTGTCTTGGGTTTGTGAGGGTAACCTCCATGTGAATCTGGGGAAACCATACAAACTCCACAAACTGAACTGGGACCAGAATCATTCCCCCAACCTTGAGGAGAAGAGACAATGCACACTGCAACGTTATGTGCTGCCCTTTTTGCTTATTGTGATAATAAAACTTTTTTGCAACATCAGCATTATTAGGTTGACCCTGAAGACAGACATCCCATCAGAGTTACATTTAATGTTTCATAATTTTGTTTCATTATGTCAGTGTATTACTACAGTATGTTTATCATGTTTAAGTAAAATGTAAATGAAATAGAAACATAGCCTCAAGCAAAGCTCAGCCTGTCACGGTCTTAGTGAACATCAGGGGAAGTCATTATTGTATTGCCACTATGCTCACTTACATAGTTTTTTTTGTGTGTTTAATGAAATCTCTGTGGCAGCCATGTTCCAGTACATTCCCAGCAGCCCTTGTTTGTCAGTTGTGAATATTCCTGAGACCTATTCAAGTTGTCCTCCCTAACCTGTATGATGTAGGCGGACTTGTGGAACAAGTACATGGGTCATGCAATTTCTGAGGCAAGAATGCTAATTAGACAAGTTCTTGAGACAGAAAGCTGGGGCCAAGCAAAGGAAATCTGTTTTTGACAGAGAGCTAGTAGGAACTCAACAATTTCTTTCCACGAGATGTGCTAGAGAAAAAATGGTCATCTTTCTGGAAGCTTATTCCTAACCTACTGAGGCACTCTGTCCTGTAACTGTACCTTTCATCTCAGCAATGGGGTTCACACAGAACTGACTGATTAGTTCCAACAATCCTCATAAAATTTGTATATCATACCATTTTGGTTTCATCCAAAACCCGGATTATTCTTAAATCCCTTCTGCAACCAAACTATAATTATGTTTAGTTGACTTTTTTCTTATTTTACTGAAAGTAATTAGGATTAAATCAAAGTTTCCACTTCCACTTTAATTAGTAGAATTAGGAGAAGCCAGGAATAAGCTACAAATGGCAAAGTAAAGCTGACTTCAGAGAGAGATATCTGTAAATTTCAAAAGAAAACTTGTTCAGCTTCAGTTTAACTATAACATTAGTTTACATTAAGAAAAATAAATAGATTGGATTTAAAATAACTAGGCAGGGTTTAAAATTGATATTTTTCAGTATTCCAGGTGATTGATGTGGTTAGTGTTTGTAGCTTAACTATGAGTTTAGCCTTTTCTATTAAATCTACCTTTTTATATTTTCAGAATTTTCACAGGTTAAAATATAACTAGATCCTCAAAGACATTTTGCTGCTTTAACTCCAATAAACCAAGACTACTTCCATACTCCACTGAAGGGAACAAAACTGGTGTTTGTAAGCAAAAAGGTCAAAGTGCAAACTAACATCAGAGTCAGCAAAAAGCCTAGCAAAAACACATTTGAAGGTATAGAGGTAACATAAACGATGCTTCAATAAATTTGACATGACAGTACCTGTTACACTGTTATATAGCAAATACCAATATTCTAGGTACAGGATTTTTGTCACTGAAGCCATGTTTTATTAACATGCATTTTCATTGATTCCATCAAATTTAATTTTCCTGGCATGTCTATGTAGAAAGCATACAACAAGAGTGGGCGAAATATTTGTCTAGTTTCGTTTGTGCAACTTCGGTCTTTGGTGACTTTCTGCAGTGTTGTAACTGTCTGCCCATCTGTACCAGCACTCAGCACAGTATATAGAGATGTCAGGAGAATTCCTGTAAGTAGCTTCAGTGATGGAGCTGTAACATACAAAAAACACCAATTACATCTTTAATGGAATTCGATTATTAAATACTTAATAGTGGGTGGCATGGTGGTGCGGTGGTTAGCACTGTTGCCTCACACCTCTGGGACCGGCGTTCGAATCTGGCCCAGTTCCATGTGTGTGGAGTTTGCATGTTCTCCCCATGCCGTTGTGGGGTATCCTCCGGGTTCTCCGGTTTCCCCCCACAGTCCAAAGACATGCTGTTCCTAAATTGCCCGTAGGTGTGTATGTGTGAGTGAATGGTGTGTGAGTGTGCCCTGCGATGGGCTGGACCCCCATCCTGGGTTGTTCCCTGGCTCGTGCCCGTAGCTTCCGGGATAGGCTCTGGACCCCCGCGACCCTGAACGGATAAGCGGGTTGGAAAATGGATGGATGGAAATACTTAATATCAGTATAACAGTTTGAGAGCCACTACCTTCCTCAGTGTAAATTGTCACATCTCTGTTGAAGAGAAATGTATGAAGCAGATATAAATAAATAAATATTATAAATTATATATATTATTTTAGAATATTTGAGATTTGATTTTTATGAATTGAGCCACTGCATGGACATAAAGATTGTACACCATGGATTGAGCCAACCCAGGACAATATAAATCTGATTTAATTTTGGCACTTACTCCCAGAGAATAGCTGTCAGTCTACAGGATTTAGCAGCACGTGATATTACGGCTAAAATAAATTCCTGAAGACCATGAGGAAAAAAAGGTATTGATGCCTTGAACTATACCTAGTAGCTACGAAGTCACATTTGGGACTGTAGTGAATTTTCCTTCAAAGAACGTATTCATTTTCTCTTGCTCGTTCCTGGCTTTGCCATCAGAAAGACACGTGGGACATATACTCAAAAGATAGAGCAGCAAGGGAGAAACCACTGTTTACACTATTTTATAATCGCATTTCTCTTTACTGAAGCCACATTTTCAAAACACTTCACAGTTAGCGCAACACCAGTCTATGTGGACTGAGCTGTGGATTCTTTTTCATTGCTGTGACACAAAATGCATTCGCTGACCACATCTTACAAAATTCATCGATTACTTTCTCACTAAAACTCCACCACAATCTTTTTAAATTTGGGTTTACAGTTTGTGAAGGGTGACTGGATTTTTACTTTTAACTACTTTGTTGAGCAATACAACAATAGTGGAGTGTGGAACCCAAAAACATTTGTGTCAGAATTCTTGTAGCTGTATGAATGAGAATGAATAAAAATGAAACTTGACACATACAGAGGCAATTTTGCACATGCATATGTTAAATGTTAAAATTTGTTCAAAATTGAATCACTGAAATATTCTGCATTTATACAGGCACAATATTGGCTTATATTGAAAATATAAACAAAACATAATATAAGAAAAATTTGACTAAATAGTTTATTACAATTTCAGGTAATCACCCAGTTGTATTCTTTTAAGTCTCATAACTACATAAAATCGGGGACATGTTTGGAATGATTTCCATTGTAAAGATGTAAGTAAGAGATGTGTGAAAAGTGACAGTGAAAGGCAACCGAATGTGCGGCAGAAGAATGAGAGGAAGAAATGTATTTGGAATAAAAACAACAGTAGACATTCCGGGCCAGAGGGGGAGCAACATAACAATCTGTATGTCTCTGTATGTTGCATAAACCAAGCATTGGCCCTCACAGCACAATTATTATGTTTATATGGAAGACACTGACACATTTCACGGCTATCAGATATCTGCTGTCATTACGGCTCTTTGTGGGCCAGTCAAATTCTTCCACACCAAACTCACCAAACCATGTCCTAATTATCCAAAATGTCTTGGTATGCTGAAGCATTAATTGTTCCCTGCCCTGGAACCAAGGGGCCTAGCCCAACACCTGAAAAACAACCCTATACAGTACCATTATCCCTTCTCCGCCAAACTGGCACAATGCATTCAGGAAGGTAATGTTCTCCTGGCATCCACCAAACCCAGACTCATTCATCAGACTGCCTGACAAAGAAGCATGATTCATCACTCCACAGAACACATTTCCACTCCCCCGCTGTTACTTTATGTGGTTTGCCACTTTGTGGCTGTTTCTTTTTTTTCAGAAACGCTTCCATTTTGCAGTACCACCAAATTCTTCCGCACCAAAATCACCAATCCATGTCATTATTGACCGTGCTTTGTGCACTGGGGCACAGTCATGCTGGAACTGAAAAGGGTTTTCCTCAAACTGTTCCCACAAAGTTGGAAGTATAGAATTGTCCAAAAACTGGAACCTAGCCCAACCCCTGAAAAACAACTCCAACAAACGTTGTTGGTATAATGCAGTCAGGTAGGTATGTTCTCCTGGAATCAGCCAAATTGCATGATCTATCACCCCATAGAACAAGTTTTCAATGCTCCAGGGTCCAGTGACTGCGTGCTTTATACCACTCCATCCAACACTTGGGTGATGTGAGGTTTGCATGGAGCTGCTTGGCCATTGAAACCCAAGCATGAAGTTCCTGGAACATAGAATTTCTGCTGGGGTGCAGTGGCAACTATAGACTGGTGGGGGGGGGGGGCAGACTGGGGCCAGTTGTTCTGTTAGGGGAGCCAGATGCATTTGACCTTAATTTCCTCCAAGAATTACTTACACTAGATTGGCAGTATTAAGAAGGAAAAGGCAAATTTGAAAAATGATATTTAAGCAATGCTTTGCAGTGATATTTTACAGTTTTTATAAATATGTAACCCACTCTGAATTTCTTTTTTAGACTGCCTTGCTTCCACAAGCTTGATTATTTTGTTTCTGTCATTAACTTTGCTTTTCACCAGCTGAAGCGACTCAGCCACCCAGCACACCCACATTAAGAGTCAGGTGCGTTGCCACAAGCACCCCACAACAAAACTCCTCTGCATCTCAGTTGGCATCCCCCCAGGCTGACACGTGGTCCAGTTCCGGTCTCCGGGTGCATCAAGAGAATCTGCCAAGAAAATGTGCTGACGTTTAGACTCAGCATATGTATTTAGGGGGCATGGATGTCATTATAGGGACACCACCCCAGGACTAGCCGTGGGTTAATGCCAGAGGCAACTTGGAATGCTGCAGTTACTGAGTCAACTGAACATGGCAACTTTTACACACTATGTGCCTCAGCAATCGGGGAACCCGCTCTTTTACGGGGTCTGCCACTTCGTGGCTGAGTTTCTGTTATTCCTAAATACTTCCAATTTAGAATAATACCACTTATAGTTGACTGTGGAATATCTAACAGGGAAGAAATTTCACAAACTGACTCATTGCAAAGGTCTCCATCCTATGCACAGTACCATGCTTGAATTCAGTGAGCTCTTCAGAACTACCCATTCTTTTACAAATGTTTGTAAACTTCACTGCATAGCTAGGTGCTGGAGCATTGTAAATTAGAAAAAAAAAATGTTTATTATAAAACTTCCCCATAATCCTAAAATTAGCATAAAATACAGTCAAACAAGATTCAGTTTTAATTATAGTTACAGATGATGCTCCAAAATGTAATTGCTTGTGGGATGAACTTAGATGAACCTTTTAATCACTTGTGCACAATAAGTCTGTCTGTTATCATTCACTGAACTAACTTCATTCAAAAGGAAGTGGCACTAAGAATCAATACAATAAACAGCTCCTCCTGCAGGCTGGGAGTGAATACCACATTAAGGCAACAACCTGAACATGCCTCATTTGGACTCCCCGACAAACCACTCATTCAGCACAGTGTCAAACCAGCAGTGCCCAAGAATTCTCCAAAGAGACATAGTACCAAGCAGCCCAAGCTTCATCTCAGGTCACTGGATCATGTCGATGTCTTGCAGCCATACAGCAAAACAGGGAACACCAGGACTCGTCTTCATACAAAGATATTGGGAACACTACACACCCCTTTCCATCTCATGACCCCCAATCTCTCTTCCAATCTGTCTACGACTTCATAGGAAGAACCATCAGAGACATGAATGTCACTCCCGAGGTAAGTGAACCTCTTGCCGCTGTTGACATTCTCTCCATACACAGACACCCTACTGATGGTTGTGCCTAAGTGGTCATTAAAGGCCTGGATCTTGGTTTTTATGCAGGACACGCGCAAGCCCAACAACAAAGGCGAGTTAAGATCAGTGAATCTTTCTTCACCAACAGATGCTCTTCAGTCACCCGACCTCACGACCCTGCCCAACACTCAGTTCTTGCAAGCACTGAACAGAGTAGGAGCAAGACCACACCCCTGAAGAACCCCAGAACCAACTGGGAAGAATGCAGAGGTTCTGCCACTACTCTGCACAGCATTCACAGTACCAGTGTATAAGCTATCACTGACATCCAGCAACTTTGGGGGGATCCTGCAAAGTCTCAGGATGTCCCACATGGTAGCATGATAAATTGAGTTGAACGCTTTACAAAAATCATCAAAGGCTGCAAAGAAACTGCTAATATTCATGTTTGTGCTCAATGAGGACCCTCAATTCCAGGATGTCGTTGATGGTAGACTTCTTAGGTGTAAATCCACATACAGTAGCTCTGTTCACTGGTAGGTGAGCAAGTGATCACAGATACTATTGAGGATGACACTAGTAAGGACCTTACCAGGCACTGTTTTTGTCGCAATCCAGGTGATCATCCTTCCCTTTCCAGATAAGGACAACAAGTCACATTTTCCAGTGATTTGGGATGTCGCCTGTGTCCTAAATGGAAACAAAGATTGCTTACAATGCCAAGAGGACAGCCTTATGGCCAGCCTGAAGAAGTTCACCCTGGATAGCCAAATCCCTGAGGTTTTCTCTACTCCCAGCTGGTTCACTGGCTAGAGATGGTCAGATTGGCTGGTTCACAGCCAATTCGAGGATCAACCTCAAGAACTAGCCAGTCACAACTGCTGTGTCATCAAAAAGGACAGTTCCATCATCTGTCCTGACTGCTACGCTGCTAGGAACAGATTTGGATGTAATGCTTCAGTTCCTTTATATGCATGATGTGCACTGATAAACCATAGATGTTATGTCACTTGTTCATAGTTTGCTGTAACAAACGGCTCATCTGCCCTCTGAGCCCTCGCAGCCATCCTTCTTGGTTTCAGATACAGGCCAGAGTTGCCATCACACCACGCACTGTGACTCCACTTGATAATATCCAGCATGCCCTGTGAGATGAAATACCTCCTTCTGGGAACACTGGTAACACCAATACAACCCTCAGCAACCTTCAGGGTCTTGTCACAGAATGTCTCCCACATCACCCAAACTGCATGCAAAACTCATTAGAAACAGCCTGATCTTGGAGTCTGGCCAGGTCCAGTATCATTCTCCTAGTAGTTGGTAGCCTACTGGACCGTGAATCTGAATTCACAAACTGGGCACTTCTGTAGACTCTGCAGTTCTGTATGAGCCTCCAGCGTCTGCCCACAAGGATGTGATTGATTTCCTTAGGTAAACCGGCAGTAACACCGCCAGTATTGGAGTGCCAAGTCCAATGATGTGGCTCACGGTGCTGGAACCAGTCTTCAGCAACCTGCAACCCCTGGCCTTTTGCAGAGTCAAGGAACATGGAGCCACTTTCACCACGGTTGCCAGACCGATAGAGACAGACACAGTCCTCATAGCCAGTCATGACCAGAGGACTGTCATTGGCTCCAGTCAACCACCAAGCAAAGTTGCAAGTAGCCTGAGTCTCATAATATGCTCATTGACAGAAGTTTCGTCAGACACAATTGGGGGGAGCTGATCCACCACAGCAACTGCCACTCCGTAAGTATGCCAGCAATCAGAAGTACTTGGTTTAGCACGAATAAATATAATATGTATATGTATATGATCTGATATATCTTGCTGATATATATATATATATATATATATATATATATATATACACACACACACTCAACGGCCACTTTATTAGGTAAACCTTGCTAGTACCGGGTTGGACCCCCTTTTGCCTTCAGAACTGCTTTAATCCTTCATGGCATAGATTCAACAAGGTACTGGAAACATTCCT
>JAODKK010000001.1:36147983-36160523 GCA_026774405.1 Petrocephalus microphthalmus | reverse complement strand
AGCGAACGCTGCTGGTCTGGTGCAAGCCTGTTATCCCTCACAGCCTCGTTTTCGATTCAAAATGGCCGCGGGCTGAAAAAGGCGTATAGCTTTTGTCAGTGCATTATTGCAAAGAGATTAAACCTGGATTTGATCAGTAAAAGTATAATAAGCTCCTTATGATGGAGAACATCTTGTCCCCAAATACATATCTAAAACATATCCAAACTGCACACCAAAAAAACATAAGGTGGTAGCAGTGGATAGAGATTGTTCAAATTTAAATACAAACAGAGCACTCAAATTAATTTAAAGTCACGAAGAGTCATTAAGTTAAATTGATTCTGGGCAAAACCGAAATGCCCCATGCAAATGAAAATTGGAGGAATTAGCCATTTGAAGTGGGAATATAGTAGAATTGGGAGAAAAATATATTAAAAAAACAACTGCATAAAAATATTAGAGGACAAATGGCGTTTATGTAAGACTAAGAGGGGAATGAATTCCCCATTAACAATAGACTTGGGAAATCCATTACAGAACGCATTCTACTGAGCAAGAGTTGAGAGAGAAATTGAAAGCCCTGCAGTTTAACAAATACAGACTGTCCTAAATTAAACACTAAAATCCCCTGATGTGAAATTCCGGGAGGTCATTCTTAATAAGCTAGTTAATTTAATTTTGAGTGAAGGTCATTTTTTTTTTACATCAGGAATAAAGGATTAATAAACCCAATTTTTGGAAAGCTGACAAAGCCAACGAAACAATTACCAAGGCATTTGTATAATAAGCAGCCAGGAAGGAATCTTTGTATAACAAACAAATAAATAAGAGCTGAGACAAATTATTGTCAGTTTTCTTATAAAGCACAAACATGACACGAAGATATTTGCTTATAATGGGAATAATGAATCAACAATGTTTTATGTGTTGCACACACTTTTCGGTAAGAAGCATACAATATCAAAGAGCTTTTGATTTAGCTGCAGATTTCTTCAGGAAAATATGTTAATTAAAACCATGTATCCCTATATAAATTATATGGTAATATTATAGAGAGACCCACTCAACCTCTTTTTGTTTGGTCAAAGATCAGTGAATTCTTATAAAGCCTAATTGAGGTTGAGCATGAAATTTGGTGAGGAGAAAACATCATCATCAGTTAAGACTTGGCTAAGATTTACTGAATACAGTATATCAGAACCAAATGTAATATACGAAATTGTCACAGTGTATGAGACAAGGGATTTGAAGGCAGGCATTTGGCCAGCAAAGGAGGTTTTATTACACCAGAACTGAAAACAGAACTAAATAGGGGCTGGAAAACAAACTGGACTGCAAGGGGTCTAAAATGGGGGGACTGGTACAGGAAAGGGCACAAGCAACAGGAAGGTAGATTTCAATGACCGGACTGGGCCTGACGAGACAATGCACTACTTACTGTAAATACAAAGACTAAGTTTTTATACACACCATATTGCCGAAAGTATTCGGGCACCCTCCAAATTATTGAATTCAGGTGATCCAATCACTTCCATGGCCGCAGGTGTATAAAATCAAGCACCTAGGCATGCAGACTGCTTCTACAATCATTTGTGAAAGATTACGTCGCTCATAGGAGCTCAGTGAATTTAAGCGTGGTACCGTAATAGGATGCCACCTGTGCAATAAGTTCATTTGTGAAATTTCCTCGCTACTAAATATTCCATGGTCAACTCTTAGTGGTATTATCACAAAGTGGAAACAATTAGGAACAACAGCAATTCAACCACGAAGTGGTAGGCTACATAAAATCACAGAGCGGGGACAGTGCATGCTGAGGCACACAGTGTGCAGAAGTCGCCAGCATTCTGCAGAGTCTATAGCTATAGACCTCCAAACTTTGTATGGCCTTAGATTCAGATTAGAGATTCAGATTAGATTCAAGAACAGTGCATAGAGAGCTTCATGGGATGGGTTTCCATACCAAGCCTTACATCGCCAAATACAATGCAAAGTATCAGATGCAGTGGTGTAAATCACACCGCCACTGGACTCTGAAGCAGTGGAGAGGTGTCCTCTGGAATGACAAATCACGCTTCTCTGTCTGGCAATCCAGTGGACAAGTCTGGGTTTGGTAGTTGCTAGGAGAATGGTACGTGCCTATTTGCATTGTGCCAAGTGTACCGTTTGGTGGAGGGGGGATTATGGTGTTTATGGTTGTTTTTTAGGGGTTGGGCTTGGACCCTTAGTGAACTCTTAATGCTTCAGCATACGAAACCATTTTGGACAGCAGTTTGGGGATGGCCCCTTCCTGCCCCAATATGACTGTGCACCAGTACACAAACCAAAGTCTATAAAGACATGGATGAGTGAGTTTGGTATGGAGGAACTTGCCTGTCCTGCACAGAACCCTGACCTCAACCCGATAGAACACCTTTGGGGTGAAGTACAGTGGAGACTGCAAGCCAGGCCTTCTCATCCAATAATGCCTGACCTCACAAATGCTCTCCTGGAAGAATTGTCAAAAATCCCCATAAACACATGGCTAAACCTTGGAAAGCCTTCCCAGAAGAGTTGAAGCTGTTATAGTTGCAAAGGGTGGGCTAACTCCATATTAAAACCTATGTATTAAGAACGGGAACTCACTAAAGATCATGTGTGTGTAAAGGCAGGCGTCCCAATACTTTTGGCAATATAGTGTACATTGGCCAAAAAAAAAAAAACTGCATTATTAAAGAGCACTATCCCTAATGTAAGGATTAGTTGAAGCAGCATCCTGTAATTGGATGGGCTAGTTTGTCTTCATCTGCCACTGCAGCATTTGTGAGGTGGACGTAGATGGATGGTGCCACACACATAGAGAATCTTGAAGAAATCTTACTGTCCCCAGGCTGAAAACTGAAATTGGTAAAGGAATTTACCTTTCACCATGACAACAACCCAAAGCAACCTGCCTGAGTAACATTGGAATGACTTAAAAACAAAAAGATAAATGCCCTGGGGTAGCCCACTAAGTGCTCTGACGTCAGAAGTATTGAAAACCTGTGACATGATTTGAAGTGGGCAATATACCAACCGTCTCCATGAAATCTGACTGAGATTGAACTTTTTTTCAAAATTTTTTTTTACAATTTTTCACGTATTATAACATACTGCGCTTGGGAGCATTTTCCGATAAAGATCAATCTTAGTGAATAACTAACAATAAAACAAGCAACATAGGTAAATAAGAAGTGAGATTTGCAAGTACCTCCTGAAAGCCTTTGTTATTCCAAAATTAACAAAATTCTTTGTTAGTTCTGTTGCCCAGCATAGGACACACAACAATAACAGCACAGCAGCATTCTCTGGAAGATCTTAGGCATCTTGAGGACTTGAACAGGTAGCGGAATATCATTTTGACTCCTTAACAATCAGCCGAGATATAACTTTAGGGGAAATGTACTAAGAAATATTTCATCATGGTGCTCAGACGGATACTAACAGGGCTTTCAAGAACAAAACCCTCGAAGTAGCACCTTTTTTTGTAGTACACTTGCCTTTTGACCTTAGTAATTGCAGTACTATATTATATTTTATTGTACCAGACCATAAATGATATGAAAATATACAGTCTGGAAATGAAGGAAGTATAACGATAGATCTGGTCTGCTTCTCTACTCATGAATTAATTATTTTCTCCACTGACCCTGTCTCTGGGAGTCATCAACCTTTTCACCTGTCAAAATAAACAATAAGAGGACAACAATGACAAAAGACAGATGAGCTACAGGGTAAATGAATCATAAAGCTTAATTTAGTTATCAACAAAGGGCATTACAGCTGTTCTGAAGGATGTGTCCATTTTAATGGTTCTAAGCTCGGTTAAGCAGGGAGAATTTATCAGAGTTCAACTCCATCTGCTTAGTTGATTGAACAGTTGAACATTTAAAATTATAATTTTATTTATTTATTTTAAATGTGCTGCTTATGTATAAACTCCACCCCATATAACACATTCAACATTTATGAGGATGACTGCATCACTTTAAGAAAAAAATTATCTCAAATTCATTTAAAAAATGTCATAGAAGTAGAAAATATTTACTAGCTAACTCAGGCAATAATAGACTTTGTAACATTAGTGAAGCTTGTGGTCTGATCTAATGTCAATGTTTTATAAATAATTACCATCACACAATCTAGAAGGCAAGGCTGCATGTATTATGTTTTTCTTATTAGCAGGAGTAATAACACCCTGAAAAGCCTTTTGATATCCACCCTCATTGAAAAAGACAATTTTATCGCAAACCCTATATTTATATGGTAATATAGAAGAGATTTGATTGTAACTGGTAAGATCTCGATATTTAGATGACCTTGGTAATGGGAGGAATGGGGATAGCAGCCAGAAACTGGGCTAATGAGTGTAGGTTGGCGATTGGTGTCCGACGTGACAAAGGAGACCAGCGGGAGAAAGCAGCACAACAAGAAGGAAGAAGCACACTAATTAGACCAGGATAGCCTGTGTTAAAATCCGCAGAAAACTCAAACCAGATCCTAATACCAAAGAGCAATTAGCTTCATTTACTCTAACTACAACTAGACTTTTTGAAAGTCTCAAAAGTTTAGACTGTTCAATGACAAATGGATAGGCTAATTTAAACAGCAAATTAGTGCAAGTGAAATAATGAGATATATTTCATCTTTATCCATTTTTTTCCTGTATGGTTTCCAAAAGAAAAGTATACATTGTCAGCTCCTGAAGTGACCTCCATATGATTATTCTAGGAGATTTGTTGAGATTATCAGGTGCCTGTGTTAAACAGTCATCCATCACAACTAGACCCACAACTAGACTGTGGTGTCAAGAAATTACACCACAGTAAATACCTTCCTATATTCAGGCTGTTTTTGGTGCTGATATTCTGTGCAGTCATAAAACACGCTGTCAAAAGTGACTGACCCTGCACCAAAGTCATTCCTGATGGGATCTGGACCATCTTTTATAGGATACCTGGAAAAGCTTTAAATGCCAAGATTGTCACGGTTCAGTCTCTGTCCCACACAAGGTCACATGAATATGTATTATTCTCTTTTCCATGTTTTAAAATGTACTTACAGATTGTAATTCATGTCACAGATTTGCTTGATGATAGGAGGAAAAAGAAAAAAAAACATCAAAGTGAAACTGCTGGAGTTCATAAATGGCATTCTTTTCAAGATGCCTCCTTGTTTCATGCCTTAGCCTGCTTCTAGCTATGGGGATCACTGCTACTTATAAGTAAACTCAGTGAGAAAACATTGTTCCAGATCTGATCTTATGCTTCTATACATATATAAAACATGTCTACAGCATTTAGGAGGGAGTCCATTAAGTTGGACTGTGAACAGCTCAACTGGTTTTCTGAAGAAATTAATATTATTGATATGAAATTTGTGTTTCCATAAGTGCCATTTAATTTCTGGTATGCATTTGATCATAATCATTTGTTATTAGCTGTTAATCCTTCTGACGATTCTTAAGATTGTAAATGAAGAACTGCAAGATATGCACAGTACTTTTATTTTGCTCTGCATAGGAGCATCACTCAGGTGAACAAAATGGAAATGAAGAAATGAAGAATAAGTATAATATTTTGTAGCTTCCCCTTATGCCATGGCCAGCTGACAGACAGCACATCTTGCTCCTTCCCTCTCCTCATCCATGTGTTTTTTTAATGACTGTCCTCCATTACCAGGCCAATTTTCACAGTCGCTCAGCTTTATTCATAGTTTTCTGAGACCCCATACTGTTGTTTTCTCTCTTTTTTCCCCTCATGCCCCTTTCATTCTGCAGGGAATACTGGAGCACCTTTGCAAAGGTCAGAGGCTCAGCAGAATTTCAATCCCATCTTGACAAGAATGTCTGTTGCAAGGCAGCTTAATTTATGAACCTTTGATTTCACTCATGTGAAGCTTAAAGTGAAAACAGCCATTCATGATGGTTCAACTCACGTTTCTTCTATGCAGTGTCCATTAGAAATGGCCTTGCATTCTGTTTTGAAGACCGCATTTCAGATATAAATGTACAGTGCACTGGCGCTGTGAAGGTCTAGTGGGAAGTTATTATGAGTAGGCAGAAAATTGTAACAACACATTTCAAAACAATGATCTATGCTGAATTTTAAGAAATTGCATAAAGAAAAAATTACTGAAGTGGCTAGAAATCTGCAAGAAATACTTTAAAGAGTTGCCGTTTTTTTTTTACTTCATTTAATCAACTCAATATGATCAAGTGATTACTCTAACTAATTACATCTTCCTCCTTGATGACTTTCCATAAATTTGTTTAAGCAGAACAAGTTTAACTAAACTGAATTCACACAAGCCATTTTTAAACCTCTAATTGTCAAAATATATCTCCATCCTGAGCCTTAGAGATGATTATGTTTTCTCAAAATATTACAATTATACAGAAAATCATCCAAGACAGATGAAGCCGGTTTTATTATGGCCTCTTTTCTTGTCAAATCGTATTACATTTTTTAATAGATTGTGGAAGAGTTTGGATATCTTACTTTATCTAGAATCCCAATTAAAGAGTAAAACATTGCAAGAGATTGTCATGGTGACATGGCGAGGAGAAGCACTGGTCCTGTTTTGACAGTAAAGCCTGAGTTCATATTTTCCATACTGAAGTTAAGTGGTGTTAAATTGCTCCTAGTTGCAGCTGTGTAGGTGTGTGTCCTGCAATGTTCTGGTATTCGGGTTTGGTCTGGAGTGCCGTCTAACCACCCAGCATCTGCAGTGCTCACTGAGACCCCCTTGAGAATAAAGTGGCAGAGCTGGTATTGTGCAGAGCAGCACAGTGCTGGAAGTTCCGTTCCACTGACACTGAGAAAAAAAAAACAGAAGTATGTACGTACACTACCCTTCAAAAGTTTGGGGTCACTTCGAAATGTCCTTATTTTTGAAAGAAAAACAGTGAAGATAACTTTAAACTAATCAGAAATACACTCTATACATTGTTAATGTGGTAAATGACTATTCTAGCTGCAAATGTCTGGTTTTTGGTGCAGTACCTACATAAGTGTATAGAGGTCCATTTCCAGCAACTATCACTCCAGTGTTCTAATGGTACAATGTGTTTGCTCATTGTAATCTTCAGAAGGCTAATGGATGATTAGAAAACACTTGTGCAATCATTAGCACAGCTGAAAACAGTTTAGCTGGTTAGAGAAGCTGTAAAACTGACCTTCCTTTGAGCAGGTTGAGTATCTGAAGCATCACATTTGTGGGGTCGATAAAACGCTCAAAATGGCCAGAAACTCGACAGTCTATTCTTGTTCTTAGAAATGAAGGCTATTCCATGTGAGAAATTGCCAAGAAACTGAAGATTTCCTACAACGGTGTGTACTACTCCCTTCAGAGAACAGCACAAACAGGCTCTAACCAGAGTAGAAAGAGAGGTGGGAGGCCCCGCTGCACAACTGAGCAAGAAGATAAGTACATTAGAGTCTCTAGTTTGAGAAATATATGCCTCACAGGTCCTCAACTGGCAGCTTCATTAAATAGTACTCGCAAAATGCCAGTGGCAACATCTACAGTGAAGAGGCGCCTCCAGGATGCTGGCCTTCAGGGCAGAGTGAGGAAGATACATACATTGTCTCTGAGTGACCTGGAGAAAACCATGGTGCAAATGATGCTTCTATCTAGTCCAGCTTTGGAGTGTCAGATGGTGGAAGGATGAATTTGCTGGTGGCTGGTTATTGGGAGGAACCAGTCATCCTCTTAGTGAATACTTGCTACCTAACTGCAGTGTTGAACCCCTAAACTGTGGCTGAGGAGAGGCATAACACCAAAGAACACACACTGCTGTAGAGTGTGCTTTGGTCATGTAGAAGATTCTGTTGCCTACACAAGTCCTTGGGAGTTCTAATATTTCCTCCTGAATGTTGCAATGCTGTTTTGTGTGCATTTTGCTGCACAGCATTGCAATAATTATTATATTAAAATATATTTTTGGCCACCTCCTTAATAGGTTGTTTTAAGGCTTCTTTTGAGAAATTTTACTTCCTTTCCCCTTTGCTCTTTTTTACAAGGAAGCAGCATCCCGTTTTGAGATTTTTATATTTTCAACAAATAGCTAAATTTATTTTGGAGTCTTTTTGGTTGCTTTGGTGTGTTTTTATTGATTTTATAATTATTTTATAATATTCTTACTTTTGCCTATGCCAGATGTTACAATAATATAACATATTTCACCACTGAAATACGTGGGATTGATGTTCCTGTTATCATCAGTCCGTGCTTTTCTTACGCAGAGGTGGGGGAGGAGCCAACAAAGTACTACTAAGAGATCGTTCGTTATTTCTGAAATAACAAAGGGTCTTGGGAAAGCCACCTAGACCTCGCTCGTTATTTTCCTAAGTAGTACTTTATCTTGTTCGTTAATCACTAAGATTGATCGCTTTTGGGAAAGCCACCCCAGGTCGTTATTTGACACATTGGATTATCATCAGTGCGGCAGCAACTATGTTCTTCTGGTGCAAAACTTTACATGACAGATGGTGGAAAATTCCATCTGAAATTGCACACACCTGTGCTAATGTGCTCTGAAAGCAAATGGTCTGTCTCGTTTTCTCATCCAGGGTCTTTTTCCTCTACTTAGCTGCATAGTTACTGGAGAGCATCAGCAACAAATCCATGAGTTATGAGAATCCCAGAAAATAAGATGTTTAGAAGATGGCATTCTCAATTCAAGCACAAAATGGACTGGGTGCCTCCCCCAAATTGAGGAACCAGAAGGAATCTGCAATATTAATAGTTATTCACACACATTGCCAAAAAAAGATAAAAAATATTCATAATAATTTAAAAAGAAATAAGGTGGAAAAACTAAATTATAGAAAAATATATATCCCAAGAACATGAAGTACATTTCACAACTGTAATGATTTTATGATGAATGAAGGGATAACAGTGACAGGAGGATATTGTTGGACTAAGGTAGGCAGTTTTGGCTGGTTTATATGGGGCACTAAGTGTCAAGCGCTTATTTTCATCCACAAAAATACATTCCGTGCCACAAAAAGCATCATGTAATGATAAAGTCAAGTTGTTGCATTTTGTACACAAAAAGACATTTTGTACTTCACAAAGCATGTGAAGATGCATTTCAGCTTCTGTATAACAGAGTTTGAGTTTTTGGCAGATCCAAGATCTCGAGCCATCTGGAGAAATAGTCTATCACGATCAGGTAATGACGACTTTTATACTCGCACAGATTGGCGGCGAGCTTCTGCCAAGGTAGGTCAGGCAATGGTGTAGTAAGCAGCAGTTCTCTCTTCTGGCTTGGCCTATGGATACTGCAGTGTTTACATGATGACACAAGCTTTTTCACATCACTGGCAATGCCAGGCCACCACACAGCACCTTTATATCGCTCGTTACACTTTGTAAGGCCTTGGTGGCCCTGGTGAATCCTCTGGAGCATGTTTTCTCTCATACTTTCAGGGATTACGATTTGTTTGCCTCGACGCAGCAGTCCGCTGGTTTCGCTGAGTGAGCCACGCTCTCTGAAGTATGTGCTTGCGTGCACCGCTACGCTCTTTAGATGTCCTGGCCAGCCATTGTGGACATACCTGAGGACACATTGGAGTTCACCGTCTGTTCTTGTCAGATCTTTTATCTGTTCTATGATCGGCTTCCTCACTCTTAGGTCCTCGTCCACTGAATCCACATATGCTTTAACCTCTGCTTCTAGGTCACCTGGAGGAGTGTCTGCCATAGGTAAGCCTAGACAGAGCATCCGCAACTACTAGGTGTTTTCCAGGGACAAATTCAGCAAGTGGAATAAACTTCATCAACCTGATGAGCAGGCGCTGACAGCGTATTGGTGCGGTGTCGAGGTCTTTGGAATTGATAAGGGTTACTAATGGCTTGTGGTCTGTGAGCAATTTATATTTCTCTAGGCCACACAGGTACTGTTAGAAACACTCAGAGGCCCACACACCGGCAAGGCACTCCTTTTCAATCTGAGCGTATCTCTTTTCAGCATCAGTCAATGTGCACGAGCAAAATGCCACGGGCTTCAAACTTCCGTCATGGCTCTGCATGAGGACTCCTCCAAGGCCATAGCTGCTGGCATCTGCACTGACCACTGTTGGTTTTGCAGGATCAAAGAATTCTAGGACAGGGGCCGATGAAATTAGCTGCTTCACCTCAGTGAACGCTTGCCTTTGTTTTGGCCCCCAGCACCAGTCGCGCTCAGACTTACATGTAAGCATTTCATGTAAAGGCTGCAATACAGTGGAGAGATTTGGTAAGTGTGATAAAAGTAGTCAGGCGAGAGCTTAATTTTCTACTGGAGGGATATGCCCAAACCAGCTCTCGGCATCTAAGCAGGAGAACACTGTACTCTTAGGTAGTTTGGGGAGTACATCATCTAAGGTAGGTAAGATGAAGTTCTCACGTCTCACACTCTCATTAAGCTTTTTCAAGTTCACACAGATTCTTATTTTTCCACTCTTTTTCATTACTGGTACCATGGATGCACACCATTCCGTCGGATCAGTCACTTTCTCTATTATGCCCATGGACTCCATTCTCTTTAGCTCCTCTTCAACTTTAGGGAGTAGCAGAATGGGAACCCGTTGTGGTGTAGCTACACTGTATGGTTGTGCACCGTCTTTCAGTATGATTTTCACTGGTTCTCCTTTTAGTGTGCCCATGCCAATGATCAAACTGATTTTCCTCAGTGCGCTTAATTAAGCCCAGTTTGGTTGCCACTGTTCGGCTGAGGAGATTTTCCCCCATGGTCTTGACTACCTCTATGCGAAAGCAGCAGTTTCGTAATTGGCCCCTGACATGGGCTTTAATTTTCGCTAAAAATTGCCCCCTTATCACACAGCTCCTCTCCGGGGCCCGCCACATCACCTGGCTCCTCTCCGGGGCCCACCACGTCACCCAGCTCCTCACCCGAGTCATCCTCGTTGCCCGGCTCCCCTCCTGGGCCAGGCTCGTCATCCGACTCCCCTCCTGAGCCCAGCTCGTTGACTGGCTCCCCTCCTGAGATCGGCTCGTTGCCTGGCTCCCCTCCTGAGATCGGCTCATTGCCCGGTTCCCCTCCTGAGCCTGGCTCCCCGCCTGGGTCTGCCTCATTGCCCGACTCCTCTCCTGAGCCCGCCTTGTCACCCGGCTCCACTCCTGCCTCGTTGCCTGGCTACTCACTGGCCTCCTCTCCTGGGCCCGCCTCGTTGCCCAGCTCACCTCCTGGTCCTGCCTCGTTGCCCGGCTCCCCTCCTGAGCCCACCTCATCGCCCGGCCCCCCGCCTACGCCCGCCTCGTTGCCCGGCTCCTCGCTTGAGTCCCTATCTGACCTTCTGCTGTCCTCCTTTCTCAAGCTGAGAACCAGGGCTCCTGTTCCTGTCCTGGATCGCCCCTGTTGCCTGTCCGAGGGTGGGCTTCAGTGTCGGTGGTGCAGTAGTCATGGCGGTTGTGTCTGTCCCCGTTCTGGTCTCCTTCTCCCCTTTTGATCTCCAGGTCCTGCTGTCCCTGGACCTGCTAGTCCCACAGTGCCCCCCAAGCCCAGCCCTGCTACTTCCCCTGAAATGGCTATGCCACGGCTATGCCATTTCAGCCCAAACAGTTGCTGTCGGCCTGCCCAGGGCCACCTCCTCAGTAGTTTCCCTCTGAATGCCTACTCCGGTCCTGGCTGCCCGCTCGTCAGCGGCCTTCACTTCGTCGGCTCCTGCCCACTCGCCTGCGGCCTTCACCTTGTTGAAGTGCGCCTGCTCGCTTATGACCGCTGCCACCCTGTCTGCTTCCACCCGACCATCTGCAGGCCTCTTGGCCCAAGCCTGGCGTTTTGCGGGCCTCCTGCCCTGAGGTGGGGGATCTGGAGGAGGACCCACCAGAAGACCTGGAATGGGACACCTCGAATCTGACCCTGAGTCTTGCATCATGGACCCAGGTGATGAATGCAAACCACCCCGGTGGCCATTCCTGTAGAAGGAAGTCCAAGAAGGGGGCTGGCCATGTCTCTGTCTCATGGAGAGGGAGACGAGGACATTCCATCCGCAGCAGACAGGCTTGTTCCTAATTTTTTGTTGGGCGATGAGGTCTGAGGTTGATTATCGAGTCTTGTAGCTGTGGCCTGAACACTGGCTGAGTCATAAACCTTTGACAAAAATGAACTGAGGTCAAAGGGAAGGAAAGAGGGATTATGAAACAGAGGAAAGATTGTGGTCAAGTGGTGTTAGCAGGTGTTTCCTGGTGTGTCATTGGTATGCACTTAAAAGTTTCCAAGGTGTTCCTAGGTGGTTGCTAGGGTGTTGCTAGGTGGTTGCTAGGTGAGCCTCAGGTGGTCCGATGTGGATAGAAGATAATTATGCTCGGTCTTACACCCATAGCATTAACACTAGAAGTCCCAGAGAGCAGCCATTTGGCTTTTCTACCTATAAAACCCACAGGGCAGCCATTTGGCTGGAAGGCTTTTAGCTAATATCCTTAATCACCTGTGAACAGATGCTTTTGTTATGTAAACAAGGTGGGGCCATGCTGAGCCACTTCAAGGAAACTTGTGTTTTACTTTGCCATCTTAGGGAGAAATCAACA
>JAODKK010000001.1:36080837-36093407 GCA_026774405.1 Petrocephalus microphthalmus | reverse complement strand
TGGACCTCCGTTGGAGAGTCATAAAATTCGGAATGCAGGCTTCGGGTTTCCTCTAGGGACCCTGGGTGTGAGAGGAGAGGATGAGGAGCCTGGTAGTCCTATGTGGCCGGCTTCCTCCCTCGGCGGCCATAAAATACTGACTGTGGGGCCTGTGTGATCCTACAAACAGTACGTAGAGAGCTTTGTGGAATGGGTTTCCGTGGCTGAGCAGCTGCATCCAAGCGTTACATAACCATATGCAATGCAAAGCATCTGATGCAGGTGTGTAAAGCGCACCACCACTGGGCTCTAGAGCAGTGGAGACGTGTCCTCTGGACTGATGAGTTATGCTTCTCTGTCTGGAAATCTGATGGATGAGTCTCAGTTTGGTGGTTCTCAGGAAAACAGTACTTGCCTGACTGCATTGTGCTAAGTGTAAAGTTTGGTGGAGGGGGGATTATGGTATGGGGTTGTTTTTCAGGGGTTGGGTTTAGCCCCTTAGTTCCAGTGAACTCTTAATGCTTCAGCATATGAAGTTATTCTGATCTTTAGAACAATTCTTGGGTATTGGAAAATACATAAACCCCCAGAATTGAAAAAATAATTTAATTATATGGCATAAAATGCCTCATGTGAATCCCTGTTAATTAGGATGACTGATAAAAGCCATAATATGAGACCAATATGGGATCACTTTTGGGATCACATTTCATTGTCTAATGATCCTGAAATATGATTATCTTTCTTTTTTGTATTGTGATTAATGTGTTTCATCACCTTTATGTATCCCCCACTTTATTTTATTTTATAACCATTTATTAATAATTTTGTGCTGCTGCTGTAATGTCTCTCTGGATGTTTACTTTACAAAAGGTTAACAGTTTCAATTATTAAAAATAGCTGTTGATTAAACGTTGGTCTTGCAATGATGAGATAGCCAAATGATAATAACAAATAATCTGTATATGATCTAGACTCGTAGGGTGAGTTCTCCCTTTGCCCTGTGGACTGACCATGCAATTTTATAAAGTGTGTTCAAAAGCACACATCATTAAGGAGAGGCAGATCAATAAAGGTTTAAAATTAGGTATTTTCTACACTCCAGTGTAAGATAAACACCATTATTGATGAATGAATGAAATTTGCATCCATATACAGTAGAGCTTTTCAAGACACCCAAAGTGCTTCACAGAATGAGTGAAAGTTGACAAATGTTTCATCACCACACAAGTAAAGCACTGCATTGTTCCTCTATTCTCTAAACTCTAGGGTCAGGCCAAGGAGAGTGACAGTGTATGATTTTATAATACATTATACAATATAATACATTTATTGGTACATTAATGGTTTGTAATAACGTGCAATAAACCAGTGACAGACAAAAACACGCTATACAAACGCAAATACAGAATCCTAATCAGATGGGTAATGGTTGATCACACCCTAGCTACTACCTAGCATCGCCTAGCAACACCCTAGCCACCACCTACCACCACCCTGGCAACCACCTAGCAACACCCTAGCTACCACCTAGCATCGCCTAGCAACACCCTAGCCACAACCTACCAACACCCTGGCAACCACCTACTAACACCCTGGCATCCACCTAGCAACACCCTAGCAGCCACCTAGCAATGCCTAGCAACACCCTAGCTACCACCTAGCATCGCCTAGCAACACCCTAGCAGCCACCTAGCAACACCTTAGAACCCATGGTGAAGTGCATGCCAACCACACATGAGCATAGACCAACCTCTTTATTAAGAACACCAGCCCTTCTGGGGTCAGCACAATAGGCTCATCTCAAAATGTCATTATTATTATTGTTGTTGTTGTCATTATTATTCTTTTCACCACATAGTATATATTTAGATTACCCTGCAATTGAACACAAACAACATACTTTGTATTGTCTCCTTGACGATATGAGAGTGGTAGCAGTGATTGCAATCAACAAAGCCTTCATTAAGACATTCACAATGAAATGTCACCTAAACTAGATTCAATCAAATCCAACAAACGTGAAATAATAAACAAATAAAATGTATGTGTTCATAAATGCCATATCCCTTTTTGAGGTATCAGATTATATTGATGAAGCATGGAGTAATTTATATACTCAGATTTTATATGTAGTTGAATTCAGGTTGAGAAACGCGGTGAGCTTCACTGGAGAATAACCACGGAAACAAAACAAACATTTCTCAGTGTTTTATGGCTCAGAGAAACATCTAATCTGTCTTACAGAGCATGCCCTTTGGAAAAGTCGCTTTTTGTGACATTATGAATATACTGCAGCAGAGGACCTTGCTCGTATACCACAAGGCTCTAAGGATAGAGTTACTCTTTAGCTACTTTGCTAAATTACTTGGTTTAGCACTAGTATTGTACTCTTAAAATAAAAAAACCCCGTATTTCCCACAAGAGTTTTAGATAGATAATATTCTTAGCCTGGGTTCTATTGAAGCAATATCAGAAGATATTCACTAATGGAGTCTCTAAGCACTTTTGTTACTGGCTAAGTGTGTCTACCAAATGCCGTAAATGTAAATGTACTTTGCATTTCATCATGCAGGTATGTCTAAAGTACTGAACCTGCCTGTACTTCCTCATGCTGTTTTCTGAGTAAAGGTGCAGGGAAAAATGCAGGTTACTTAAAACATTTTACAACATGCCAGGTGTCTGTAACTGATTATCAGATTACAATTCAAAGAGACACAATGCAATGCAAAACCTGCCGTAAAATTTAATGTTGCTCTTTTTTGAATAAAACACTATGTTTATATGTATCACTTCTTAGTCTTTCATTTCATCTTTGACCATGCTTATTGATTTTTAGATGTTGAGTGAACTTGTAGTGAAGGCTCAGAACAAAGATGCGTTAGTCTTATTTCTGGCCATTTATGTGATGCGAAATTCAGCTTATATGCGGTTAGTGCCCTCTCATAACCGTCGCATCGAGTTTCCTTTTTTTCTCTCTCTTTGCCTGTATACTGTCTTTTGTTTCAATCAGCTTGATTTATAATATTCCTCCATTACATTTTTATTTGTCGACCACAGTCCTCAATGTCACTGTTACTTTGTTTTATTTTTGGAAGGGGTTACATATGTCATCTCTCAAAATGGAAACTTAGACAAATATCGAAAGCGGGCAGAACTGTTTAGTGTTTTCTCTTCTTATTAAGCACACAAATATGTGCATGATCATAAAGTGAATACAGCTTTCCTGGCAGGGTAGAGGAAATGCCTTCCTACGTTCTCTGTTCTGTCATCCATGTTTTGTAATGGCTACTGGGTCACTTTATCATCTGAAACAATGAACAGCAGTTGTCTTCACTACTAGAGTCCAGTGTAAGCTGAATTTTTCTCTACAATGAAACCTGGCATGGTGGTATTCAATCTTCTTCAAAATGGCTGTGAATATGTAAAGGCAGCTGAGAGCAAGTCAGTTAAGTAGGAGGACTTTTTAATGACAATTTAAATGACAATTTATGGTAATACATCTGTAAAAACACCTTGAAATTTGAAGCCAAGTAGATTGCATAATAGAAGATGACTTCTGTCTAGACCGCAACGCTCTAGTTTGCAGAAATCATGCAGAACGCACCAGGGAATGCATATTCGGGCAGCAGTGATGTGAATTTCAAACAGACCTGCAATTTAACCACATTTATTCTCGGAACAAAGTGGGTCGAAGGGATGCGGCATTTGGGTTTTTGGATAGACAGTATGTAATGAAGTATGCCTGAAGGACTGTGGGATGATGGGGCTGAGAGCCATGATAAAGAAGTCCATGCTGTTACTACAGCGACCATCGTTAATATGATTCATCTTCCGCTCCATAGAATTTCATTAGTCCATCACACTCTCTGCCAGCCATTTCCATTTTGATTATCAAAATATTACAGAAGGGACAGGAGAGAAAGGAGAAAACCGCAAATAAGGCAAAATAACCTAAAAATAACATTATAAAAACCTGCAAATTCACATAAACAGAAGGACATATAATACCTGAACTGAAACATTGTGAGACACTGTTTCACATGGCCATGTGTTTTTAGGTATGGGATCCCCAAAGCACCCCCGTGATAGTACATGAAGAACGTGCAAACCGCACACAAGGAGAAGCAGGAACAGGAACCCAGAGGTGTGAGGCCACAGTTCTACTTTCTGAGCATGTCACAGATATTCATAATTACGGTTATGACTTTGATAGCTGATTCATGCAGTTAAAGATGTTAAATGACTCCATCTTCTTACAGTTCCACAGTGGTTCTGAGCTCCTTCTCCATGTAAAATGATTGTTAAATAAACAAAGTAAACCCCACCATATGTGCTGTTGTTAGGGGTATTAAGCATTTATTTAATTCATTTTGAGCAGCTGGTGAATATGGCAGAAAATTATTGTTAGATGGAACCTTTTCAGTTGTGATGCTTTACATTCATACCTCTTCTCAGCTCAGATTCTGAGGCAAAGAGAGTTTTTTATTATTATTATTATTATCTCCCTCAAATAATATGACATGAAAATCATCTAGCTAACTAGAAAGCAAGCTCTGTAAAAATCAGGATTATGTTGTGTAATGTATTTGCTTAGCAGAAACACACCTACTCAGAGGAATTCACACTCCTACATTATTACACTTGACCCAAATATTAACTAATGCTGGGTTGAATTACCTGGTTTAAGGTAAAATTTTGACTCACTATACGATTTTATTATGAGCTTATTGGCTACTACAAACCCGATTCCAAAAAAGTTGGGACACTGTACAAATTGTGAATAAAAACAGAATGCAATGAAGTGGAAGTTACAAATAGGTCAAAAAAGAAGCCATATCTAAACATGATCCAGAAGCGCAGGCATTTTTGTCTGGGCCAAGGCTCATTTAAAATGGACTGTGGCAAAGTGGAAGACCGTTGGTCAGACGAATCAAAATTTGAGGTTCTTTTTGGGAAACTGGGACGCCATGTCATCCGGACTAAAGAGGACAAGAACAACCCAAGTTGTTATCAGTGCTCAGTTCAGAAGCCTGCATCTCTGATGGTATGGGGTTGCATGAGTGCGTGTCGCATGGGCAGCTTACACATCTGGAATGGCACTATTAATGCTGAAAGGTATGTCCAAGTTCTAGAACAACATTTGCTCCAGCCCAGACGTCGTCTCTTTCATAGAAGACCTTGCATTTTCCGGCATGACAATGCCAGACCACATACTGCATCAATCACAACATCATAGCTGCGTAGGAGAAGGATCCGGGTACTGAAATGGCCAGCCTGCAGTCCAGATCTTTCACCCATAGAAAACATTTGGTGCATTATAAAGAGGAAGATGCGACAAAGAAGACCTAAGACAGTCGAACAACTAGAAGCCTGTATTAGAAATGAATGGGACAACATTCCTATTCCTAAACTTGAGTAACTTGTCTCCTCAGTCCCCAGACGTTTGCAGACTGTTATAAAAAGAAGAGGGAATTCCACACAGGGGTAAACATGGCCTTGTCCCAACTTTTTTGAGATGTGTTGATGCCATGAAATTTAAAATCAACTAATTTTTCCCTTAAAATCATACATTTTCTCAGTTTAAACATTTGATATGTCATCTATGTTGTATTCTGAATAAAATATTGAAATTTGAAACTTCCACTTCATTGCATTTTGTTTTTATTCACAATTTGTACAGTGTCCCAACTTTTTTGGAAATCGGGTTTGTATTAGGTCTGTGACTAGTCAGTATTTTACAGTTTTAATTAGTCATATTACTAGTACTTCCGTTGTGTGCTTTGTTTTGCATATAACAAATCATCAGTAGTTGTCTGAACCAATCTCTGAATATAAACATAGAACAGTGATTCACTCCAATGAAAGACTATTCTTTTACTGTCATCACACGATGCATTACTTCTCCTTAAACATCATAGTATGTATTTATTTAAGATGTAGTTTTAATGCATTTAAAGTTATGTGTAGTTTTCAAAAGTGAAAACTTCAAATTGAGGTCAACACATAAGTTTTATGATAGATAGATAGATAGATAGATAGATAGATAGATAGATAGAGTTCTGAATGACAGAAGAAGAAACGGGCAGTTTCATATGAAAAAATGAACAGCATAAGGGGATGACACAGCTACAGACAGATAACAAAACAGAGATTAAGTATTGATGAACCCTTTATGAGTTTATGCCTTGAATAGCTAAACTTCAAAGCTTTTACTGAGAACAAGTGTGTGTGAGAATGTCAGGAGCTATACTGTTTTAGGTACACTGTATATAAATATATATAAAGGGACAAATTTCATCATGAAAATTTATGAAGCTATTGTACTGAACAGTTGGATTTTTTTGCAAGTTTTAGTATATTGAAAAAAGCAAAGTACATAGGAGCAGGGGGGTAGTTATAAATTCTAGCCCCCCCCCCCCTCCGACAAAATGTCACCTTGGTTGGCTGTTTCAATCTGTTTGGAGGGGGTCCCTATAACGTGCTGGGCCCCATGAATCTGCCAGGGCCTGCATACCTCTCCAATAACTCTGCATAGGAGAGAAGAGAAGTTCTACTTCCTACAGTATGGGATTAATAGTTAGCCTTTGATAATGGTCATCAGGTGAGGTTGTTGATGGTTAGATATCATAAACTGGTAATTAGTATTGGTTGGACTGCATAGAGAGCCGACTGAAATATCTTTTGGGGCTTTACTGCTCTCTGAATCATCTACATAAGTTGCTCAAGGGAGATTTTAAACTCCTATCCTGAAACTTTAAACTCTACTTAATACTCAACTATCACATGCAACACAGTCTGAATTAACCTCTTAAACCTACACCTGGCACGCTGATTTAGAAGCAGGAAGAGAAATGTTAAAATGCATAATGAGGAGCTTCCCTCATTCCCTAAATGCAAGATGTCAATGTGTCAGGTATCAGCAAGAATCAGCCTGGTGTTTGGCACCAAATACAAGTTTGCATTTTCTAAACCACCCCCACAAAAGTGTGTGCAGCATAGAAATACTTATTAAGGTTTCACTGCTTGACAGACAGTACTTTAAAACTTAAAAGATACTAAAGAAAGTTGGTCAAAAATAAACTTACTTGTGTTTCTTATTCAAAAGCAAACAGAAAATAAGAAAAATAAATATATAGATCCATCTCAAGATTAAATGGATGGGTATATTTGTGTTTAGCCTTTTCTCTGCTATTTATGAGTATTATGCTGGTGATTTTAAAAGTGAACCTTAAAGCTCATTCAGTCAAAATGCTGTCCTTGCAAATGATCTCTTAGGTTTAAAATTAACAACAAAGGCTATGAAAGAGTTCAAACATGCATTTCTTTAAAGTTTATTTCCATTGTTCTCTTGGACCCTGAAAAGTTTAATGCAACCTGTTTCCTGTGCCTGAGATTGGTTTTAAATTCATTGAAAACTAATAAAAACAGATTTAAAAAATCATTTAAAAATCTATATGATTCATTGGGTTTTAGAACAGTGGCTCTGTGTTAAAAACTATTGCCTTAAACCTCCAGTATTAAGGATTTGAAGTCTGTTTGTTTGGGCAAGTTTCTTTATTCAGTTCAAATACATACAAACTAGGCCAGATGGTGTCTCTGAATTGCCCTAAGTATATGAGTATGTGCCCAGTGTTGGACTGGAATATCATTCAGGATGCTTCCTGCCCTGTGCTTCCTGGGATGGGTTCCAGGTACTTTGTACACTGCAACCCTCTATAGAATAAGCAATAAGCAAAATCAATGAGTATAGATACTAAGTGTCTGTCTATGGCATATAGCTGACTTTTTGAAACAAAGAATCAGTTAAATTATTTAATGTAAATGATTGCTGATTATGGCTCACACAGTAGCGTACTTGAAACATTCATGTACCTTGAAGGTAGGAGCAGTGATCAGAAGCAGTTATCCAAGACAATTCTATCCAAGACAATTAATAATCAACAGATGACAGCTCGTTGTCGAACAGGTATAATTACAAAGTTATGTTTTTTTCACTTTAGTAACAAGAGTGAACTTTACAGTACACATAATTCCATGAGAACTAAAATATTACCTTACACACAACAAACAGCCCCGTGGTTAAGTATAACGACTTGACTTTTAGCCCTGAAAATGTATTTTGTTATTTCATTGAATATATTTAATTCTGACCCAGAGCAAATCATTGTGGGTGCTTCTCTATATTTCCACTTAATTTTTTTTTCACACATTATCATCTGTTATCTTATTAGTTCTTTAGATTCAGAAGTTGTTTACATTTGGTTGTTTCAGTTTCAGCAAATATCATTCCATATGCATCTTCTAACATTAATCCTGGTCAGTGTTGAAGGGAGCCTCATATGAAATCAAACTGATCACAATTAAATGGGTATACAGAGGTAGCAAAAACTCAGCTTTGAAAAAAATGCAAACAACAGGCTACCCAGCATTGAAAACATAAAAATGAATCTTAAAAAATGATTAATTTGTGGAGAAATACCACCAAAACAGAAAGTGATCAGCAGTTGATATCAATGGTTGTATAATTGGGTTGAAAAATATGAATAATTTATTTATGAGGTTAGCAAATCACATAAGGTCATAAGGCTTGCTTTGTCATCCGCGGTTAAAACCATCATATAGCAGAGTGGAGAGGCAACAGATGGTGTAGCAGTAAAGGAACTGGGCATGTGTCAAAAATCTTAGTTTCCTTCCTAGGTTCCCATGTACAGAACCCTCTGAAATGATTACAATACATTCTTTATAAATGATTATTGTATAAATAATTTGGATTTAAAATACTTATTGAGTGAATATATTTATTTACATACGATACCTGCTGTTACCAGCCTGGCTCAAAATGATGGATAATTGTCACTAATGTCACGTCGGCGGCGTGATGAACGACCCATACTGCAGGCTGCGGGTGTGAAGCCCCTCACAGGGGTGTTTATTGGAGAACCAAAGCGAACCACGGGAAACATGGACAATACTCGACAAGGGGAACAGGATGCAGACTGACTAAATAGGGCAGGACATCAAGGAGGAAACACAAGGCAGGTGTGCATGGGCTAACAAGGGGATTGACACATTAGGCAAACACAACGAGGAACAGGTGAGGCTGATTAAGCCCCGCCTGAGGGAAACACTGGGACACGTCGGGCAGGGCTGAGCGTGACAACTAACAGATGGATTAATGAGGACTTTATCTGTTGTGAAAGGACTGTATCCTGGTGCTGTGGACCAGGTGTAACACTTCCATATATTTATTCCATTTGGAAGCCTACATTGCACCTTGGAATATCTGTCGGTGATGCAGACCAAATTGGTAGATTTACATATCCTTCCTCCAGAGGATTGCTGCATTGCACCATGGTTTTCCATCTGATGGAAAAAAATTGTAGGAATCATTGGGATACTGAAATGTCTGCTGTATCTGAGATTTCCTCCTCCATGTCACTATCACCATCCAGAAAATGATATACTGTAACACTTCATTGACTGTCAATCTTCCCAAGCTCATCTTTGAGTATCTCAGCCAGCTGTTTGCTGATGCGGCAATGACCATGGAGAAGCCTGGAAAAGTTCTGCTTATGCTTTCAGATATTTATACATGTGCAATTTCCACTTCTCAGAATACCCAATAGTAGAGATAGCCATCAAAAAATATAATTCTCGAGCTCATAATCCCAAATTGTCTTGTAATTTAACTTAGAAACACAGACACTACACAAAAACTAAAAAAAATAAGTAGGCTAAAGTTGGGGGTGGCATTAAATCCATTCTTTTAAAAAGCATTTGATATAGTGATTTAATATATGCCACCTTCTACATCTATACTACTATTCAATGACAGTAACTATTAAGACAGTAATTTTAATATACTTATTCAGCAGATTTAACTTGAAATTAGTGTAAAAGAATTGACGGTGATTTGCACACAGAAAACCAAAGTTCTGTGGAAAAAGTATAGGAAGTGAAGGATCAGAGACTGTAGTTCATGCACACTCTAGCTGGGAATGGATTTCTGAGTTTCCTAAAGATGTACACTGTGTAGTCATGCGGCACCTTGCATCCCCTGCTGTCTTTGCCTTGCTTGATTTGCACAACTCTGAAGATAGATCAGGGCTGCAGGCCACCGACTCTCATGCTGATGGTTGGCAAAGCCGTGGCTCCATCTTATTAAACTGTCTGGTATCTGGAGAGCTAATGGTGCCTGATAATCCACCTCTCTCCAGTAACAACATTGTGGCTCACCTGCAGAGTCCACTGTCTTTTCAAAGCACCTGTTCTCAAGAGGAGACTGCTACCACTTTTTAACTTTGTAACCTTAATCAGCCACATTCCTTCTCTTTCAAATGTTTTTTAATGTAATCTTAACATATAACTATTATTAGTAGTAGCATTATTGGTATTAGTTATATTACATAATAATAATGATAATGCCCCGCGACCCTGATAGGAAAAGCGGGTTGGAAAATGGATGGATGGATAATGATAATATTAATAATACCATCAATAGCATTATTCTGTAAGATGATTGAAATATTATATCATAAATTACTTTTTAGTTGTTGACCCAGATTTGAAATAGGACTTCACAACACAACTGCACAATTATTTTGGGGACAAATGCATAAATCATGAGCAAAGGGAATTATATCATTATGAATATATGTATATGTAAAGCAGGTTCTAAGATATGGACCTATTTGTCTGTTTAGGAATGCAGTGAAGTTGGAAGCTATTAAAGATGCAATTGACGTACTTTCCCCCAGATTATTGTTTATATAAAAAACATTTCTGGAGTGTAGTACTTATTTGTGTAGATAATCAAACTTCCTGTGAATTGACAAATGATTGGGACAACAAAAACATACAAAACCTGAAAAAGGAAACACTTAAAGTAGGCTCCGGACTCTCCGCAGCCCAGAACAGGATAAAATGTAATTTTGGAAATGGATATGGATGGACATTTAATCCTAACATGCAGTTGGTCTGATAACAGAAGTTGAAGCATTTGCTGTGTTTATCATTGCTGTGCATATGAATGTTGCATTGTGTGTTTATCTGATGACAAGTTAATATATGAGCCTGTGCTGTTCAAGGATGCTATATTATCCTTCCATCCATTTTCTGTTACTGTTTATCCTATTCAAGGTTGCAGGGGGTCCAGAGCCTATCCTGGAGGCTATGGGCGCAAGGCAGGGAACAACTCAGGATGGGGCACTAACCCATTACAGGGAATGCTCGCACACCATTCACACACACATGCACACCTCCGGATACTTCGGTGGCTCCCAATCAACATCAGCATATTTTTGGACTGTGTGTGTGTGTATGTGTGTGTGTGTGTGTGTGTGTGTGGAGAGGCCCACAACGACAAAACAGGGAGAACATGTAAAGTCCACACACATGGAACCCTGCCGGAGAACACAGGTCCCTGATGTGTGCAGCAACAATGCTAATCATTGTACCACAATGTCACCCATTATTATAATTATTATTATTATTAAAATATATTACTTTTAAACCAATCCATCTTCCAACCACTTCTCCAGTAGAGCATTGATTACATCCTGGAGCCCATCCCAGAAAGCATAGAGATGACACCGAAGTGCAACACTCCGGACAGGATGCCATCTCATCACATTCTCTTCTTTTAGGCAGTGCTGAAAGGTTCTGTTGATCTCCTCTGGGGATCTTGAAGACAGCAGAACATTATCCCAGCATTTCTTTGCACAGTAGCAAGACAAATTATATGAATAGTCATTAGCTCTAAACATGTAATGCCAAAGTTGATTTAACCCACAATGTCAATTTACTTGCTATACATAAAACAGTTTGGGGCCCTGATATAGGGCTAGGAGACCTCACTCCTTGATTTGAAACTGGTGCCTGCATCACAGTGGCTTATCCAGTGTTACAGTTTGTGTTTGGGACTACTCAATGATTTCATTCAAAAAGACAATTTAATTAAAACAAATGCTACTTAGCAAATAACATCCTAACAATCAATTTGTTGAAATGTCTTAATAAAGTGATACCTTTTGAATAAATATCATTAAATATTTAACCGTTAATAAATATAAGCAGACTTGCATTTACCTTATACAAAATATTTAAGGAACCCTAATTTTGCATCAATAGGTTGTTTTTTATTGGAGGACAAGCTATTGCAGTTTTTTCATTTGCTTTCATGCAATTTCCTTATCAGAAACACCATTCTCATCAGTCTTAATGCAGTTCTCAAAACAGTTCATGCAGTGCAGTTTCTCCTAACACTAACTCACCAGTCCAGAAGTCACTAAAACAATCAAAACCTTGTGTCAGAACATACGACATCAGTCAGTCAATCACTTCAACACTGTGACAAATGAATAAAACACTTTCACCAGTGCATCAAGACTTAGTCACATCTCACGTGCTGGGTGCAGAGCAGGGAAGCAGGCTCAGAACTCCAAGAGGTAAAGCAAACAAGGATTTAATAAGTACACGCAAGGAACAGCACGCTGAGACCAATAATGAGGGGGTCTGGCACACAGGAGGATCGGACGGGCATGGCATAACAGAACCCCCCCCCCCCCCCCCCCCCCCCCCCCCCCCCGC
>JAODKK010000001.1:35979492-35989594 GCA_026774405.1 Petrocephalus microphthalmus | reverse complement strand
GCTCGTTAATTAACGATCAATCTTAAGTGCTCGATAACGAACTACTTAGCGCAACGATGCTTTTGGGAAACCCACCCTGGGTCGGATCTTTCGTTATCTACGAACGAGATAACGAACTGCGTGAACTACGAAGGGTATCGGGAAAGGCTTGTTAATTAACGATCAATCGTACATGCTTGATAACGAACTACGTAGCGCTACGAAGCTTTTAGGAAAGCCGCCCACAGATCATTAGCAAACTTTCAAACTTGTTTTGGTTGGGCAATGAAAAAAGAAACATATTTATTGCAGCCTCTCAAAGATTGTTTTTATTAGCACTCTGCATTCCCCAAGCTGTCCTAAATAGAATATTATTTACTGCTAAATATACTTAGATGCATCACACTTATTTGTAGCTTTTACATCAAGATTAACTCTTCTCTGACATTTTTATGAGCCACCTCTCTAACAACACATTATTTGGCTACTTAGAAAACTACTCTTGTTTCTGTTTTGTGGATGTTATTGGCAGTACATTTAAAAACATGCTCAGAAATCATAGCAGTAAAGAATTTAGCGTTAAAGAATTTGGGCCCCTTTGTCTAGTAGCTTGACAGGGAAGCTGCTGGTTCAAGTGCTAGATGCAGTCATAACATTGTACCTCTGGGAAATGAATTGGTACTCTAAACATTCGGCAAGATATAGGGTAAAATTATGAAATGTGTTGTTTTGAATAGAAAGACGATCTCAGGTAAGTCAAAACTCAGCAAGGAATCCCTTAGAGGAGTGAAAGACTGGATGTGGTTTCCTGTAGAACCATGTGGTTCTGGTTTCCCTTATAAATTTCAAATTTCAAAATTTAATTTGACCAATAATTTAATTTGGCCAGTAATATAATTATATGCATTTTAGATAAATAATAATAAGACATTAGTGCATTATACCATAAACATCTCATATGGATCTTATGAGTCTGATGAAAATTTCCTAGTAACCGTCTAACCGAATGTGCCAAACTCATTAACTTGTCGTTTTCCAAGAGTTGGGAGTATTTATGGCCGAAATGGCACTTCACGAACATTTGTTGTATTTTCTGACCCCACTAAATGGTGTTCTTGGGTTAATTTGGGGCATGCTTCAAGCCCTTCTTTGACCAGAGAGCAACATGTAATGGGGTTAAAAAATAAAAAGCAAGTGGTTTATGAAGTGTCTTTTTGGCCGTCATTTTTTGTTCACTGGAACAGAACCACCATATGGCTGGCCATGCACACAGGACACAACACAATGGATTATGGTATTTGGGGGGGCACTGAAGGAACCATGACTATAGGCAGTCTATGAAAAGCAAATGTACATGTATTAAAAAAACACTGCTGTATATTTGTCAAATTTTTTTAGACTTTTCAGAATTTATGACTTTGGTCTATGCAATGAGTAGCTCAGTTCTTTTATATTTGGAAACCAGTTCAACCGATTCACTGAAAAGCAGTTCAAATAAACCATTTTTTCATGAATCGGCCATCACAATCATTCACTTGCTGGCAAGTAGCATTTCTCGCTAAGACCATATTGCGTTGAATTTTGCATAGTGCTTTTCTCTCTGACAGAAAATCTCCCAAGTACAAATGCAATTCTGCGTTGTACTGTACAATTGGGTACTTGGGTAATATTTCAATCATGTTACAACAGATATGCGGTGTGATATCATGCGTAGTAGCAGGGTTGGCTGTATAAAGCAATATAACAAGAAAGAATGAAATGTTGGCATAACAAACATCTTACAAAGGGAAATAAAACTGTCTTTGATGTCTTCACAAATAAAATGTAATAAAAAATGTAAACATAAGGATAGGCGTTCCCAAAATCCCAGGCATTACATTGTTTGATATTACGAATCCACCTTATTGAAGAAACCAACTAAGTACCTAAGGCCGGCGAAAGGAACTAGGAAAGACATGGTTCATTGGTGGTTTATTCAGTTCTGTAACGATCAAAAAGATAATGTAGCATCCTTAAAGCTCTTGTGTTTTCATAATGCACAGAGAGGTGCATTAAGGGCTCCCACCAAATCTTTTATTAGCATCTAATTTTGAGCTTTTCTCTTCAGTGAAATCTATGAGAAGCAGGAGATTTCTGATTTCCTGAGTGGTTTAGCCTGCAAACTGCTACTCATCGGATTTTTCCTCTTGTCTGGTGAGCGAGTGTGATTTCTATTTGAGCTGCCTGAAATGTTATGAGAAGTTGTGATTTGATGTCAAGCAGCATGCAAGGGGCATAAGGAAAATCCCTGCTAGGATCAGCATTGTCATGAGTGAGAATTGCATTGGTTGGGGCAGCAAGCATGACTCTGTGACAAGCGGATATGCATGGAAGAGTAGGTTTATAGGGTGATGGGGTGTTTCCTTTAAAGGTTTACAGGGACTAGGCAGGGACAAGGTCAGCACAATACAATGGAGCATGGTGAAAAGGAGACGTAAAAATTTAACTCGGCTTGTGCACTGGGGGAAGATATAAACTGAGACTCCCATTAGGACAGGCATCCAGGACTGGCTGGGTTTACTGGGGCCAAAAAAGAACAGAGCATATCAGTTTACACTGCTATTCATGAACAAGGGACAGGTGGAGTGAATCAACACAAACAAACCTTGTCACCTGAATCTCCCTCACAAGACTGCCCCCCCACCATTCTCACATTGTGTTCCTATTTTAATTGAATACCCTACCCACTGTATTTCTCCTCGTCCTTTGTGCAAAGTGAACTGTCCGAGTGAATCACTCCTTCTGGCAACAAAAATATAGTAAAAATTAAAAAGGAGGGCCTCGACAGAGAATTGCAAAGTTGTTACGGCGAGTGGTCCTGGAAGAAACAGGACATTAGACTGAACCACTAATTGTGCTTTTACCAAAATGCACTGAGATAAGGCTGCACACAGTCATACATTTATAAGAACCAAGCTTGATGAGAAAATCCGGAGGCGGGATGCAGAGTTGTCTGATGGTCTGCCAAAAATGAAGAATAATCCCTTGGTTATATTTAAGGAGCTAGAACCATTGTCTGGACATCCCCGATTGCAGTGAACAGTTAGTCACAAACAATTGCCTCATTCACAGGGCACTACCAATACTTTTCCCCAGGGGGTACACCTCTCCATGCATCTGTGAGAGTTCCTTGTCCAAACGAAAGCCCGATTAATGGCTAAACTGTTATCCCACAAAGAGACTGCTGGTGGACTGCTTACACAAATTCCTGCCTTCAAAAAGACCATGAACAGCTTGCTGTTTTTCAAGAAAGCCCACCTCCACTGCCTAACAGTACATTCTAGCACAAAAGGGCTCATTTAGTGAGTTTAAAGGGCTTGTTTAGTGAGGAACCTTAGGATGAAGGGCAGATTGATTTTTGCTAAATGTCACCCTCACCACAGGCTGGCTCCTCCTACTCAGCATGGTTGTCCATCTGCACTATACAACTCTGCATTATGATTAATATCCTCAGAGGAATGTGATTAAAATGGGAGCAGGAAGCTGTGGCTGACTGAGCACTGTGCACCTGTGTTCTTGCAGCTAGGCCCAGCTGATCTGGGGACAAGGCAGTGCATCCCCTCAGAGCAGATTTTGGTGGCAGCTGGATGGGACCCCAAGCGTTTGTGACAGGCTGCCACTGCACCTGGTTACCTGGGACAGGAGGAAACTCAGCCAGCATCAGGCTGCAGCAGCCAAGCTTGGTGCTCCAGGAAACCATGTCCATTACACAGAAAAGTCAGTTAAGGAGGGCTTTGCGTTTGCTTGCTGTGACATCGCTGTGAAACAAAATAGGTAAACAATTTCCTTCGAGATAATAAAAGTCTTCAGATTCTTTCTGAAATTACTTATCTGACTACTAGCCCTTGTGCCCTCTCCCCCTATGACCCTAAAGAAAGAGATGGATGGATAGATTACTGGTCTGAAATGTTTCGCTTCCATGCATACCAAGCATAAACTAGCAGTTCATTAGTTTGTTTATATCAACAGACATTCTGGCTTCAGCTGCTGATCCTGTCAACTGGTTACCAAACCCAATAATAACCATCTCAGTAAGTCTGTACAATATCTAGATCTTATAATCTTAAGGGGGATATCCAGTTCTTTACCCATGAAAAACAACTCTAATGCGGGGCTTTGGAAGAGCCTTTCATCCCGGAAAGAAGTGGGAAATTCCCAACATGCACTGAGAAATTCATCAGCTGGCAAAAAGCAACAGAAGGAAGGCGTAGCAGGACCAAAATAACATAAAGACACACTACTCAGTAACAAAGAAATCTAATGAATAAATAAATAAATAAAAGCAGCTTTATTCCCTTCTAGCAATGATGTGTTAATACCTGAATTGTCCAAAGTTTATGTTCTGAAGGCAGCCTATTAAATTTGAAAAAAAAAAAAAAAAGCAAAACAAACCCAATCCATACTTAAATGAAAGAATATTGCCCGATTCAAGTGAAATGTGTAAAACTTGAAGAAACATACTATGTTATTTATGGAGACTGGGGGTTAGAGATGCCTTTTGTACCAAATGGCAGGTCACCAGAATAAACAGATGCCTCAGAATACAAAGGAGGGCATGTATTGATCGCTGGAACTTTTCCGTCCATGTGGAATGCACTCAAGTTTCTTGATCAGCTTAAGTGCTCCACGATCTGTCTCCAGTTTCAGCACGATCAACGGTACGAAGCGACAGAAAAGAAAACATTTCTTTGTCTGGTATTCTTTCTGTTGAACTGGACATGATTTCACAAGCACGCTTTGGTCTAGTACACCAGAGAGACTAAACATGCATTATCCCTTGCAATAGTGTATGTAATTATTTTGATTGCAGTTTTTGATCATTGCTTTGATCATAGGGTGCACTTTATTATTTAATATGACCACCACCCAGACTATGACAACCATACTCACCCATAATAAAATTCTGTTTAGTATTTTCATCTAGAATAACAACTTATGAATTTACCGGAAGGCTGATATTAGGAACTATGTGCCTCAGTGGGTAGCTGAATTAGTTACACTAGAATTGTTACCTGTGAGTCATTAAGAATGGCAGTCACTCGTTGTTGTACATCTAACATATACTCACTTTTTGAGCACCCAACTGTATAAATCTATGAGCTGAAAAGGCCTTTTCACACAAGTCACAGTGAACAAAAAAAAAGTCATAATTAAATGGACTGCTCCAGCTCGATGTGATCAACGTGGCGTTGAGTTCACACCATCGTCCTAAATGTATTAAAGTCCCCGAGTGAAAAACCTGGTGTGCAATTGCCCAAGAAATGAATAGCCAAGATAATGAAATTACTTTAGATACAAGGCAAAACACAGATTATATACTGTGCAAAAAGCTCTGAACTGTCAGTTTTAATGGTACTTTCATGTGTCAGATATATTTTGTATGTAACAGGAGAAACACAGACCATAGATGGGATTTTAACTAAGGAATTCTTCTAAGGTTCCAGCAAGGCTGCAAAATGGAATCTTATGTAAAATCGCAATCACTACAACCTAATATCTTAATAAAACCTCTTTCAATCTGCAGTGAAGGAAAATGCAATTTATGTTTGCTGCAATTCTATGTCTCTGAATGACTCTGAAAAGGCGACATGCTCAGGTTCCCTAAGCTATGCCACAGTATTTCATTTTATTTATAAAAAGCATGTCCAATTTATCTTTCCGGGCAGCGATCTTAAAATAAATAGGAAGAAACAAAAGGCCTCATTCAGTACCTTTGTTTGAAGAAAATGTATAATTTACATTTTTCAACAACACATACCTCTAAGACTAATAAGCTCTAATGGCTTCGCAATTTCTGAGGAATGCCCCGAGGCTTGCTGTTAAAAGCAAAAGGGACAATGGGGTCATTTAAGCGAGAGTTGCCGGGCTTGGACATGCCATATAATTTAAGTAAAATGTGCTTTTAAAGAAATGCACCTGCCTCAGATGATATGAAAAAAATAACCTGCAACACAAATGGCCCAGTGTGCCCTTATCTTTCATCTCCACAATAAATATTCGAAGATGAAGGCAGCTAGGCAGGTGCATATTTCACCTGGAGAGATGCTCAGCGCAGAGCAATCTTATTAAAACAAGTGAAAAACAGCGAGAGGCTCATTTTAATCTGCAGTTTAAGCCTTTGTAATTGGGACATCAGGGATCACAGTCTCCAGTGGTGACTGCATTTCTGTGCCTACTCATTATTATTATTATTATTTTCTGCACTATTTGAGCAGTACCAGCATACTGGGACTACCAATGTTAAATTATCCCCAAGGGGGAAGGAGCTGTAATGCCCTCTAAATTAAGTATGAAATCCCATAGCCGAAAATGGGTTCAGACAGCTCGCAACTTTGTAGACAAAAACTCTGAAATACGATCTGTTTATGCTTTCTGAGAATCTAATGACGGATGCGAACTCTGTCCTTCATAAGTATTACATAGCTAAATACGGGCAGTCAATTACAGATTTGTATTACGAAAATACACATTGTTATGAAATCATAAATCTGAATTGAAAATTGAATTTGCAAAACTGAATTTAGTATTGACTATAATCCCATCCAGATTTGGAGGGATATCTACATAGATATAAATAATACATAATAATAAAATCATCCCATCCAGGGTGTACGCCAGCCTTCTGCCCAGTTCTGCCTAGGATAGGCTTCAGACCAGAATAAGTGGCTAGAGTATGGATGGATTGATTGAGGAATGGATAGATTGATGAATGGATGGGAGATATTAAAATGGTGTATGACCCTGCTTCCCACAGTTGCAAAAAGAATTGACCAGAGGCTTGACTAGAGGCCAAAGACATTTAAAACACTAAAGGTTAAAAGCCAGTTTTCAGAAATTCAAGGTGATTCTTACTCAAGCATTAATTAAATTTCAGTGACAGGTATGTATCTAGAAATTCTGCTCCCCCTAGTAAAATGTCACATTGTCCCTCCCCTCCTTGCCCCACCCCACCCTAATTTTATTTATTCAAGAGGCCCCATCAAGTGCTGGGCCCCCTGAATCTGCCGGGTACCTATGCCCCTCCGACACCCCCAATTGTAATACCGGCAAAGAAAAACACAGCTGGGTTTAGAAAAGCAAAGTCATGCAAGCCTCCCTGTTTATGGGGTATAATTATCCGGGTATTTAGTCTGCTACTAATTGCTTCCATGCATTTTCTTTGCGCGCAAAACCATTTTGGGAGTGTGGTTTAGGTTTTTGTTTTGTTTATAATGGAAATACTGTTCTAATCAAAAACTTTTTTGATTTTTTGTATCAGTGAATAAATTCATACAGATGAAGAGATATTGCATTTTACATACAGGGTGTCCTCGCAAACTTGAAACGTTGTATGTTGAGACATATTTACGTAATTATATTATTGAGGAAAAAATACCCCAGTAGCATTTACATTATTTCATTTTTACTTTTTTAGAAAGTTACATATTAAATAAGGTTACACATTTTTTCCATAATCCTTGTTAGGACAGGAGTATGTGAAATCCAGGTTTGTTCTGATCATTGCTCAGTAGGTTTAATGATCCTAAGTTTGGCAACATGATTCCTGGCAGTGAGAATTACCTCCAGTTTTACTATGAGGATAATGAACATCTCTGCTGTCCTTTGAAACTGAGTTATGACAATGGAATGTCAGATTCCAATGAGGGTGTAACCTTTTAATTAAGATGCCAGGCAGGCTGAGCAGGTCCCGCTGTTATTTATCCACAAACAGATTGCCGTTAGCAGTGAGGGAAAAGGATGATTAGAACTCTCTTCTGATGATAAGAAGAAATATGCAACAGGTATTAAAGATTTGATCTGCGTTTTGAGTCATCTGCACCAAGCGGTATGATATAGAGAGACACAGTCATTAGCAAATACCCGATTAGATCCAGCATTTCTTTTAAATCACACTTTAAGGAAACAAGAGGCCCTACAACCACTGGAAAGTTTTAAAGGAAATTAAAAACCCAGAATTTAAATGATTCAACACCAAAGCAGAAGATCTTTTTAAATAATGGGTAAAAATGGCAAGAGCAAAACATGAGGCACATCAAACTTCAGTGTGCCAAGACACGGTAGCTACATCATTCTGAAAACGTATTACTGGTTATCGGGAGATGTTCTGAAAAATCTCTTTCAGTCTATAATGATAAACATGCTATAGTACTACATCTGCGTATATAGTCTTTTTTAAGCAGATATAAAAATACTTAAACAAACAGGATTAAAGTGGAAGAATATTTATAGATATCTCTATGTGCCAAAATCCCTGTCTTGTCAAATACAAAGCACACAATGGCACTATTGAGACCTGAAGCTTTTTGAGTGACAGAAACTACATCTCGTCCATGAACCTACATGGCTCAATGAGGAAGAAGGCTTATGTTCCTCTATGTTCATTTAGCATATTACTATTTACTGTCTGGATCTATTTAATAAAAATAATGGAATTTAAAACAAACCTTTTGTCTGGATGATTATATAAGATCATCAAGTGCCTGGGATAATCATTATACATTTATATCATATTTCTGCATAATACTGTAAATGTGTCTGTTTCACCCACATCAGCTTGCTGCAGCCTACAAGGTTTACTCTAAATGACCAAAGCATAGAGACACTGCAGCAAATATCTTCGGTTGATTATTGCATTCTTAAATATATATAATTGAATTCATTGCAAAGCATTTCCATTAGCGCCAAAGATTAGCGAAGTTCCAAAAGACATGCATGACAGTATAAGGCCTGTCAAACTTAAATTAGAGATTCTGAAAACAGCCAAACACTTCAATGTAAACAGCCTCACCCCACATGAGTCATGAGGCATCAGACCAACTTACCCAGAGAACCTAGAATATTTACATTAGTGGACTCGCATACAGCGTTCATATTCCCAGCTATGTTGTCTGGGCAATTATGACTAATTATAATAAAATAAATTTGATGACTAATAAGGTTTGCGCAAACTGGGTCTTAAGGTTGGTCACTGGTACAATCATGGTTTCATAAAGAAGAACACAAAATGTGTTTCAAAAATGGAAATTTGGAATGGCCTGGCTAAAGTAAGGCATCACAGAAAAAAGGGATAATTGAGCCAAATGCATCTCTGCTGAATGAAAATGATGCATTTATTACCAGAGTAATCAGGGCAAGCATCCCTATTGCTTCCAAAGAAGATGGTGCCCACTTTTCTGATTTACTGTTGCCTAGTTACAATTATGTGCTTTATTTTCCCTCCTCTCTGACCCTGTCCTTCTCTAGAGAGGCTCATTCATATCATCTCTCTCTAGATTATCCTCTGGGTCTTCTTTCTGAGACTCATCCTCTCCTGTCAAGGAAATACAGAAGGGCAAGAGGCTTTACTGATCATACTGATTTGTACTTTTTAATCAAGAAGGATTTCGACCACCTTCAAGACAGATGGCCTGGAATCATTTAAGGCCTTGTGTAGGATATCCCAGCTCTACAAGACATCTGTACTGAGGATACGGGATCAGTTCATTCAAACTGACATACAGGGGTTTTTATTACTATTATTATAGTAGTAGTAATAGTAAATTGTAAATTGCACTGATATCACACAGATTTGGTCTGGATATTCTAGCTTCTACCCACAGTGCAAAGTCATAATCCTTGATTGTCTACGTGACCCTAATAACCCCTGCCTTGTACCTGCTGCTTTCCGGGATAGTCTCTAGGGTCACTATGATCTCATAATGGATGAGTGGTTTGAAGATTGATGGATGGATGGTATCAGTAGTGGTAGTAATAATTGTACTAGCACTGGTTATTATATTGGTAGTAGGGTACAGGAATCAAAATGTTTAAAATGCCCATGAAAGGGGTCAACATTAAAAACTTGTGAAGACATTTAAAAGACATTTAAAACAAGTGTATGCATATGTGTGTATTGCAGCTATATACAGTTATAAATAGTAATATGACCCATGTATACACACACACATTTTATTAATGAAACATATATCATTTCTATAAAGTAATAGCTATTAGCACATGTGAAAGCTGTGTAGGATCACGCAGGCCCCAGAGTCAGTATTTTATGGCCGCTGAGGGAGTAAGTCGGCCACAAGGGCTTATCAGG
>JAODKK010000001.1:35957011-35976176 GCA_026774405.1 Petrocephalus microphthalmus | reverse complement strand
AAATCTAGCAACATTCCTGACAAACCTTAGCTACTTTCTGTACAACGTTGTCGTCAATATGGAAGTGAGCTGAGCTCTCTGTTACTACGTCCGGTGTCCTGCCGAGTTGTGGTGCTTTGTCGAAACATGCTACCGTAGTGCGAACCGACAGTTATGTCTATTGATCAGTGCAAAAAAAATAAATAAATAAATAAAATAATTAAAAAAATATATATATATATATAACATTAGGTACACCAAAAATGGGACTTTGATCATTGCTGTCATTGGTCATTGTGTCTCTGTGTGGATGCATTTTGCTAGATGCTAACTGGTTAAATCATATAATTTATTGCAATCCAGGAAACATAAATATACAAGGTTATTGGGTGTTGTTATGTATTTGAAGTGGTCTGTAAACTTTTACACAGGTCTATAAATTAAGATAAATATAATGGAAAATGCCACAAAATATTTTTTTAACTTGGACCTTTTTTGTATTGATGAGCACTGTAAAGTTACTCATTTCATAATTTGTTTTGTAAGACTTATGTTTTTTTGATGGCTCTTGCTTTTTTAATCTGCCCACATAACCTATTAGATACTGTACATTGCTGTTTACGTCGACAATATTGATGGTGTATGACATTGATTCTCCTGAGAGACATTCCTAATGAAGGTAAACCCGACTAATTTATAGAATTTCATTTACATTTTTGCACATTTATATGCTTGCCAGTTGAAGATAATTAATTCTTGGTTCATCGGCTCCTTAGTGCCACAACTGTTTTTCAATCCCTTCAAAGCAGGATATACTGCCTGAATCTGTAATTCTGCAATTACAACAAAAACAACAATAACAACAACATTAACAATAACCACCTAGAATGCTAAATTAATACATTATATATATTACATAACACATGACCGTGTTTCCCCAAAAATAAGACCTACCCCAAAAATAAGCCCTAGAATGATTTTTCGGGGTGCTTGTAATATAAGCCCTACTGCAAAAATAAGCCCTAGTTACTATCCCATGGATGGGGCCCGTAGTTACGTCACTATCGCATTAAATCACAGGGTATCTGCACCATATTCAGAGGAATGCAAATAACCGGGGTGCGTTTCCCAGAAGCTCTCGTTAGCAATTAACATGGTTCGACCCAATTACATGGTCCTAACCATATAAGACACTATCGTAGTTAGAAACTATGCTTTTGGGAAACGCACCCCAGATCTTCACAGTGGAAGAAACGTGAAGATGGAGAAAGTGAAAACAGTGAGAAACTGAAGTGCGCTGCCAAGCAAATGTATTTGTAGAAGTTACCGGCGAACAAATGGACAAAGGCTTTCTTATGGCAACATTGTTAACTACCAAGTTTTGCATACACTTTTGAAGTTTAAAAACTACAAATCTCTTGAAGTTCACAGTTCATTGCAAGACCTCTTCATTTTCAAGGATTTTACAGGACAGCAGAGATGGCCTGGGGAATACTGCAACACTTTTATTGTATGTATTTATCGGTTATTCATTGATGTTCACACTGCTGTCACACGTACAAAAATGTAATTTTCCCAGCATTAAAAGCAACACTAATCTGTCTCTAGCTCATTGTCCCTCATGCAGATGTTCACATCACAGATAAATATACTGTAGTTTGTTGTACATAGGGAAAATAAGACATACCCCGAAAATAAGCTCTAACACATCTTTTGGGGCAAAAATTAATATAAGACACTGTCTTATTTTTAGGAAAACACGGCATGAGATGAACCAGTTTATACTCACACTGCTAAATTGCATTGCATCTAATATAATAAATATAAATATAATTTAAAAAGATAGTTTAAAAGACTATTAGAAATGGAAGTCAAGCGGAGGCAGTTTTGAATGGTATTCCCCTCATGCTTTCGACCTCGACAAAGCCACGCCGTCTTTCATTCTCAGAGGTATTGTATGACAGGAGAAAATCATCTCATGCATTCAGCCTCTAATGAATGCATTCCAGGGCTAAGTTTCTGCTGCAGGCAAATCCTTGCATCAATTAATCATCAATTAATATAAAAGCCTCTAATTTAGTTCTGCTTAATTAATACACAGCTCCTAATTTGGGAAGTTTAATTAATCAATTCTAAAATAGCTCCCCATGTGACACAGCTGCAACATTATGAAGTATGTGTCTGTCTGGTGGTGGTAGTGGTGATGGCTGGGGAGAATTGAATGGAATTGAGAATCTATTATAATCATAAGGTGAAAATGTTGTCCTTCAAATACGGAATTTAAAAGATTAGATGACGACAGCAGGGAGCCTAAGCGACACAATTCACTGCGACTACAACACTTTGATCAGTGCTCCATTCAGTTGGCCATGCTCAAAGACAAAAGAACAATAGCCTGAAAGAATTAGACTACAGCTTGCTTTTCCTCCAAAGAAATAATGTATACTGGCATCAGAGAAGGTTTTCAAATGAAAAGCGACTTAGACCTTAGTTTGCTCATGTATACACCTGACTGTTTTTCTACGTGAATCGAGGCAGGTGTCTCACTCTACTGCAGTTCTTCTTCTTCCTGGACCGAGTGCTAACCTGGTTGTTCAGATGATCTGCTATAAATTATGCAAGCAATTATACTGTGCCAGGTTATGTCACTCACCAGCAATACAGCACCAATAGACTGCTTATACGTATTAGTATACATTAATTTTATAGGAATGCTTTACATAGGTTTACAAACAATTCAGTCTGAAGGTAATATTAACATTAAATGTGGTCAAATAAACATGGACTGGGAAATTATGCCAAAAAAGAAAGCTAATTTACCTGGTCCCACACTACAAAGCATATTAGCATTATGTTTTTTTTTCTTTTGAGATACTCTATTGATCCCTGTGGGGAAATTGTCTTCTCACCTCACCCAACCTTTCCATGAGAGTAAGCTTAGCCGTGAAGGGCAACCACCTTGGGTGGCGCCCAGGGAGCTGGGATTAAGGGGCTTGCTCAAGGGCCCACAGACGAGCGGAGGCTGGGCTTGAACCAGCAACATGTTGAGCTAGGATTGATGTGAATGGTTAATTATTCTTTCTTATTGAACAAGTTGTTTGCAAACAAAAAAACAAACAAACTAATATCCACTTGCTAAAGTGCAGTCATTGCATCTAGCATGCCAAGCCTGTTTCTGGCTTTAAGGGTATGGTTGCAGAATTAGACTTCCTTCTCCAAGAGCTCTCATTGAACACAACCAGTGTCTTTTTCTCCAGAGGGAATGAATTAATTAAATAAATACACGGATAAATAAATAAATAAACAATGAATTTTGCATATGTTGTAAAGAAACCAGAATACCTCCTGCTTGCCAAGGCCACAAACTCCAGATTCAGTATAAGTATTAGAAGCCAAAAACCAACCAAATCCAGTGAAAAATGCTTTGCCAAGTAGAGGGAAAGCTACAAGCTCCATTAAGTTCCTACTGCAATGGAAAAGACATGACCAAGGTGATTCTTGTCTTCCTTGTGGTTAGGTTATGTTCTGGCTAGCTGGCTGCCCTATGTTCGGGATTTTGTATGCATATAACATTTTTTTTTATTAAGGTTTATCCTTACATATTGTGCAGCCCTACTCCAAGCCAATTTGTCCTACATCACATGGACAATTAAATGGGTACACTTTGAAAATATGGAACATATGGGCTCCTCTAATTAGCCAATTTCTCTTGTCGGTACATTTGTCTTACCTAATACCCAATGAAAATGTGCCATAGCAATGAATGTTAACCATGAAATTTCCTTTTAAGAAAATCAAAAGTTATATTGCACCATTTAACAGTGCTGGTCTATACTGTGAATAATTTCTGGCACCTTTGATGCGTAATACAAGTCTACACATTGCATTTCTTACCTTATTTTGTTATGTTTGCAAATGAGGTATGCTTGAATAAATATCATCTCATGCATGTCTAATTTGTCTGCTTTTGGCAATATAAGTTATAGTAATTATTCTCATGTCAGAAAACTAATTTTTACATGCTACCTAGATTGTTTAGTAAGTAATTTTCCATGTTCATTTATAAATAGTTTGCTAGGCTGGACTAAATGGGATAGCTGAAAATGAAATCACAACGGCCTTGTTCATTTTGGTGAAGTGGTGAAAGGTCAGGAAAAGAGATGGGGAAACAAAAAACGGGAAAGGAAATCATGGGCAGAAGCACAATGAGTGGGCGAATGGATGAGAATGGCAGGAAACTAAAAAAACATAAATGAACAGGAAGACTTCCAGACGGAACTTATGGGCCGGAATGGGAATGACGACTTACCCTGCTCAAGGGTTTGAGGTTTAGCTAAGGTTGCCTTCATCTTGAGGGCCTCTTTGTTGGACATGTCACAACAGGAACCTTTATTTGTATCCTGATCGCTGTCGGCCTGGTCACTGTCACCGTGCCCGCTGTCCCTCAGGCTTGCCCGCTCCGGGTCCTTGAATGTAGAGCTGCTAAAATGCCAAAAATAAAATCATGGAACCAGGGACTCTGCACCTCCAGGCCCTAATCTGAACAGCATCGTCTGGGGAGGAAAAGACTGACATGAGTTGCAAATGCGATGCGTGAGCAAGTTATTTAATGGTTCTTACCTTTGAACAAACTGCTGCCTGCTGCCCATGTAATTGGGCTCGGGTGGAAAATTATCTGTCTGTGAAGGAGAAAAGAGAAAATTTACGTATTGCATGTCTCAGAAGCATCTCCTGCCATGTGGCAAGATTTCCTATCGGAGAAATGGTTAATTGCCTGATAGCCCCCATTAACATCCCTGCAAGTTTGGCATTAACATTTAAAGAAACAGAGTAGATATTACCCATTTTAAGATGGGAACTGTGGATTCAAAAACACAAGGTCCTAGTTTGGTTTATCCTTTGTATGAGTTGCAGCAACTACACCTGAACTGGTGTAAGGAATAGATTGTTTGCATATACATATGCGGCTTAATTATTGGGTATTCCCTGGAAATGTAGCTGCCAAGAAAGTGAAGAAAGCTCTCAGACACTACAGCATGCAAGAAATGATGTGAACATATCAAACATCAGCACAGCAACACACCTAGCAGACAAAAATGGAGTTCATTCACAGTCTTTTAACTGATAATAAGAAAAAGCTTTCATGCTGCTTCTCGTGATTTAAGAGCTGATGTTGAATGAATTCTTGCCATCTTTGCTCCTGGAGCATCACTATTTTTTTCTGTAGCATGTTCACTATTCAAATTACTAAGGACCTTACTAATAAAATTAAACCATATATGCAAATATAGTTTAAGATATTATTGCAACTAATAGTTCCATTTGGTCAGTGTTTCTCAACCTGATCCTTGGGGATTCCTGGACAGTCCATGGTTTTGCTCCCTCCCAACTCCCTGCCAGACAGTCAACATTTATGCTCCCTCCCATCTCCCTACTGGAGCAAAAACATCGGCTGTCAGGGGAGTGGGGGGGGGGGGGTCCCTGAGGCCCAGGTTGAGAAACACTGCTTTAGGTTAGTGGGTAGTGGGTACTTAGTGGGTAGTGCCATCGCCTCACACCTCAGTTGGCGGATCGAGTCTCGCCTCCGCTGTGCCTGCTTTGTATGTTAGCACTGTGTCCTGTGGGTTTCCTCCAACTTCCTCTCGCAATCCCAAAACGTTCAGTTTGGATAACGGGTGTCACTCCCATAGTGTGCACGTGCAACCTATTGGTGGTGTACCTCACGTTTGTGTACTATGCAGCCTGGGATTGACACCAGGCCCCCTGTGATCCTGAGCAGCATAAGCGGTTAGAAGGATAGTTCCTTTATCAGTAGATGCTATAAGCACAATATACAAGGATACAAATGCATGCCAAAGATTGAAAGTGTACAGAGTAGGCGGTAAGTGTTAATGTGGGGACCATATGGTCTTTGGCTAGGGAAATGTTGAGGGATCATACTCCACCCTCAATGACACTTTAGGACATCATAAATAGTCCATAAATACAGAGATGTGTGAAAGTCGGGGCCATGGAAATCTGTGCAGCTTTATATACTTATGTATATAAACAGCTTTCAAGCTTTTCTTAAAAGTGAAATGAATTCCAATGTTATTATCAGCATCAATTTGTAGTAAGCCTCAGGTTGGTAATTAAACATACCCCCGAATACATTGTCAGCTTACGTGAATAATGCCATCGCTGACTCTAAATATCGGAACACGGTTGACATTGATGGCTCGAGAATCAGTGATTCCTTGCTTGACTGTGGCATGAGAGAAAGGGGTGTTTTTTCATAAATATAAAACTGCAGAAATGCTTCAAAATATTACACTAATGAGAGATGGGGAGAACCTAAAAACTAAATATAAAATTAACAAACTACACCCATGCATTTTCCAACCCACCTATTCTTTCTGGGTGCCAGAAGAGCTGGCATGAGGCAGGGAACAACCCAGGATGGGGGGGCATTTCCGGGCCCACTATTTACTCACATACCTATGGGCAATTTTAGGCCCCATGACAACATGAGGAGAACATGCAAATTCCAGGCACATGCAACCAGGGCAGGATTCAAACCCCAGTTCCAGAGGTGTGAGGCAAGAGTGCTAACCACTGCACCACCATACAGAACCCACCTCCCCAGATTGTAGTATCACACCATTTTATTTTTATTTCTTCTATAAAATACATGTGCGCAACCAATATATGTGTAGGTCATTGATATTGGGACGAGCAATTACACAATAGCCAAAAGAAAAGTTGCGTAACTGTCATAATATAAGAGAATGCCCTATGAGCATCATTATTGACTACTAAGGACTATTCCATGGTAATTTTTTTTGGGGGGGTAAAATATTTTAGACTTATATGTAAATGAACCTGAAGTGTCGACTCATATCAATCTCATGTTTTGATATACTGTGATTTTGGCACATTTAGAGAGGTGAGTGCATTCCAAGGGCATCGGAAATAGTGGGAATGTGTTCACCCAAATATCACCATCAATCAAAGCGTGAGGACAAAACCTAATAAAGATTCTAGTTATGTATCAGACAAAGTCATCTTACCATATGGATCAGTTTTTTTTTTTTTAGTTAAGTGATGTTTAGTTTGAAACTGTACCCTGACTGATGTTAGTCGCTAGCAGTATGGGATGCATTTCCCAAAGCTTTATTAATGCTGCATCATTCATTTTAGAACTTACAAATGACATAGCTTTAAGACGGCTTTGGGAAATGTATCCATGAGCTGACAATGGCGATAAGAGACAGCTGAGAGTGGCCCACACCCACATTATGAAAGAATATCTTTTGGATGAAATGCCTAAAGGGAAACACATCGGAGCATTAAGGTACAACTTAAGAAAGAACTTATGAATGTGGTTTCAGGAAACACATCCAAGGTTATTGATATGCAAGTTATAATCTGAACAGGTTAAAAGTTTTACCCTAAAATGTAGGCTGCTGTGTGAATTCATAATTAAAAAACAAGGCTTGTAGCAGAAGGTTGCAGGCTAAAATCCAGGAAGGTCAATGTACTGCGCTCTACCCTAGAAATAAGGACGTAACCTTGCTTCAGTAAACACCCAGCTGTATACATGAGCAAAATGCAAATAAACAAGCCATAAAGAATGCACTACATGGGGGTGAGGGACGTTCTGTGATGTTAACCCAGAACCTTGTATAACAGTATTTGGCCAGGGTTTCAGCTTTGCGTTGTGCCTCGTGTCACTGCTCTCTGTTCCGGCGCTCTGGAAATGTCAGCCGTGCAGCCGCTAACCCAGCATAAAGGGACCATGCGGGGGCGCACCCTTAGAATCTTTTCTTCGTGCTATGTGCTGTGGTCACATAAGAAGCACAGCCTAGCAGAAAGGTCACTGTCGAAAGGAACTGCCGTTATATCTATCCCATTAAATCGCAGTTATTTCGATAAGAAAGAAATAAAAAACAAATGCATGACAATAAATTTGCAGAACTACAGGTATTCAATATACAACCATTTAATGATATAACTCTGTCTTTCTTCCCTGAATCTAAATTAATTTGATCTAATTAATGTTGCAGTTAACAATACAAAACAAAATGCCACTGACGCTGTAATAATGGTATTGGAAAATACAGCAGTTAGTAGATTTGACAAAGATCAACCCATTTGACAAAGAGTGCAACCCATTATTTAAACATTAATTTAATTGTTCTAAAATTTCTATCAATCAAACTGTTTGTTAACCTTCAGAATGAACTGAGGAAGGAAAAAAAGATAACTGAATGAGAAATGCTTAAGTAAATATTTTAGATTTAAAATTATCACCCATGTGCTGACAGCCATTACATTTATAAAAGACGATCCATCAATCCATCTTCTAACTGCTTATGCTGGTCAAGCCAGTGGGGGTCTGGAGCCCATCCCAGGCAGCATTGGGCACAAGGCTAGGGTTACTGCAGATATTTCATTTTCATGATAAAGAATGCATTTTCACCAGTTTTGCCAGGCATTTTTTCTGCGGATTTTTCAATTAACTCATATTGAACATTCTCAGTAAATCCGTAAAAGGCTCATAGATATTACACAGTGACAAGAAATATTTCTATGCAGTGAGAGCATGTTTTGCTGTGGATGCATGACATTCCTCGTTTTTGCTCCCTCCCAGGCCCCTACAGCAAAATTGTGGACAGTCAGGGGCTCCCCGAAGTCTGGGTTGACAAACTCTGATTTAGCCATTGAAATGACGGAGAAACACTGGAATTAGATATTTTACAAATTATACAGGTCAAAGCATTCAGTTATCCACATGAGTTGAAAGCACACCTCCAAGCTACAGTAGGAAGCACAAATAATTCCTTCAAGTTGTGGTTTATACGACAAGTTTAAAAAAAAGTAAGCAGTGGATCCCATAGTACAAACATTTATTTTGAATAAATATAAGTAGCTGCATATAATCAGCATTACCCCCAGATTCTGTATAAGAGTGCTTATCAAGGACAGCAAACATGCTGAGAGAATCGGTCATTGTTTTTTTCCTCGTTGCAAATCTGACTCGATGCTGGAATCACATCCTCCTCAATTATTCTCACATTTGATTAAATAAAGCACATAACGTTGAGGGGGCCACTTTTCAAAAGGAACTTCAATACAGAACAATGCCACAAATAAATAGAGAAATCACATCATCCCTCTGCTCTTTACTTCTTGATATTTTGGACCGTCACCCTTTTGACTGTGCGCAATAAAAAGTATTGCATAATGAATAAAAAATATTAAATCCACCAACAAACACTAAGCCAGCCGGGCACTGCTTTGATCTAATCTTTTTTTAAAGTCCATATAACTGTATAAGCAGGTAGGTTGTTGGTAGGTATGTTGAACCCTGGTAGCCTACCGAGACTTCCTAACTGAAACTGCTGAAAAGTAGTTTGTTGCTAAATCACATGTAATTTATTCAAAAACTACTAAAGCACATGACAATGTTTTTCCTAGGAGTCTGACATGTATACCATCACAGTATGCAGAGCTTAGTTTACTGTTAAATGAGGAATATTTAAAAAAATCATCTGAGCTGAATGTGAAAGTTATATCAGCCCCTAATTTGGCTAAATCCTCCACCAGGATTAAGCCAGTGAATCCTGGTAGTATCCGCTGATTTTGAATTACTCTCACAGTACAGGACAAAAGGCTTTACAGAAATGCAGACACACATCATAGCTGTCCAACTGTATCAAACTTTCTCCTTATTTATTAAAGATCAGCACTTAGTACTGGCTTGACTGCCAATAAAAAACACATTAAGGGGCTGTTGAAAAGGTTTCCCATTCTAAATTAGACTGCGGATGTATCTTATGGCCTCAGACTTTCCTGTCAATTTAATATATGTGTTCAAGTCCAGTCAAGTAAATAAGGCAGGCCTAAATCCAATTAATGGAGTTATCCTGCTAGTGTAGCTGGGTTTGTATTTATTGAGGTCAGCCATGTTTTGAGGAGCTGCAAAATGGGATTATAAGGTTACCCTGTGTACATCTGGCTGTCTGGTGCATAAATATTTCTGTAATTTGATCACACAAGCTGTAGGAACACCTGTCTAATCACTGATTTTGGGTAGGGTTTTGTCATGTTCCACTGCAGAGATTCTGGATAGTGGCTGAACAATCTGGTCCAAGGCGCACACAGAATTAGTGTTGGTTTCCAGTTAGCAGCGGGCACCTGTACACAGTGGCAAGCTCACACTGCTGTACATATATATCGGGGGAAAATGTGCTTCTGTTTGCAGCAGCTGTTTCATCTGTATATTCGAGGTGCAGACTCCGTTGTGTTGTCACATGACTCAGGACAACTACTTTGGTGGCAGATGATCTACTTTTTATTGGTGACCAGTGCCTGGGGGTTGACACCAACCGACAGAAAACCCACTCGTTTTTTTTAAATCGTCCCATGCAATGGTGCCGCTCAATCTCCGAGAGATGTGTCCTTTGCTGTCTCCAGACTGTAAACACACAACCCAGTGGGAAGGGCTTTTATGCACCTTTGCGCACATGTGCAGTGAGCAGGATGCCATCTGTGGCCACCTTGTTCATCTTCATGCACTGCCAACTTCCTTAAAATTTACATTTTAAAATCACTGTCCACTGCAGGCGCCCAGAGAGCACTGTTTCAAGTGTGTCAGCCTTTAATGCCCCCTCCCCCCCCTTAGACTTCATCAGGACATTATGTAGTTTTGAAGTGGATATTTTGCATTCCTTGAATGTGAGCCAACGTTGTCCAAGGAAACTGTCAATGTTGCAAAACATTGTGCTCTGCTTAACACATTTACAAACCAAGATAAATGTATGCAGTCATTTAAAGCGTGAAAAAAAATCAGCTTTGACTAAAGGTAATTTCGGTAAATAAATGATGGAAACAATATGCAGAGATATAGAAAGTAAATATGAGGAAGTGAGACACTCTCTCCTTACACCATCAGAACATATTTTATGTAAAAAGATTGTGTCAGGCAATTTTTAATGGTGTAAATGTGCAAAACAGTGAGCAGGAATCATATAGAGCGTTTAAGAGATGACAATGTCGAAAGAACAATTTGCAGCAAGTTAAGAAAGATTGTATAATTGAGTGAGTGAGATGTTAGTGTTTGCATCACAATATCTCATGCTGCTAGCATCTGATGACTTGGTAAGCATGCCGGACTCATACTCTACAAATTGGCAAGTTTGCTTCACGCTTGGCAGCAAAGATTTAGGGTAATGAGTTGCTTTCATAGCGTTCATTTCTGGCCAGCGCACTGAAGCGTTATCAGCTGAATATGATAAGATGAGCCTTTTTCATATTTACTCATTATCATTCTTGTCATTCTATTTATATTGTTCTTTATTGTTTTAGCTTTATGTCAGCAACTTGGTATCATTGAGATAAATGAAAACAAAAAAAAACCCACCCAAGAAAACTCACACCCCAAAAAGAGAAGTTTAAACAGTTAAAAGAAAGCTACTGGTATAATGGTTAACAGGTTGAAATTTATTCAGTGACCATACGGACATCTCATAAGTGTCCCGCGGATCATAGTAATCATTGATACACTCTTAAAATCAGTCATAAGAGGTTAAAATTGAAACGATCACTTCAAAATCACTAAAGATGCATGGATATAATAAGTAAAGGAATCCTTTATAGGTCAATTGCACTGCTTGATTGGCTAATTTCACATAACCCACAGTATCATAAAGACATCCAGCATTCCCAAAAGAGACTAATTCAGTACAATATCCAGAGGAGTAAAATGTGAAGCTAATTTTAGTCAATTCATATGAGAAGTTTGGGTAAATTAATAAAATTAAACATAGCCTATAATTAAATTATCAAACTCTGATCGCAAATGACAAAAATCTCAGCTGGGCGATCTCTGGCCATCTGGACCCCTCTCCCCCACACAGCAAACCATTCTGGCTTCATCCTTCTAAAGCTCTGGCTTCTCAACAGTGGAATTCTCAGCAAAAATTAAAAACTGCACGTCCACTAGCAATCTCTGCTCGTCTGGTATTTCTCAGCATCACCTCTCTAGTGCCACGTGGGCTCATTTGCTGGAGTCCTATAATGTCAGTGGTTATATTTGTGAGTTTCAGTCATTTCTCAATTTTGACATTAATTTTATGATGACTATAAATCTTTCTGGATGTCAGCACTTGAGACTTACATAAAATACTGTTTCCTGCAATCTTTGAATAAACAGTTGCTGAAATGTGATCATCATACACAAAGAAAAATGCTAGTGTAATTTGTATAGTAAAGGAACACATTCCGGCTCTACGCTTGCTGAAAAATAGCTAATGGTTCACAGCTATAATGAAAGAAAGTAAAGTTCTACTTGAAATTTAAAACACTTTTGTCCTCTAAACTTCATGAATCACTTCAGAGGAAGCAAAGAAACATGAAAGGAAAGTGAAATGGGCTTGAAAGAGGGTATCAGAACAGAGCACATTAAAAAAATGACAAGGTCTCTGAAATGCCCACCACTGATGAGGTGCGTGGCTCCTTTTATGCAGAGTGCTGAGACGCAGGGGGAATAAAGGAAGAAGGAGTCAAGTGGCGGGGGGAGAAGAGGAGAAGAAGAAGAGAAACTCCCATGACAAGTGAGAAGAGTAAAAGTAAACACAATGTTATAGCGTTTTTGTGATTGATACTATGGATTTCTTTTGAATGAACACTCCCATGCACAAGAGAACTCTCTTTGAGGCTTATGATAGCAAACACCCTGCAAGATCTACGTAATGAGTTCAGTTTTAGCTAAAGTCAATGGCCCTTTAAAAATATTCTGAGCATGTACAAATGGATTTGCGATTTCAACGAGCTATATCACAGACAAACAAAACGACTTAAAGATTAAGAATCAGCCACCTTTAAACACTGAATAACTTCCAATGTTAAGTGCCAACCATAAGTACTAAAATCAGCCTACATTTTCTGAATGACTACTTTCCAGTTTAATTTTCCATTATTTGTGCAACGTATTAATTGTTCTGAAAGCCAGATCAGCAGGATGCATCCTGGATTTTTTTAATTTGCCCATCAAGGTAATCGCCCCAGACATCCATAGCTAAGCAAAAGCAAGAAAATACCAAACAGTCTCCCACTCAAACATGTATATGTGAGTCACCATTGCAAGATGCACTTCCCACTGATTTCTGTGTCTCTCCAGAATACTGCAAGACGCAGTATTGCTTCTATTATGTAAATGCTGCATAACCAAACTTTGAAGACAACTTTATGGCTTAAGGAGGCATATTTTAGGTTTGCTTGCATGTAACAGAAATTATTTTATATAATGTATACAACTGATTTTTGTACCAGATTGTGTTACTGAAAAAACCCACCAATGCAGTTTGTCAGTAGCCCAGCCAGTCATGCATCTACACTAAGAACTAAACTGTTTCACTCAGTTTTTGGTTAGTAAATGAGCCAATGAAACATCTTGCATTTGAGAACACCTGGGGGAGAGAAGGGACATAAAAATAGGGCCAGAATATCTGTGGGTAGTCCTGGGATACACACATGGGCTGTATTGCTATAAAAACAGTCTCAGTAAGTGCAAACTTTCTTTAACAGGGCTGAGGGGAACACGGTCTGCTGAGGATACAGGCAGTAGGCAGGAGCCCAGGGTTCTCTTCACAACAGGCCACTTGAAAAAATGCTATAATGATGTTAGAAGCAGGATGAGAACCCATCAGTGCTGGCCGTACTGGCCCTACCAGGCAGGACCACATCAGGTCCCATGAAAATTGGGGAGTGACGAAAAGTTTAAGACTAACATGTTAGTCACAGAGTAATGGACATGCGAATCGGGGAATAACTGACATGTTAGTTAGGGAATAACTGCAACAGACTCTGCCTGCCTCTGACTGGGGAAACACCTTTTAAGTGGTAACTATGCTGATACCTGCAGAGGTATAATTAATAATATATGAACATAACACTATGGAGAAAACTCAATGGCTTTCTTGTTAATCAAAATAAAAATAAAAAATCAGTTACCATTGTTTATTTTAAATGCATCTCACGAAGCAGAACCTGCAAATAACACGAGAGCTGCAACAAACTGGAGAGACAGCCAACCAGAATTGAAAAGTAAAGAAGGACACATTGCATTGATGCACTGTACTACAAAATAACACAGCTACACCGGACCGATGGAGTCTATGAAAGTATTGTTGCACAATATCAAGCATATTCTATTCTGAAAAACTATTTAAATGCAGCTTTTCAGTAACTCAATAGAAATAATTCAATAGAGCTTATTAGTGGAAAACTAGTTACTGTATGATTCTTTCATAAAAGACTTGATTATCACCTCTCCCTGAAAGGAGTACCCATTCCTTTTCACTACAGGAAAAGGCAGAGTTAATGGATGCCTAATATATCATTCCATTAACCTACAGAAAGCTGTTAACAATCCATCAATGGCAGGAGGGTATAAAGGAAAGGCATTTGAGAGGACAGACAGAGTATTCTCTGATGGATAGAGTCAGTGCTACAGACACTTCTCCCTTTGCAAAATTTGCACTGATCCACTTGGCTCAGTTTGAGCCACTAGGGCCCTACTGGTTTCTCACTGCTGATCTGGATCAGTGGAAATTTAGAGTGGAGAGGGGAAGAGTGTGTGACAAAAGCAAGTGATGGGGGGCAGGGGGTGGTCTTTGATGCTTGTATTGCTCAGTCACCACACACATCCTTGAACAAATTACCTCGCCAGTCTGGACTGATCTGGTGATTTGGGGGGCTCAATATGGCAAACTGCACTGACATACATAAACAGATGGAGTTTCGAGATGTATCTAGTATATTCCACAGCACTGGCCCCTGACATATATGACATCAGTGGGGTGACCACAGGGCCCCTTGACATGCTATAATGTTCTGTTGCCTAAAAGTCCACTGGATGGAGGGAACACAAAGAAGGCATCGAAGGCCTCAAAAATTAGGGTCAGCTCTGCTTCAACTGAAGACGCCTGATGGTTCTTTGCAGTGATCCTCGTTTAATTAATTTTTTGAGATTAGCAAAAGGAACCCCCTCAGCCACAAACCAAGTACACCTTAGTGTGTGTACATCTTAAAATCTATCGACTTAGAAGTGTCAAAATTCAAATATACCGACAAGCTATATATCGCAGAAGATTCAAGGCAAACACTTACACTGAGGTTAAGACATGGCCAATTTATGCAATTTTCCGATATCTGCTTCTACTTCTTTGCCTGCAAACTTCCCCTCAGAAACAAATTTATACTTAGACATCCCAATGAACCAAAAAGCAGAGGGAGAATTCCAAATGTACTCTAGCACTTTAGTGTTTGAACAGATTATCATCTCTAATAATTCCTATTGTATGGGAGGGGTTTGGGGACTTTTATGCTAAGAAAGGAAACAATATAACAAGACAATTTAGCTATTATATATTCTCCGAAGACTTTGCAGAAGTAAGGCTTTTTCCTTATCTGAGGTTTCTCCCCTCCCTTGTATGGATATCCATGACAGGGGATTTTCCAAGCAGATCTGACACAGGGAGGTGAAAATGGATTAAGGGATAATGTTTCTCGGTACCCTCACGTACCATTCACATTCTAAGAACCATGGAGAAGAAATATACCCTGTTCCTGTATGGTTTTTTACTCAGACTCGTGAAGATTCCTGTGACTTGGTTTACAGAACAAAACTACAAAATGAGTGTGTGGAAAACAAAGGGAATAGTGTAGTAAACAAAAAGCCAAAGGTGTTTCAATCATAACAATTCCATCCAGTACCAATAAAATATGAGCAGAGGGTTCGCACAGATTACCTTCAGCAGGGGTGGGTAATCTTATTTGCAACGGGCTAATGTGTATGCAGGTTTTTGGGATAACCCTTAGGTCATCTGTTCAAACCCAGGTGTGAGGACCCTTCAGCCAATCAGTCCTCTAATTAGTAACCTAATTAGAGAAGCCCCGTGTACCGAACGACAATTTCTGGATAAGTCTGCTCACCCCTAACCTGCAGTCGTATGCCACTAAGCAAGCAGTCACTGGCCAGAAACTCACATCACAGTGTGAACTCTCTTTTCCCTAATTAATCCTTATAAGTTGAATTCAACTATACTTAAAATACTAGCAGGTTGCGTAATGAAATTATGGTCATAAATATACTCTATTTAACTTTAACTATAAAGAACTGTACAGAACATTAAAGTCAAATAGCTTTTACCTTTCTGGATATAATTCTACATTTCAAATGTATTCATAGAGACCTTACTCATGGTATTCCAAAATTAGGCATAGTCCACACCAATCAAATCTGCTGATGGACCGAACATGATAATTTACACTTATTTTTCCAGGTTTACCATCGGCAAGGTGCATTTATATCACAGTGCATTGCTGAATATGATATTCTAGAAATCTAGAAATCCTAAAAGCTTGTCTGTGCTGTGCGTATGAACCGTCAAACAAGATTTAGCACAAATCATCTAGGTCCAGGAGAAACAATCACTAAGCTAATCTTCTGCTTAGAATTGAGCTGACCTCCCAAACTACAATATCTCTTTAAAGAAGAATATCCATGCGGAATGGACACTGTGTTTAGAGTCAATACAGTGGCTTTCTTGTCCAAATAAATTTAAGAGACTAAACATGAGCAACCTCAACACTTCAGCATGACTTGAGTGCTAATTCACTGTGGTGTGCTATATGCTTATTTGGAAAATACTGTCTCACTGAGTGGAAGAGAGAAAGTGTACTTCCTGAAACGTCCGATGTCTTCAGGCTGCCCTCAATGCTGTCTTATTGATTAGCTATGACTGGATCGATACTTGGAACACAAGTGCTGATACTCTGCGACTGAATAATCTTATCATCACAAATGTGCCTCAGGACATAAGAAAAATGGACTACCGGAGATGATGCAAAATATGCTACCACCATTTCATTACGTGAAACATACATGGCATTGTCACAGACAATTATACCTGTCACAGAAGAGCTTTTAAAGTTAAGTTCAAATCCCAAAAGTCCACAGTTCTAATGCTAATTCATCGAAAGTGTCTCAAGTGGACTGCCATGTGACCTAAAATTTTAAGAAAGCTTTGGGTATACATTTCCTCTCTGTAAGGAAAAAACAAACAAAAAAAAGCTTTTATTACTAGAGCATTTTAATGCAAGTAAAATACACAAGGTTCTACTTAGGCAAATTAATAACTGAAAGTCCAAGTATTATTTTTGCATGTTCTTATAAATGTCATGTGAGTATTGAATTTGATTTATTATGGGTAATGCATAAAAAACAAAAAGAAAAAATTACCTGTGGTGCCCTTTAACATAGAAATTAGAATTTAATAATTTTATAATAGAAATCAGGAATGACATACACAAGTTATTACTCGGTTATTCTTATTAGTTATTACTATCATTGGTGGGATTAGGGTTTTTCCCATAGAAATGAATGGAGAGTTTCCACATGAACATGAATATAAACGTTGTTCTGTGTGTGTGTTTGCATTTTGTGTAATTGCAGGAACCAGACCCTATTTCGTCTCAGGGATACAAATCAGATAATATGGTGATAAATCTGTGGAAATGTAAAGCTGTGTCCCTTTTAATCAACACACAACAGCTACAAAGCCTTGCCATTTTCAGTCAGTTCCTACTCTGCCTGTGTACTGGAGGACGTTCCAAGTGTCCACCACTGATCCACGCAGTTAGAACATAGTTTATGTGCTCAGCAAACATCAGAGTGACTTGGAGCTTACCGTTTTACATCTCAGACATCCCGTCAAGCATGAAATCCCTGGGTTCAGTGAGGCCTCTAATGGCATAAAAAGGCTTATTATGCTCTGAAAGTAATATATTAAAAACACTTTCAGAGAGCATCTTTTTTCTTTTCCTTAATCGAAGTACATGAATGATGGATGCAAGTACATGGATGGTACATTTTTAACTAGGAAGTTAACATTTCTGCAGTGCAACAATGATGCATTATGGGTACTTGTACTGGAGCGTAAATGAAGCAAATAGAATAATACTTTACTACTACATTAGCATTTTATTTAAAGATAGCTAATAAATACATTTTAACTGATCTTATTCCAAAATGTATTTACTCTACTAAATACATTTTACCCTTAAGGGACATATGCACTTTCAAAAGGATGAAAAAGACTTAAGAAAATGATTGAGTATTAATGTTTTGCAGCACTAATGTGTTATATCCAGTTTTTAACAGGTCTGGAATAAAAATATTTTTACTAACTGGATTGAAATTGGAATGAAAGCAGGAGACTACCCAAAAGCAAAGACCACAGTTGCAAGTTTCTGAAAGAAGGCATGCATATTCCCCAAACAGCATAACTGTAGAGCAAACCAGCATTAAGTATGGCATGCAGCCTTCTCACAGGAAGAAAATAATTAATATGCATGACACCAGGAAGTGTAAAAAGCGCAAGACACAGAATCCTGCGCCGAAAGCAGCATAAATGACCAGTCTGCACCTCCCTTTGCAGACGTTTGGTGCCTTCGTTGGAGGAAAGGATAGAAATGTCAAGCCTTTCCTCTTGGGCTGCATACATGTAAACACGTTTGTTTACTTGTTTATTTGTCTATCAGTACAGTGTTCTCAGAAAAGACAGTTCTTCACTATTCACAGACATTATGATCACTGACAAGGGCCGGGAAAATATTAAAAAAAAAAAAGAAAGAAAAATGTTCCTATACAATTTCCCCTATGTCACTACTGTGTTGTTTCACAGAAGAACAAGAAGACTGCTATTGTGAAATTTCATTTTTGCAGTGCAAAAATATCCTCACACAGTACGTTAAACTGCACAATATTGAAAATCCTGTAGTCTAGATATATTAAAATGTGAAAGTAAAGATTGTTTTACCGCTGAGTAATGTCTAAGTGTACTAAACTGAAGAGTAAAAACACTGAACTGTTGACACTCCTCCAAATGGATCCTTTCTGTTTCAGAGAGATAGGCTTGTTTTATGAAACTTGGCTATCATAATGGATCTGAGGAAATGAGCTGCTAGCTCTCACACTTGTTCCCGGCTAACCCTTATAAATGGTGCGCGGCAGTACTCTTCAGTGAATTATTGACACGTCAGCTTGTTTGACCTTGTGCGAGGCAACTGACCTTCTTGCCAGGCAAGACTGATAGATGAAGGGTGGAAATTGGGCGGGGTGGGGGGGGGTGGAGCACAG
>JAODKK010000001.1:35899074-35910730 GCA_026774405.1 Petrocephalus microphthalmus | reverse complement strand
CAAACTCCACACACATGGAACTGGGCCGGATTCGAACCCTGGTCCCAGAGGTGTGAGGCGGCAGCGCTACCCACTGCGCCACCGTGCCGCCCCTAAAAAGATACAATTCTATAGTGGAATTCACTGCATGGGCTCGGGAACACTTCTAAAAACCATTATCTGTCAACTCAGGTAATTGCTTCAGCCACAAATGCTAAGGACTAAGGCAAAATGGAAAAGTGTCCTGAGGTCTGACAAATCAAAATTTCTAATTCTTTTCGGAAATCAGGGACGCTGCATCCTTTGGGCCAAAGAGTAGGGGGACTATCCAGCTTGTTATTAGAAAACAGATGAAAAGCCAGGATCCATGATGGTATGTGGGTGCATTAGTGCCCATGGCTTGGGTAGCTTGCCCATCTGGGAAAGCACCATTAATGCTGAACGTTATATTCAGGACTTGGAGCAACATATGCTGCCACTCATACACTGTATTTTCAGAATAGGCCCATATATTTCAGCAAGACAATGCCAAACCCCATTCGGCGTATATTACAGCAGTATGATTCTGTAGTAGAAGAGTCCAGGTGCTACACTGACCTACCTACAGTCCAGACCTGTCACCCACTGAAGACATTTGGCACATCATGAAAAAGAAAATATGACAAAGAAGACCCCGAACTGTTGATAGGTATAAGAAACCTTATATTAGGCAAGAATGCGACAAAATTTCACTTTCAAAACTCCAGCATCTGGTCTCCTCAGTTCCCAAACGTTCACAGAGTGTTGTATCCTTAGGCAGTGATTGGGGTCAATCTGACCCCAGAGCATCTGGAGACGGTAGGCATTTTCACATGGGGGATATTAACACTGCCAAGAGGTAAAAGTGGTGATGCAACACAGTGGTCAACAGGCACCTGTCCCAACTTTTTTGATGTTTCTGGCATCAAATTCAAATTGAGCACATATCTGTCATATATCAATAACATTTCTCAGTTTCATCATTTGATATGTTGTCTTTGTTTTATTCTGTTTTATATGGGTTTATATGATTTGTAATTGCATTGTGTTTTCATTTACATTTCCTGAAATTACGGAATGCTAGAAATGCTTATTTTAGGAAAGTTTCCTTGTGTATATTATATTATATTATATTAGATTAGATTAGATTAGATTATATATTCAGCATAAAGAGTTCTTCAACTTTTCTAGGATTCCGCTGCAGAATCATGTTCATTTACCAGCTTCCATCAAATAAAAAAAAATTTGAAAAGAAGCCTAAGATGAAGAAAAATTAAAATGGCTGAAACGGGTACTATTTAAACGTAAAATTTTAACATGCTACAATCTAGGACAGATGGGTTTCATTCTGATAATGTGTTTTTTCAGCGTTTTTTGGAATTATGAGGACCACTCAATATAACATCAGTAACAACATCTCCCTCGTTGGGTCATTAATGCAAAGACAGCCAGAGCAAGAACAAGCTGAGGGAGCTGCCGATGGAGGGATCGAGGTCTGAGCAGATTCAGTGTATAGCATGGAGTGACAGAGAGCTGCTAATGCAAATGCTAATGCCCTGTGTTGGTCGATGTAGATTTTAAGTCTCAATCATGCAGGACTGTTTTTAAAAGGTAAGGCATTCTTAACCTCTAGTCAAGCCATTTTTTAAGTGCTCAGTCAGGGTCACGAAGGGGCCCTGGAGAATATCCCGGATATCATTGTGCACAAGGCTGAGGTTCAACCTCAACAGGATTCCAGTCCATAGCAGGACACATGCTCACACACAATTAGCTTAACTGCTTGGCTTTGGGTGCTAGAAGAAAACCCATAAGAAGCAGGGAGAACATGCAAACCACATTCACAGAGGAGGGAGGCAGATTCCCCCAATACGTGAATTTGGAGGAACACAAAGGAGACCTTCACATCCATTGCTATCAGAAGGCTCCTATGTTCTGTCACATTTAACAAATTGTGCATTTCCATAGCTAGCTGACACAAGATATAGAATGGGCACAAACAGGGCAGCTGTGTTGCCTGAGGGAGGTGAGCATAAAGCAATAAAGTAAAAACACCCCCCATAGTTCCTGGCCTCTCACTCCCACTTTGACACCCAGAAGGAGCTTTCGAATGTCAGATGAAGTCTCATGGTTCCATGAGTTCAGGAGCAGAGGGAGTTGCTTCATTGAAGATACTGCTACTATACTACTTACCATGTAAATTCTAGTTAACTCAACAGCTGCTCATAAGCATTTGAGAAGCAAATATTAGTCAATATTTTCACTAAAAGACTGCCAAGGGCACCCTTATTTATGCTAATATCAGAACAATTTTTCATTAATACAATTAGTAGATTCAAAAAACACTTTGATCCTCCTTGTGTAATTTCACCACATAAATAAAAATTTGATAGCTTAGCAATTGCCCTTTGATGTCATTAAGCTCTCTATGAGTATTAATCACCCTGTAAACATCTGATTGATATGCTAGTCAATCCAGTATGGTGGCAGAGTGATATAAATAATTATCTTCGAAGTACAGCTCAAAAGTGTGTGTGTGTGTGTGTGTGTTTGTTGATTAATCCATGTCTAAAGAACTCTGTAGATCATAGGGCACCACATACAATACCAGTATTCCACTGTTTGTCATTTTGTCAACTTTCTGCCTACAAATGTCCTCATGACCATTTATTGCTGGGGTTGTGCTTCAGCAAGTAAACAACCTGGAAATGCTGAAATTCCTCTATATACTTGAACAGATTTATGGAATGAAGGTAACGTGATGCATTTCCAAACCTTTCCTGACCTGAGTGAGCAGCTGTGTTGGGACGTTGGACCAACGTATGACCTGAAGGAAGCCATTAGTATCTGCAGAGAAGCCTCCTCTCAGGGGCTGACATGACTCCACTGTGCCTTCATGTAAATTATATATCATCTTCAGGCTAAAAGGGATGAGCATACTTGGTAAATTAGTTTGTAATCTTACGAAGCTTCTTTGGTAAATCTTACGTTATACAGCCAGAGCTACTCAATTCCGAAGATATTTCCCAGCCTATAAATATATACTTCACATTAAGAATCATATTTTATCCAATATGCAATATGTTTGAAATATAAAAATATAAAGCAATTCTAAAATGGTTTTCTCTCTGAGCAGGAACTATTTATATTGATAATTTCTATATATGAGAATATATAGAATATATTGGTAATATATAGTATATATCAGTAAACAAGCAGAATTATTTGCTTTCATATTCAAGTCCCATTTGGATTTGTTTTCACTTGTGCACAGAAACACATTCAATATAAAACAAACAAGACGCAACCTGAATTTTTCCTTTTCATCTTTTCGAAATGTGCATCAAGCCACATTCTCTTCCTCTGTTTCCTTCGAGTAGCTTACTGGCTGTTTTGTATCAGTAAACTATATCATACAATTCCTTAGTATCAATAAATACATACTTATAGCTATAATCCATATGATATATCATTTAATGTAAGTATTTTATATGGGCTTGATGGACTTTGTTATAATTCTGCTGCATGGTCTGTTGAGTGTGAGGAAAACGCTGCACTGAGGCACCTAGGTACAGTATGCTACATTTTTGCACTTCCCACCAAATGTTTTATTATTATGATTACTTTTTTGCATTTTTTACATGCTGACTCTCCCAGCCTTTCCCACAGACATAAATGAAGTGATCCCTCCTGTCTGTGATGTAAAATTTAAAGGCTTGGTACATGTGACCCCAGCTTCTTCTTGTCACTTAAGCAGTGTTAGATGCAGAGCCTCTAGGGATGATGTTCAACTGTGTTAGAGATACCAGGCTATCAGTGAATCTATTGCTTTTGTTGTATGTCACAGCATGGACTTCATGAAAGCAAGGGACATGTCCTTGTCAATGCTGACACTCTAATAATGTGAGTATGGTGCACAAAGTTTACGTGTGTAATACGTTAGATATGTTCACAACAGATACAGAGCAGCGAAGAAGCTGCTCTGAGATTTTATTCTTAAACAGTAACACAGTGCGGAAATTATGTTACATCACAAATTCAGAAATAGTATTTTAAAATTGATTAGTTTTTGTTTTTTATCTTAAAAATTGGATGTATGTATGATTTCCTACGTATTACTTTATGAATGGCATTTTGCAATGCACAATATTTTTGGAACAATTTAAGAACAAAATAATTACATATTAACATAAATAATAACATATTTGGTGACACCTTGCATGAACAAGTAAAGGGGCAATCTTATTATTGAACATACTCACAATTCTCTGAGCATGAATCATCGCCAAAAAAATGCAGAGAGATAAATTAGGCAGTCCAAGAATTATTGTTTCAATCTATATAACTGTGCTGGCTGACGGCTAGAACTTTTCAGCCCTGGGGCAAGGTCTATCACTGGCCCGACATACATAAAACTGGCATACAGTCACGTCAGATCGAGGCTCCCTCAAGGTCTATGCCTAGGGCAACATTCAAGGTTAAGCCCTTCTACCAACTCCAAATGATGACAAACTGTTTGGATAACAGAAGCCCTGATTTGAGTCATGTGACTGAATCATCCTCCTTACTTTTGCATTCTGGTAATGGTGTTTTTTCCATTCTTTTTCTTTTTTATGAACATGATTTTATCATTCTTATCCAGTTTTCTTTACAGGTTGATAGACATATACCTAAAGGATATGTTTTCCTTTTGTCTGCCAACAAGGTGTAGATTTTGAGAGTTTTTTCAAAGGCATCTGGCTTCCAAGGATTTTCCTAACATCATTTTGTGTCTTTTATGTGAATGACTTTCATAAAAAATATATGTCCCAGTACTGAAATTGCAGGTTATAGCAGGTAAAAAAACAGCTCTTCATTGCACAAAAGACACATCATAGGCACAGTCATTGAGTAAATACAGAGCAGCGTTTACAAATGTTTGAGAAATGGGTACTTTCGACCTAATGAGGAACGACCAGGTCCTGAGTTGTGAGCATTTAGAATATTGTCTTTGAAAGAAAACATTCACTTGAAATTGTAAGCAGTTGGAATGTTTCCTAGCTTTAATCTTAAGGCTCATATGGACTTAAGTCAGTCTGCGTAGCAAATAAGTTAATTGTTATACTTGGTGATTTCAATGAATTACTGATTTGCAGATGCACTTGCATCTTGGCTTTACTGTCCCATCCCCTGACCAGCCTCTGTTTCACTGTTGGAACTGCTGTTTCAGCTCCCAGGGTAGAGGGAAACTGGCTTAGCTTCACACTATGTATTCCTGATTTGAGCATAATTAAGAAAAAAATAATTAGTCCCCCATGAAGTATAAGATTCCCATTAACTCCAGCAATTTAGGTACTGATCTCAAATCGGCTGTCATTTAATAGGAATGTGGACAGAATTGTTTAGTGGGATCAATTATTCATCTCAGCCAAGGACAAAATAATAACAACAACAACAATAATAATAATAATAATGATAATAATTATCATTATCATTATTGTTATTATTATTAGTCTTTATTATTAGGGGCAGGTAGGCGGTGTAGTGGTTAGGGATGCGACCGTGTAAGATCACCGGTTTGACTCCCTGACCTGCAAGTACCGCTGAGGTACCCTGAGCAAGGTACCGTCCCTGAGCACTGCTCCCCGGGCGCTGAAGTAGCTGCCCACTGCTGTGTCACAATGTTAAATGCAGAGGGCACATTTTCTTGTTGTGCACTTTGTGCTGTAGTGTGTCAACAATGACTATTAATCACCTTCATTATTATTACTAGTGTACTGGTTAAATTGATTGACTTATTCATTCATTTAAATAATCTGTGCCCAATAAAATATGGTTATTTGGTTGAAAAATATAACCATTAATTACTTAATGACTTCCATCTTCAAATTGGAGAATAACTGAGAATTTGTGTGAGAAGTGGTGACCATTCACTGTATAATATATGACTGAGAATCTTAGTTTATTTTTTCCAGGATTTTGTTCCACATGGTTTCATTAAGATTGTTACAATTAATCTTTGCTGATAGAATGAAGTTGATGATTAATCTTTTTTGTGCAACAGAAAACTTTGTCTGCATAGGATCTATGTATTCAACTTATATTTGCATCAAGAGAATGATCCTGATGCATTTACACTGTGAAAAGCTTTGTGCGTTTGCATTATATTGTATGTTTACAACAGTAGCATCTTAGTAAGTATGCCAGAAATTGTGTTTCATCGCATTATTTTATTTGGTGTAGAAAAAAGGTAAATGGAGAAAACATACTATTTTTGCACAAGCAGTTTATTACATTAAATTATGCTCTTGGAAAAAATTAATATTTCATATATCTCATATATTTCTGAGCTGAGTGTGGGGTGCTAGTAATGTGGAAACAGAGATGTTTGTGTTTCACACATGTACAGTATAAGAAGTTTATATATCGTATAGCTATATTGTATAGATAAATATATAAATACACCAACTGAATGTCCGATTTAACTGGCTTAAATTTTGTGACAATCAAATAAAAGTAAATAACGGAAATAACAATATACAATAACAGCAGAATACATATGTTTTCCATGAACATTTTTCCAGGATAGAATCCTGATACCGTACAAAGCCTGGGGTCAGTCTGAGAGATAATCTGGATATGATGCTACTCCACCACAGGGCCTGCACTCACGGGCAGTTTTTTCAGGATCCAACCAACCTAAACTGCTTCTCTTTAGTCTGTGGGGAGCTACCTACACACACCGGGAGAACACAAACTTCAGAAAAACAGCAGAGCCAGGGCAGGGATCAAACTCAAAACTCAAAAAAGCATGAGGCTACATGTCACCTGCTAAGTGACTGCATGAGCCAGGGAGAGAACAATGCACGTATTTTTCACCGCCTTAGCAAAGATACACAAAAATACAGTATATCTCAATATACAGTATACTCAGATGTTATCAATGCAAAGCATTTGGTTCGGGTGTGGTAACAGAGCACAATAACTAAGCATTTAAAAGCACAGCTTCAGCCCAACTCAACTCTGAAACACACTTATGAAAGGTGTGAAAAACCACATTTGCACATCAATATCTCATCAACACAATGGAAAATGCTGGAACATGGGAGCAGAGAGTAAATGGCTTTAATATTTGGACAGAAATGTGTCAATCATTTAGTAGAAGGGAACTGAAAAAATAAACATAATCACAAAACATCTCATCCCATGAATTGAGGGGACAAGAAACTGAGGGGAAAAGATACTGTACCTGTGAAAAGCATCAAAAATGTAAGTAGCTGTAAATAGGGAATATTTGATCCCAAAACACCTTCGAGTTGAACTATTTACTTGTATATGAGGGTATCACAGCATTGGAATCACCTTCCCCAAAGGTGGAAATTGTTGGAGACAGAATACAGGCTTTTCTAGCAGGGGCTGTAGATAGGTGCCATGCCCTTATTTAACAGGGTAGCTTTCCACAGGCTTTGCTCATAAGAAAACAAGAGTAAAACTTGTGGGAGCTTTAAACCACCTGCAGCAGGACACCATGTAGGGCAAGATGTGTCATTGGTTTCACTGACAAAACGCACACAGTAACTTTGGGTGTTATAACTATTTTCTGATCTGTTTTTGTTTTCAGAAAACGTACATGCATACTGTGATAAATTATAAGAAAACCGCAGGGCATCAGAATAAACTGACCATGTTCACTAGCCAGGTAACTAACAATGAATAACGAATAACTTGAGCATGATGCTGATTAAAAGGCATATGAAGTCTTTAAAAAATCCAGATGTTTCCCACATTTCGACATCATGATGTCATTAAGCTGTCATCACACTGTTGTTGGTTGGATGTCACTTGTTGAGAACATTTGCCCCGTTTATTGCTCTAACCATTAGCCTCTGGAATATGTAAATTTGCTTAGTCAACCTTATGGTGTTTGATGATCTAACATCATGATAATGTAATCTGTGACCAGAGTTTGCCTCCCCAGTCGCCCACTCATAAAGGAGGTCAGAGCCGTGATTCATGGATGCCTGAGCTCGCCATGAATAGCTGAATGAAAGCTGGAGATTTGGCCTCTGCTGTCACCTCTCCGTGCCTGCAAAGTCATGCTGTACTCATTTAATCACCTTTCCCGCCTTTCTTGACTGCCAGCTGTGAGCTGGAGCACATTTTACACCACTATTGAAGATTAGATTAATGTTATACATGGATGTGCATGCGTACAGAGTCATGACTGAGAAGAGGCTCAATGTCAGGATGCTATTTCATGCCCCCTCTTTCAGATACCATAAAAGTGCTTTTCAATTACCTAGAAAGGTATTTTGAGGAAATGAGCCATGTGTACATAATTGGCTACATAAAAAAACAACTAAAATTACACTTACAATCAAGGGAGGTGATCAGTCTGCACAGATGACAATAATGAAGGTCTAAAGTGAATGGCATAAAACACAAGGATGTTCACCTTTTAGGATTTTCTGTGCTCATTTTAATGTTTATCTCTTGCATATATACATTCTAATAATTCCCTGTCTGGATGAGCAATTATATTGTGTATTAATGGTTTTACTCGTATACATACAATACATTAGCCCCATGCTTTTTGTAGGGGAATAATTATACAGAACTTAATTAATAATATAATATAAGAGTGGAAAGTTTGACACCACATGCAACATGAAATCTTTTTCCCAAACATAAAAGTGATAAAGTTTAATGAATGTCTATGCATATACATTTAAATTATTTCTGAGTATTTCTGAATATACTCTGTAGAGAGGAATTCACAAAAACATCTTATGAAAAACTCAAGATAAATGAGGGGTAGACCACATGAATGTTCTAACATTCTGATATAGCACAGCAGGAACCCTAGGTGTGATTTACCAGAATCACCTCCCTACCCAGAGTCACACACAACTCTCCTACTTCCAACATAAGTGACAAGTATCCGAAAAGCTCACCTGCTCAATTTGTGCTCTTTAGATGAACTTGAAATGGACCATTTCTTGTGTGTGAAGTGTGACAACGTCAAGTGATAAGGTGCTGCTGCTGTCTTATTGGCTGAGGAGGCTGATATTACTGAGTTTACTGCAGTGATGTCATCACTTGTTAATGCATGCATACATTCTCAGTGGCCTTGTTATTACTGGTGTCAGACATGGTGGATTCAGCATCTCGAAAATAGCCACCATTCTGGTATTTTCACAAAGTACAGTATTTGCAGAGAATGACACGATGGACGAAAAACTTCCAGTCAATGGCATTTCTGTGGTGAAAAACACCTTGTTAATAAGAGAGGCCAAACGAGAACAGCTAGACTCATTAAAGCTAATATGAAGGCCTCAAATGCAAAATAACTGCTCAGTGCAACAGTGGAGTACAGGAAGGCTTCTCTGAATGCACAACTCACCTACCTTTGAAAGCAGTTCTGAAGGCAAAAGTGGGTCCTGCCCGGTACTAGCTAGGTGTACCTAATAATTTTTTATTTATCCAGTTAAAATACTTCTTGAGAACCAAACAGGGAACCCATACAGTACTTGATAGCAAAGGCTTGAAAAAAATCTGAAAAAGGAAATGATAATTATCAGGTGGGAACCATCCACAGAACATAGACTGTTGTAAATTATATCAGTGGTTAGAATTATGAATTTAACCATATAGCTCAATAGCACTTCAGAGTTGCCAACTCTCACGCATCTGTTGTGACACTCATGCTTTCACACTCTCACACAAGAAATCCAATGACAAATCTATATTGTAGAGTTGAGAGTACCCATCAGGCAGCGCAGCCTGCTTGACAGGTGCCAGCCTTGTATACAATACAAATAGTTCAGTGTATTTGTCATGTATGGGGCTGTTAGTGTGCGGTATGTCATGTGGAGTATTTCATGTTATGTGTTGTATATAGTGTGCGTATGTGTGTGTGTGTCAGGGGAGCCGCAGAGTAGTTCAGAGTTGTGGTTGTTGTTTCTGTTCGGTACTTTTAAGGACTACCATAAAAGAGCCACCTTGTCTAAAACTGTCTTGCCCCATCTTTTTCCTTTTTCCTTTCCAATGCCTCTGTCTGCCAAACTTCACCAAATATACCAAAGACTCTGGGGTTGCTTGCGAACCCTACATACTCTTTACAAGGTAATAAAGCTTGCAAAGTTGCATACATGTAAATGCATGTGCATGTGTGTGCAGACTTGTCTGGAATTGAAAATATCACTCCAGCCTGCTGACCAAAGTTGGCAACCCTGCTTATGTTTGAGGAAAATAAAATTCCTTCACCAGGTATAGAGCTTCCAATTATGCAGTTGTACTCAAGAATGACATTTCCATTTCCTGATGTGACCTTGGGGCAGAGCTTTTAAAAATAAAGGGAAAGGAATGGAATGCAATATATTCCATTTTTCATTTCCAATACCTTGTTTTTTAATTATTATTATATTTATAATAATAATAATAATTATTATTATTATTGATTCAGTTATTTCATTGCAAGGATCATTATTTTAGACCTGGATACCTAAGCACCTCAGAAGACTTAACAAAAAATATCCAAACTCCCTGTCCCTCTTTCCAGCTTTGGTTAGCCGATATGATGGATTGGCCATTATACAGCCTATTTCATCTGATCCGCTTTTCTAAACTGTATTTTCTGAGCCATTTTACTTGAAGCATCCATTTTTGCAAGACATAGTTATCCATCAGCAATATAGTGAGCAGGACTAGGCCATGGCTTACCTTAAAGGAAAGCATCTGTGAAGTATTAAATGACCAAAATCCACCAGGACAATGGTATATCCTGAGATTGATTTGACTTTTTGTATCTGTCAGTCTGAAAAAAACAACATAGATCTCCCTGATTCGATTAAAGTTGTCCAGCACCATAATTCCCTGTTAATAAAGCACTTAATCTTGCTTTGTGACAATCAAGGCAAGTTCCTAATAAAAAACCAACAAGATCAAAGAAAGATACCTCAAGTACTGAATCTTGATGGAGCAATTCTGTCATGGAACATGACAGCAGAATAAGAGGTATGTTTAGAGACTTGAAATGATTACTTGAATTTTCCACCTGTCATGCATGACATTTCCATTACAATGTTTCTGAGTATTTAACAGTGTATACCATTTGCATATATGAAATAAATTTCATACAATGAAAATAAATATTAAAATTGGAGTCTGGACAGCAGTGTGTCTATGAGTTTATGGAGCAACAACAGCAGCAGCAATAATAATAATTATTATTATCATTGTTATTATATCTTATTAAACATGTCTTTATATCTCTTATTAATGTAACCATGGATCTGACAACGGCAGACATGGAGAGCAGATATAATGAGAAACCAGAACATTTTGCTGCTGTTCAAGACAAAGTAATGCATCTTCATAACTGATTGAGAGGATCTTGCATAGGTGGAATAACAGACAAAACAGAGGCTTATAAGAAAAAGTTTCATAGTGATAAGAAATCCAATATGTTCTGAAGAGCTCGCTTGAGGCTGGCTTTTAAGGGAACCAATGCAACAAGCCGGTACTTTTCACAGAACACCAGCAGCAGGCAGAATGTTGATTGATTACAATGTTGGATAATTCTAACACCTAAATCTACGGTGGCTGAGAGAGCTCAACGCGCTGCAACTTCAGAAAACACATGCAAACAGAAAAAAACCACAACAAATTAAGAAAACGTCTC
>JAODKK010000001.1:35863970-35889434 GCA_026774405.1 Petrocephalus microphthalmus | reverse complement strand
GCCATTTGAGTACAGTGAACTCATTGTCATGTTCAGGAAACCAGTCTGAGATGATTTGAGCTTTATGACATGGTGCACGATCCTGCTGGAAGTAGCCATCAGAAGATGAAAAACACGAGACCACAATAAATAATTTCTCCACCTTTAATGTGACCATCAATCTGTACAATTCAGTTAAGAAAAACAAACAAATCAGTTAGGGGGAAAGATATAAAAAAAAAAATCATACAATAAGCTGGCTGCAACTGTGTAAATTTGAATTTGAGTAAATTGGAAATACTGTTCTTATCTAAGAACACACCCCTAAGTTCTACCATGACATCAATTTACTGCAATGATTACCCAATTGGCAGTAAATTTTGGAGAATTCTTCCAACAGTGGAGAGAAAAAGAACAAAAAAAAAACCTGAGTTACCTGGAGTTTAGGGTCAACAGAGATAAATAAAGTTCTTGATGTCAGCCTTGTTCTGGTTTGTGCTTGTGGCTGAGCCTATGCTTGAATCTAAAATTAGAGCCCTCTGGGTCAGTGCGGCCAGCCAGCTGGGGAATCGGACATTGATTGTGCTCGGGAATGCAAGTGACACAGGCGAGGAAGATTGAAATTGCCAGCTCAGTTGTGTACACCGCAATTCTGTGTCTCCTCCTTCCAAGGGTACATCTCTCCAGTGAGAAGGATGCAAGGGAATAAAACCAAGACGCGGAAGGAAATATTGCAAAGTTTAAGTACATTTTACGCACTTAATTCTCATGCATCTTCTTTATTGCTTTGAAAAATAGCACACTGCATGTGAGTTTGCATCCCCTCTTTTAAGAGCAACAAAATGTCATGTCTGCCTGTAGCATATAGCTCTATTCTCATTACTTATAAGTCTCCTCCAAAGATTTTTTTCCCAGGACACCACTCTGTCACAGTGTTTGGGGAGCTTACCAGTCTTCTATTGTACAAAACTAAAACCACAGGGGACAAACAAAGGGTACAAATAGACTAAGGCACAATTTGTTTATTTTGATTCAATTTTGCAAGCTTAATCAGACATGACTTTTGCTATTCTAATGGATGAGTTGAGGAGATGAGGTCATTCACAGAAGAGTGACATTAATGCTCATTATTATTACTATAATTAGTGACAGGACTACCACCAGCATAGCAATACTTTTTTTTCACCTCAATTGGAATAGTTGCTTTATATTTAATCATAAACAGCAAGCTCTTACAGGAATAAATTATAATGCCAAGCCATAAGAAGTAAGTGGAGTGGAGTATTTTGAAGATCCAAACTGTATTTTTATCATTAAAATTCAAGAATAATCAACAAGAGTACATCACCACTATGATTACGATTAATTATAGTTGTTATTATTATTATTATCATTATCATTATTGCCACTATCCTATACATCTGGCTTTATACAGTCTTCTTTTATAATTGATTGCATCTAAATTACTCTTTCTGAAAAAGTGTCTCTTTTGAGGATAACACATGCTTTAGGCTTAATACAGCAAAAGCTTTGGAGATAATTCTAAATTAAAGTGTTCCAAATTAAGTGTCAGGAAGACCTGATTGCTAGCAAAAGTGTAAGAGTTTTCCCATTAGGTATTTATTATTCATAAAGTAAGGCTGTATCCCAAAGCTTTCTTTTATAATTTAGGCTTGTAATGATAGCAGCTGGGAAGACATTAGACTGGGGACATGTTTCCAATAAGAACGCTCTTCCCTGGAGCAGTCAACAATCCGCCTCTATTACAATCTAACCACATAGAATGGCCCACTCTTATATTGGAGGTGCGTTATTGAAAAAATCTTTATACTTTTGAACATTTTTTATTTATACAAAATCCTTTCGGAGAAGATTTTTGAATTCTGGAATGAACCAAATATGGTCCCATTGCAAAAAAATATCTAAGAATATCTACTGTGGCCATCTCAGGTATAAGTGGAATATTTTGATGAAATATCGTGACACTCAGATCAATGAAACAGACACTTTAATGTGTGACATGGCATCGCTGTATGGTTATAACAGCGTATTTAGCACAAACATCCAACTTCCCGTCCCTATCCCTATATCTTCCTCAAAGCATTCTTTACTGAAAGTGAAGTTTTGAACTCAGCAGCCTTGAGTGCTATTTAACATTATGCCAAGACATCTTCTCTGTCTATACATCAGCTACCCAAGGCAAACACACACTGTAGGTATGCTAAGAAAATAGACTGAGGACTCATTGAAAAGAAGCAGAAAAAAAATTAAAATGGTTACAAGGCCAGAAAAAACATCAATTAAGAAGCTAAGAAAGCCATCCTCCATTTAAGTGTATAAACCGAAAGTGATGAAATATTTCGAAAGAAAACGCACCAATAAAAAATTGTGTATGGAAGGACATTCTTATGGAGAAGCATAGGGCTAATTGTTTGTTTTACAACTAGCTTAGGCCTAAAAATGTCTGAAGTGGAGGTGGTTTGGGGATGTCTTAGGGTGGCTATTAAACCTCTTTCATTTGTCTTTGTTAACATTTATGCCCCAGAAAAAGACACAGACAAAACACATATATTTCATGAGGAAATAGAAGAATGCTTCAATGTTATATTTCAAAGTTTTTAATGCCAGTTGAAAGGTGACTAGAGTAGTATGAAAAATGCCAGTCTTCTAGGCAGAGGTAGAAAAGAGTGCATGGCTTCCACACACTACAGTGATTGCAGAAGTTTGTGGTGTTCGGTTTATCTTTTTGATGTGTGCAGGAAAAAAAAACAACCCTGATGGCAGTCAGGCCTTGTGGATAAAAGCAGTTGGAGGTGATACAGCAACATCAGACGGAATATACCTGTATAAAAGTCAAAGTGAGTCAAACAGAGAAACGTTTTTTTCTGATCAGTTTCTCTGTGATCAACGGCAGTGATTGGCTGCTTGTTCTCAGCATAAAGCTAAGGGGGAAGATCTCACTTCTCTAAAATATTTAGCCGTTGCACTATTAATCAGTCCCGTATGCAGGTGGAGTAGGGAATGCAAATACATCACCCTTTGTAATTGCAGGTAAAACTAGACTTCTGGGCAAATCAGAAAGTTTTCTGTTGGCTTTTATGAGAACCTCAACAGTTCACAAGGCTCTGGCCTCCAGCAAAAGCACATTTAAGAATTTATCAGAGCAAGGTTTTAGATACCAGCATCAGTATGCAGAAAGTCATAGCTGTGATGCAACGGCAGTGTTGTCCTCTGGCTCTGCACCAGGGGCTGACAGACTGCTTGCTGAATTTAAAAAAAGCACTTCTAGGATTGTGGTGGGAAGGATATGTGTCCTCTCAATTGAGACTTCCCAAGCAGTCACCAGAATGCACTACTGTATACTGGTGTAAAATATTATAATTTCTTTCTGGTGACCATTGGTTATGTATTGTACCAAGATAATTTTGCAAAATTTATGTTCACAGTTTCAATATAATAACACCTGGTTTAGGTCATCCTAAAGGATCATTCTCATTGCATGATAGCTGACTGATTATGAACTTTCAAATGCATTCTAAATGTCACCGAAATCAGTACGATGAGTTTTTTGGTCATTGATCAAGACAAAGCATGTGAAGGCCACATGAATGCTACTTTAAATAAATTAAAAACAACTTAGACTAGTTAAATTATAATATGCATTTGGTCACTGGGATAAATAAGATTACAGAAAAATATCTTTAATTGTTTCAGTCTCCTGTATTAATGGAATGCTCATGACAAAATGAATGCTTACGCTGCTCATTGATATTAATAAAAAAAAAGATCAGGTATATTACGGTATCCTTGCCAGCTACCAACATATGGCTCTGGAATTAAATTTATAATGGAAAGCTGGGTCTGTTTGCTTGTGTTTATTTATTCTGATGGGGCACATTTCATTGCAGTTCTAGGTGTTTTCACCTGCTGTTGTATCCTCTTATATTTAACCTTTTAGTGAAAATCATTTCCTGTGAATCCCTTTGCTGTTGATTAAGATTTATTTGGGATAATAACACTGAATACGGTTTCTCCAAATTGGGTAATGAGAAGGTGAGCATATTTGCTACATCATTTAATCCCTAAAGGCGTTGGTCGGTATGAATGTCTTGGCATTTAATATGTGCAGGGACACGTTGTTAATTTGTAATACAGTAAAGTGGTGAAGGATTATTTTAATCAATGTGCCTCCAAACATTTCAGGGGAGGGTGGTCTTCTAGTACTCACATTTATTAATGCTCAGCACATCACATTGCTGCAAGGATTCTCTAAGCCATTGTTTCAGTTTCAGCTCATTACAATATAATTATGTTACAGTTTGCATATGGTTTATATTACAATATAATTCAACAATCTACTTTGTACTTTTTCACCACTGACTTTTGAGCTTCACTAACAAAAGAAAAACCTGTGGGTGATTTCTCTGCCACTGCATACTTTCATAAGAAACTGACCTATAATGATTATTTCATTCTAGGCCAGGGGTGGGCAATTCCGGTCCTGGAGGGCCATGGTCCAGCATGTTTTGGCGATTTCCCTGCTCAGAAACACCTGGTTCACCTCAACAGTTAATTGTCAGGTTTAGGTGAACCCTGACAATTAACTGGTGAGGTGATCCAGGTGTTTCTGAGCAGGGAAATCGCCAAAACGTGCTGGACCACGGCCCTCCAGGACCAGAATTGCCCACCCTTGTTCTAGGCTCATACGTGAATTGTTTCATCACTGTTGATATGACATCAGACTGTTTCAACCCACTGGTAGGCCCAGTCTGTAAAGTCCTATATGTTTGTAAGGCAAAGAAATTTGTCAATAATAATAATAATTATTACTATTGTTATTGTAATAATAATAATGCAACAAATGAATAGGGTACGAATAAATGGAAGATGAAGAAGAAGAATGTAGTGTGGTACAGTAGCTCAGTGGGTAATTTTGTTACCTCCCACCTCTAGGGTTGGGGGCTTTGAATTTCAACTCCGCTCTGTGTGGAATTTGCATATCTGACTGGGTTTCCTCCACATACTTTCTTTTTTGCCACAGTCCAAAGACATACAGTCAGGCTAACTAGCATTTGTAAATTGCCCGCAGTGTATGTGTGTGTGCGTGTCTGTGTGTGTGTGTGTGTCTTGTGATGGTCTGGCATGCCATTCAGTGTGTACCCCAGGGCACACTGACGAAGACAAGTGGCTAGAAGATGGATGGATCTATCTGTCTAATTGTGAGTTTTTTCTGTGTATTTACTATTTCAGGCTCACTGTGATAGCAAGAATAAAAGCAAACTTTAAAAAATTACTCTCGCATTTTACCTGAAAAAGGTGATTAAGCTACTCTCCCTCTTCTCTCAAGCAAGTTCTGCTTCCCATCAGGCCCCTAAAGGATCATCCAACTGTCCAGAACGGCAAAAAAAAGTAGTCAGCAGGGATGCTTAGAGCATACACTATAAATCAATAGAGAATGGACCTGAAAACTGCAGTGGTGCTCAGAGCAGAATCCCTCAGTCTTTACACTCCATTTGGAGCTGGAGGCTGGTTGAGAAACCAGGTCCCAGTGCTTTTCCCAGTGAGACCTGCTCTGCAGAGAAAAGCAGAAATCTCCCCAGCTTGCCCTCCATGCAAGGTTAAACATTGAGCTGAATGATGCAAATTGCTCCTAAGGCCACTGGGAAAAGGCCGTGTTCAAGCGAGGCCCTGAGACGTCGCTGTGAGGGAAATGGAAAGCATACAACATTGGCACAGCAATTATCCCCATAGTTCCAGACCAGCTACTTTTCATATCATCTTGGATGCTGGGATCAACTGTGCATTACCTTCCCTGTCATACCACTTTGCATTTACACCTGCTATGCCTGTTGTAATTACTTTACATTCATTACCTCTAATGGCTCTGAAGGCGTTTTAATCAGTTTCCCAAAATATGTGGATACATCAAGTCAAAGCTGTTGATTTAAACATCAAAATTGGATAATTAATCTTCGAGTACATAATTAATAATCCTCCATAAATTCAGAAATTTCTCCTGTCACATTTTTTAACCACTGGAATATATGGAGGGCTAATGCCAAACTAAAAGAATAATTTTATCACTGCTTTAATCTTTAAAATAAACTCTTGATTTTGGAGAGCAGAGACGGGTACTACGAACAATAAATCTTTTCCTTCAAAAGGCTGGCTGTCATGTTATTTGGCAAATCCAGATGCAGTGAAAAGTAAATCTGTTATTTTAAATATTACATGAAGCTAGTTTTTGTGTTTATTATAATTTGTCACATTTATGACAACGGAGTATATCAACAAATACTGCATGTAGAGGATATCAAATCAACATGTCATTTTGACTAAGCTGCATTTGATAATAGGACTTAACTCGTACAGACTGCTTTATGACTTCAAATGTTGTTTTTCCTAAATTTGTCCATTACATTCATTCCTGAACCATCTGATTTAATGACAGGATCAAGGTTAAAATACTGTAGTTTCCTGTTGTAAGTAAGATGTCACGATGTTTAGTGCTCAGATAAAATCAGCAAACTGAATTCAGGACCATGGGTGCTGTAGAAAGAAGTGTCTCTTCCTGTCCATGACTAAATCTTTACCTGCAGCCTGTGAGTTACAAGAGAGTGCAATCAATAAAGCCAAAGAGATTAGGCTTATTATAATCTGATAAATCTCAGGGAAGCTATTATATCCTTTTAAACTCCTGACTAATTGAAGTGCCATAAACATTAAAGATCTGTACATAACACACTGACAAGGTAGCCATGTTCGTACATTCAGCTTGCCAATTATAAAAATATTAATAGCAGAGGCGATTGTAAGATAAATGATAAAGGTTTTGCAAGTTGAGGCCGATTATTATGAATACCTTGCTTTCAAATAATCCAATAACATGTTTAGATAAATTGTTGGTAGAGTTGAGTTTATGAGAAGTAACATATTTTCTACTGAAATTGTACTTGTGTAAATTGTATAAAATCTTCAAAGAGAGTAATTTGTTATATTTTTATATATTGCACATCCCATTATAGTCAGAAAGCTTTTAACAAATGATGATTTGAAGCAACAAAATGATTTGAAGCCAAAATTAAATGGCAGAAAGCAAGTAAAAAAATGCAGGAAACAGTAACAAATATATTATATAATATACTGTATGATGATGGAAACAAAGACCTGGCAGAAAAGAGTTTTCAATGCATTTAAGCACGATAGGCTGGCTATTATTCCAGATGGAGATAAGGTCGTGAGGACATTATGTTCCAATCACTCATCCAGTGAAGGCTGAATCCCAATCGTCAGTGAAGGGTTGAAACTGTATTTAGCTGTTCTACTTGACCTTGGCCATAGACATAAGAGTAGTGTAAACGACAGCAGATGGAGCATGAATCTCCAGACAGATTCTCACATCCAACATATGGTTGAGTTAAGAGGTGCAGTCACCTACCTTTCAAAGAGACAGCAAGGGAGGACATTGAATCAAATACGCTTATATGATTTCACTTCATATTTCACTTGGTTTCCTTAGCAGTTTCTGTATTTTGTAAAAAAAAAAGAGATATTTACAAATCATTTGTGGATTCTGTGTATAGTACTGAGACCTGGCACCTTCTGTATCATGAGTGTCATACTCACCAGTGAGTCCGTGTTTATGCTTGCATATAATCCTCACACTTTCCCTTGTCTTAGCGGTTTTCATCTGCATTAGAAAAACATGCAGTTAGTATATGTGGATTTTTCTCATTGTGTTAGTGTGCTTTGGGAAACTTATAATTTAGCCTCAGCATTATTTACAGTTATGACACTGCGGGCCAACACTAACATTTTTTAAATCCAACTTTATTTAGCTTTGCACCCTACGTCAGCTTAACTAAGCAATGCAAAGCCACATGGAACACAAATATCAAGCCACCCATCCATCCATTGTTGTCCTATGGAGGGGTACAGATCAATTCCCAGTCTGGAAATCTCTTCTGAGGAGATTCCCAGATTGCACTCCTAAACCAGCTATACAATTATAAGTCCTCCACTATACTAGAAAAACTAAAGTATTAATAATCATGACAAATAGTCGGGAAAAACAATTAAAATAACAGTAGCAAAGGAATATAACTTTAAAAGTGTCTTTGAGAATACCGTTAAATGTGTTAGCTGGATTCTGAGTTTGACTCTACAGTGAAGATTTAACTAATGTGCCCAATTGAATTGATCATCATAAAAATCACTGAAGTCGGTCAGGGAACAAAGGTAAATCACTCCATTTATCCAGATCATAGTAATCGATGCGTAATGATTACAGCAGGCCTTCAAAAATGTTAAAAGGGAACCACAAGAATGCCAATGGGTAAATATATTAATCTAGGCTCATTTGACTTTGAACGTTGTTAAGGTTAATTAAAATGGCAATTATATGAACACAATGTAAATTGATAAACATGTTCTAGAGAAGTATCATAGCAATGCAAGGAATACCAGTGTACTAGCATAATGTATTGTATTCTTGCCTTGCTTCAACATTCTAGGCAATCTTTATTTCTATGTCAAAGGGAGAAAACTAAAGATATTAATTTCGAAATTAAAGGGTCTGCTACACAGTAGGCTGCTGAAATGCAGGCTGACAATATCAAAAATCATTTAATTTGCTATGTTCATTTATTTTTTGATATAAAAATAAAGAGATCAGGCTGTGTTGTTCAGCCAAACCAAAATTATGTTCATAATTGCTCAGTTTCTGGAACAAAACTTAAAAGTTCAGTGCATTTCTTTGTTAGTTTGACATATTTGCATATAATATTACCTTCATGTAACACAGGGGATGACACTTGACAGAGGTTCAAATTTGTAGCAGTGACTGTTATGAAGTGACAACAATTTAAGCATATTTAATGCTCAGGATCTGGAGTAATAAGCAGAGAAGAAGCCCAACAGATGCCAATAAGATGATTATGTACCCTGTATTAATATGCAAACAGCTCCAAATGAAACTGTGCTCAATAAAGCATAAGGCAAACACAGTGTTGTGTATTCTTTTAATCATCCTCCTACCAGATGACAGTAATTAACACAATAGGTCTGAAAGCCCAGTCTATTTTAATTGTCTTTGCAGATGTTTCTGTCAGATTCATTTTTTAAAAAATTAAAGAAAACATCAATTTATTATGTACAATTCCAGTGTGTGTGCTGAAAATGAGAAGCTGTGCGCAGATGATTGTTGTCAATGTTTAATCATACATCATTTTATTTAAGCTGAACTGTCACGCTTTGCCACCTGTTTTTTTTTTTTTTTTTCATTTGTTCTGTTAAAAATAATAATCCATAGTCATACCATAAATGTGACATTTAGAAGGGCACAACCCATGTCTTTCCCACAGAAATTGCTGCAGTGTTACTTGTGACAAGGCCAAAAAAAACTATGATTTTCAGAAAGTTTACTTTTGTATTTGAATAATATTCTAATGTTGATCACATATTCTTGTGCAAATATAGTCACAAAAGCAATTCTATACAATTTATGTTTTCATGTGCATTTATATACATACACTATATGGACAAAAGTAATGGGACACACTTCTTAATCCTTTAATTCAGGTGTTTCATTGAGACTCATTGCCACAGGGGTATAAAATAAAGAGCCTAGCCATGCAGTCAGATTTACAAATATTTGTGAAAGTGTGGGTCATTCTGAAGAGCTCAGTAAATTCAAGCATGGTACTGTCAAAGGATGCCACCTTTGCAATAAGTCAGGGCGTGAAATTTCTTTGTGAAATTTCTTAACTGCTAGATATTTTATGGTCAACTGTCAGTAGTTTTGCAAAGTAGAAGTGTTTAGGGACAACAGAAATTCAGCCATGAAGTGTCCAACCACGTAAAGTAACAGAGTGGGGTCAGCATGTGCTGAGGCGCATAGTGTATAAAAGTCACCAATGCTATGTTCACTCAATAACTCAATAAGTTCCAATCTTCCGCTGACATTAACCCCAGCATGAGAACTGTGTCCCGGGAGTTTAATGGAATGGGCTTCCTTGGCTGAGCAGCTGCATTGAAGCCTCATATCACCCAGCTCAATGCCCACTGCCACTAGACTCTGGAGCAGTGGAAATGTGTTCTGTGGAACGATGAATCATGCCTGATAGACGATTCTGGATTTGGTGGACGGCAGGAGAACATTACCTGCTTGATTGCACTGTGCCAACTGTAAAGGTTGAGAAGGGATAATAATATTGGGTTGTTTTTCCGGGATGGGGCAGGTCCCTTTATTCAAAGTGAAGGGAACTCTTAATGCTTTAGCAGTTTGGATAATTCTATGCTTCCAAATTTGTGGAAACAGTTTGGGAAAGGATCCTTTGTGTTCCAGTATTACTGTACCCCAGTGCACAATGTAAGGTCAATAAAGACATGGCTGGGTGAGTTTTGTGTGGAAGAACTTGACTGGCCCATGCAGAGCCCTCACCTCAACCCCATCAAACACCGTTGAGATGAACTAGAATGGAGATTGCGAGCCAGGCCTTCACGTCCATCATCAATGCCTAACGTCATGCTTTTCTGGATGAATGGGCAAAAATTCCCACAGACACACTCCAAAATCACTAGGAAATTTTGCTGCAAAGGCAGGACCATGGATATAGAATTAGAACTGGATTTAATAAAACTTCCTATAGGTGCAATGGCCATGTTTCCCAATAATTTTGTCCATACAGTACAGTGTATGTCACAATTTACTTATTCACCCAAAACAGGCTAATTCACAAGCAACATTATTTCATAACTGAAATGGTAACACCATTAACCAAAGCTACTTTTCATTACAGGGACAATGAGCCATTGGCATATAATCTCAGAATCAATTATTATATCTTTAAATAAATGCAGGTCCCCAAACAGCTTCTTTCTCTCCAGCTACCTACTCAAGCATAATGGAAAATGAGACTGACTTATAAATGCACTGCATTAGATGTCATGCAGTAAAGCAGCTTAAACCAGAAGTAAGTTTTCACCTATAAAGAGATACAGCAGTAACCATAAAAATGAAGTTAATGAAATCTGAAATGTAGAGTTTTACAGACATAAGTAACGTAGCATTGCATTTATACATCATTGGCCATAGGAAAAAAATATGCCCATTAAACAGGGAAGACTTCCTTAAGTGTTAGATTTATTACTTTTCTTACAATATGAGATGTAAAATTTTAGTTTATTTTAGTGATAATCAGCTTAGCTTAGTTTGTGAGCAAAACCATATCATAAAACCTCAGTATAATTACTCACAAAGGAAAAAACTGCCTCTGTTGCTAGACTCCCTGCACCAGACTCATCCATCTTCCAGCCGCTTATCCTGGACACAGTCCCAGTGGGGCCTGGAGCCTATCCCAGGCAGCATAGGGCACAAGGCAGGGGATATCCTGGACAGAATTTTAGTCTGCTGCAGAGCATATACAAATGCACACACAGACACACAGGCATACTATAAATAATGATCTGCACATTAAGCACAATTAAAAACACAAATACTGTTCTTGAAAATATTTGTAAATAAGATGATATATTATACATTTATGTTACAGCTGTAGTAACTTGAGAAACTCATGCAAATCCAATGGTTGTGTTGATCAGTGTTCATGTTACTTTTGACTGATATAGTCTGACCAAACTGTTACCATAAGACTGATCATGTCACCTGACTTATTTACACTCCTGTACTGAGAATGAGTGATTTGAACAACATTTCGCTGCCACCTCTTAACCTAGTACTATACAATGTACTGTATACTACATCAATCTTTGATGGCCACTTATCTAGTACAGGATCATGATTTTCCAGGAGCTTATTCTGGGAAACGTAAGGCACAAGGATACGATACCTTGGATAGGATGGCAGATCACTGCAGAATGCATACTAAAACTGTCACATACTACAGTATATGCAATTAGAGTAACCACTTTACCTAGATGCATGTGTTTGAACTTTGAAAAGAAATCCATGCAATATATTCACACTAATCAATCAATTTGAATCTTACTGATTTAAGGTTTAGTTACAGAATGAAACAATTGCAAGGTGGAGCTCTAAGTATATACCATGAAAAGCATTTTCACCTCTTCATTTTATCTTCTGCTTCTAGGATCCAGCCCTCTGGAGTCGGTGATCCCGGCCCGTGGGATCAAACAGAAATTTTGCCCAACCGTTTAAAAAATTCTGCAATATATATATATTCCTGCCCACCTTCCAGAAACTGTATTCCTCCCGAGTCAGGAAATAGGCAGGGAAAATCATCATAAGACCTCTCACGCTTGGCCCAAAACCTCTTTGAAGTTCTCCCCTATGGCAGGCTGTACAGATAGCTGTGCACCAAGAGAAGCAGTATAAGAAAAGGTTCTTCACACAAGCTATCACTCTTAAGAACAGCTGACCCAGTTGCCTCAGCTCAGTTGTACTGTTACCCCCCATTACTACACAATACCTCATTGTTGTAATTCAACTGCACTTACTGTATTGTATTGTACATATTATATTTATTACAGCATTCCTTACACTGTAATTCTCCACTTTTTTGTACATTTATCTACTACACATACACATTGTTTAAATCAACTGGACTGTATGTGACTATTGTCTTATGTTAACCATGCACCTACCATATGTATGATTGTGTGTTTGTGTGTGTGTACAGGTTCTCCTATACTCTAATACTATACTTCAGACTTCATTTTATAAAAATCTATGAATGTAATAAAAAAAGTAAAAACGCCAAATTGTTTTGTTATTTATGTTGAAGGTTAGTACAACCTTAAGTTAAGGGTGTTGTGACTGAGATTTGGGTTTTTACCATAGAAATGAATAGATGGTCCTCACGAATATTGGAAGACGTGTGTGTGTGTGTGTATGTGTGAATTTGCATAGATTACATTTGGGGACCAAAATGTCCCCAAAAACATTTTGGATCAGAAGTGTAGTAAAAATGCTAAAAGTTGTCCCTACAATGTGATAAAAACCTGTAACATTTTACCTTGCTGGGACATTTTTTCGGTCCCCACAAAGATAACCTAATTTTTGTCAAAATCTGTGAATGCAATCAAGACTGAAAATGCCAAAAGTCTTGTATTTTGTTACTTATGCTCAAGGGCTGGGTAGGGGTTAAGGTTGCCATTGTCAAAATTACGGTTATACCCATAGAACTGGAGTCCCCATAAAAATATGAATACGTGGAATGTGTGTGTCTGTAAATATACAGGACTTGGCCAATAAACCTGATTCTGGTTAATTCAGTTTCATAAATATGAATTTACCCTCAATAAGTATAATACTCAAATGAGCAGGGAAACATCTAAAATAAAACAGAACATCTCCCCTTTGCTTATCAATAAAGAAATGTCTGCTGTATGTAGTATATTATATAAACATCTTAATATCTATCCAATAAAAAAGACTTGTGGAATCAAATGAATCAAATAAAACACTATAGAGACCATTTCCATTCATGCTTTCTAAATATGTCTTTATAACTATAGTGTCCATTAATTCATGCAAACATGCATAAGGAACGGGAGCTTCGTGCCCTGGATGTGCATCCCACAAATCTCCATCAACTGCAAGGTGCTATCCTATCAATATGGGCCAACATTTCTAAAGAATGCTTTCAGCACCTTGTTGAATCAATGCCACGTAGAATTAAGGCAGTTCTGAAGGCTGAACAGAACACAGGACCCATTATGCAGGAGATTGTGGTATTTATTGAGATTAGGCAGACAAAAACCAGAAGAGGAAGCAAAGCCGTAGTCGGGGATGAAGCAAGGAAGTTGGAAGCTGGGAGAGTCAGTCCTACGTCGACACGCCAGACGGGGAGCCGGGAGACACGGGAGGACGAGGCAGGACAATTGGGCAGGCAGGGCGGGTCAGGAGGGCAGGAATGCAGGTACAGGTAAAGAAGACAGAGGACAAAGGTAAATGCTCGGTATAATGCATGGAGATGGCAACAATACTTCACAACTAGTGCAAAGCCATGAGTAGCTTTTCGAGACCCATCAGATTGGTAGCAGCCGGTGTGCCACGCCAACGAAGGTGTGGCCATTGGGGCAGTCATGACAACTACTGCTGTTTGAGCATAAGACCACTGGTTTGCAGTTACAAAAATGATAAATATGGCTATCTGACTTTTAATTAAATATTATACATCAGTATGCACATGTATTTATATCTGTATACCTTTATCCTTTCCATATTTTAAGTGATTGAAAAGATGCTTGCAAATCAGATTATTCTGGCAAATGACCTTACTACTACACTTATTTACTAAACCTGGTTCACCTCACCAGTTAGTTGTCAGGTTTAAGTGAACCCTAACAATTAACTGGTGAGGTGAACCAGGTGTTTCTGAGCAGGGAAATCACCAAAACGTGCTGGACCATGGCCCTCCAGGACCGGAATTGTCCACCCCTGCACTAGCATATTGCCCAGATTGTTTACTGTCATCTGATCTGTGTTTCATGGGTAGGCACCATGTTTACTGTGTGCCTGTATGAAAGGTAAAAGGATGGATGGGTGAATTGATGGATTTCACTAGACCTCTCTGGAGGCTTCAGCACAGTTAACCCCTATCCCGTGTTTGGGGTCAATCTGACCCCAGAGCATCATTAAACGGTAGGCAAATTTCACATGGGGAAATTATCACTGGAAAAGGGTTAAACATCAAATTCTCCTGACCACCTTTACTCAACTTGCCATCTAGAACACTGCTCTGCACTGGTTTGACTCATACCTATCTAACAATCATTTCCTTTTCTCTCATCAAATTACCTCTGTAGATCAGATCCCCCACTCACATGCCTACTTCTGCTACTAACACAATGACATCCAAATATAATTAAAATTCCCTTGAAGATAATGGTGTGTGCTCAGATTTTTTCATGCCTAAGTGACATTAGTAGTCTGGATGAGGGACCATCACCTCCAGATAAACCTCTCCAAGGTTGAGCTTCTCATCTTCCCTGCCAGATCCTACAATCCATATGACATCAGTGTTACGATTTGTCCCTGTCACCTTCGGTATTTCTGTTCCATGTTTGGCCAGCAAGTGCCACTGGCCATCCCATATGCTTCACTACTTGGGTTTCCCTGTCCGGTGCGTGACTTAAGGGTTAAGTGGTCACCCATCATCCAGACTTCCCTTTTTTTGTGGGCTTGAAGCGAGCCTCAACTAGGTGTGTGCCCACTACCCAAGATCAGTTATCGGTCATAATGATCATCCGCTCGTATCCACTGTATTTATATATACACGTATATGAACTGCGGTATTTTTCATAAATATGATACAGGCAAGATTATAATTGACCATAAATACACAGCTACATCAACCTTTGAAAACACTGACAATACATTATTATTTCATCTTGCATTCCCAGATTGGCGAGAGTGCACCAAGTGCTGACTTAAAGTCAAACTTACCGCGACCTGCAGTACTGTCGTAAATGTGGAAATGAGTTCTGCGGTCGATTACTTTTCCTTTGTGGTCGATTACTTTTGTGCGCCTCAATAATTTGAAATTGAATTGTGAGAGTTGAAATGAATTTGTGAATTGGTGAATTTGTAAGTATATAGTGTTGCATTACTCAAATTGTGCAATTCAGATTCAAATATACACGATTCAGATTCAGTTTCTACTGGCACAGATAGCACTATACCAGACAAAAAAAATCTTTTTTTTCAAGTCTTGGTCTTGTTTAAAAGTCTTGATTTCATCTTGATCTTGGTCTTGATGTGGATGAATCTTGATCTCAAAACAGATCGTCTTGAACCCATCACTGGAGTTTTATTTGGTTCTTGCTTTGTTTGGAATATGTTATTATAGCCCGTGGGACGGGATGAGGGCTGAGTTCATTATGCTGATAGGTGGGTGTGGAGGTGTGCAGGTATAAAAGTGCTAGGAACCAATTGTTTCGGCAGGTTCCTGGGGAGGGTCGGATATAGTGATGGCCGACTGTTTCCTGCTTGTGCAAGTGCATGCCTCAGCCTTTTGGTAAGCATTCGTTTTATAAGATAAGGAAGGAATACTTTTAATAGTCCATTTTATTAAAGTGGTCTTTTTCTGTTTTTTAGTATGAACTGCCATGTGTGCCTGTTGGATGAAATAAAGATTTATTGTAAAAGGTATGTGGTTAGTCATTTAAATCTAGTGTAGCTATTTGTGTATGCCGTCTGGATATTGTTCATCCTCTGAAAGGTTTACATTATGTAACTTTGTATTGTGAACTCACTCTTGACACCTAGTCATGGTACAGTGACTATTAGCTATTGAACCTAAGCACACTCTACCTGTCTCAGCAAAGAAGCTACTGTGCAAAGACAAATAACTTCTTATGTAAGTATCAGGGCTTCCCCCTTTTATGGCTACCAGAAATGATATGTTCTCGTGAAAGACCATTGAATGCTGGAGGTCAGTTACAATTGAGATTTTACAAAATTAACATGACAATTACAAGAGTTTCCCAAATAGAATGAACTCAGTTCATTGATAAATAGCTTGAAAAACCCTGAGAGGAGTGGGAAATGTTAAGTGGCTCCACCGTTTACTCAACAGGAATTGCTCTCCTGCTTGCTTTGAAGGAAAATCAATTTTAATACATTTACAGTCACAGAACAGAGAAAAAGTGGCATGAAATGTCTCCCACCCGTATGTATGGGGGACCAAATAATGAAAACAGTTCAAAACTAGATTAATTATAACTTTACATAAATAGAAGCACATACACGGGTGCTTCATATTAGGTTGAATGCCAAATAGAAGTGAATATCAGTTATACAAGAGGTTTAACAACTAGTGCACTGATATGTTTTCAAAGTTTTCAAACCAACATGAAAAAGCATCATGAAGTAGGCACCAACTTCCAATGAGTTGGTGCCTGATTTATTGGTGACAAAAACTACTAAATTATTTCATGTATCAAAGGGAACCATCTCAAAAATCATGACAGTATTTGCCAAAACCTGGACGCTTAGCAAGCACTGGGAACTTAACAGAGTACTTTCAAGCATCACAAAAGTGGTCACAAGAAATACTACAGAGCAACCGTGTGACCCACTTTCAATGAAATCTGTCATGAAACATTCTAATGAAACTCAGTCTTTACAAAACTGGGACTTATGTCAGGGCTGCCCTGTGGTAGCTGTTTGTATCGAAGACACACATATTAATCGTCTTCATGCTGAAAGGCACACAGGGCATAGATGATTTGCCTCCATCTGGTCCTGTCATGGGCTACGTGTTCTGCTTCGCTCCATGTTAGGTCCATTTCCTTCAGCTCATTTATCACAGTTTGCTGCCAGGTTATTTTAGGCCAGCCTTGTTTGTGCTTCCCAGGTGGTGCCCAACCTAGGGCAAACTTTGGTATATGGCTCTGGTCCATTCTGAGGACATAACCAAGCCATCATATGCAACAGCGCTTTATCTCCAGCACCACAGTACACCGGACTCCACCAGACACCACACTGACAGGGTTCCATCAACTATGACGCTGCAGTGGAACTGACAGTAGAAAGTGTGACCATGTGACAGTGTATTTAGGTACTGTCCCTTTGAGGTTAAAACCCATACTTCCTTCATATCGCATTGTGGTCTGTTCAGCTTCCGACTTCTTCCATTCGGTTTGAGCAATGCACCAGCAACATTTCAGTGGCTTTTTAACACAGTCCTTGCAGGTCTCACCTACAAGTTATGCTGTGTACCTTGAAGACACAGTAGTTCCCTCTCAAACATTTTAACAGTATCTGTCAAATGTAGGGGAAGTTCTTACTTGGTTCCGGTCAGCTGGCTTGTCCCTTGAACTTAGCAAGTATCAGTTCTACAGTACTTGCGTTAAGAAGGAGTGATGTTCCTTTTGTCTGGGACGGCAACTGCCAAATGACAATGGATTTTCTTAAGGACTGTCTGACATCTGGACTATTGCTCAGGTTCCCTGATTTCCTTTCTCCATATTTTATTCACGCCAATGCTTGTGATGCTGGGCTTGGTGCTGCCCTGATGCAGAGAGATGACGAGGCCCGAGATGTCGCTGTAGCATATGTGAGCTATATGTGAGAAATTTGAGAAATCAAAAACCAGAAAAGGACTGGTTGGCTGTCATGTGGGAGTTGGAGTACTTCAGACCATACATGTAAGGCCTATATGTAACCATCTTTACAGACTATGGTAGTCTGAGGGGGTCTGATATCGCAACTAAACCCTTCCAGCTGACTTGCCAGATGGTCCATCTGCTTACAGGATTTTGATTTCAGCATTGTTCAGAAGCCTGGAGTCCAAAATAAGGTCCCGAGGGGGCCATTGGGGGAGGGGTGCGGCAGGGTCCTGTGAGGTGAGGTCTACCTCACAGCCTGGTGCCTGACTCGCTGGATACCACTAGCCCTGCATCCAGCACTTTAGCCATTACTAGCCCTGAGGAGGTGGATAACCTGGAGTGGGACCCTCTGGGTCTTGCCCTGAGTCCCGCTCTGTAGGTCTCAGTCCAGAACGCAAGCCACACCAGATCCAGGTCTTGACGAGGTCACTAGTATCGGAGGGGATCCAGGAGAGGGTCAAGTTGAGTCTCTGTCTCCCCGAGGGGAAGGGGACATACTATCATGGCTCAAAACTGCAGCCAACTATGGAGAACTATTCTGTCAGCATACAGGACTATACTGATTATGTGACTGGGTACATTAGCACTTGTGTTGACAATATTGTGCCCACCATACAAGTCCGGAAGTTCCCCAACCAGAAGCCCTGGATTAATAGTCAGGTACGACATATGCTGCGTATTCGCTCTCTTGCATTTAGATCAGGTAATAAAATGGAGTACAGAGCTGCAAAGTACAAACTGAGGAAAGCCATCATGGCGGCCAAGAGGCAGTACAGAGAGAAGCTAGGTGGCTTCTATTCTTCTGCTGACCCTGGACGGATGGGGCATTAAGGCCTGCAGCACATCACAGAGTACAGGGCCACCACCAACACCATCAGTTTTGCGGGCAGCCTGCTGGATGATCTCAGCACTTTCTACAACCGCTTTGAGACCCCCAGCCACAGCACAGAGAGGAGGCATGCATACACCCATCCCTCCCAGACCACCCGACCCCCCTACCCCCCACCAACAGTCTCAACAGACCAGGTACAAGGCACTGAGGAAGTCCAACCCCCCCAAGGCAGCAGGACCAGACAAAATCCTTGGGCGGGCCCTCAAAGCATGTGCTAACGAGCTGGCTGATGTTCTCACCTCAATCTTTAACCTTTCCCTCAGCCAGAGCACTGTTCCCACCTGCTTCAAGACCATAACCATTGTCTCCTGCCCCAAGAAAAGCACAGCCACCTGCATGGATGATTACAGACAAGCAGCATTCACTCCAATCATCCAATCAAGTGTTTTGAGAGAGTGGTGCTGGCCCACATCCAGAGCAACATCCCAGACACTCTGGACCCCCTGCAGTATGCATACCGACCCAAAAGGTCCACATCAGATGCCATTGCTGCTGCTCTTCACTATTCCCTCTCCCACCTAGAAAACAAAGACTCCTACATCAGGATGCTCTTTTGACCCTCTGTGACTGGCTCCTGGAGTTTTTGACTGACTGGCAGACCTCAGTCTGTCATGATCGGTAAAAGGACTTCAGCCAGCATCACCACAAACACTGACATCCCACATGGTTCCTAATTAGTTCAGTCATATTCATGGAATTATTACTTACTGATATACAGTATGTTAAGCTAACTGAACTAATTAACAAATTAAAATAGCTTATTATAAATGATTGAGTCAATTCAATTCATTTAAGATGTATTAAGATCTGAAATCTGAAATTCATGAATTATCAGAAATTTTCCACTGAATCCTGAATCTTTTGCTCCATCAAGCAACACTATGGATAAGCATAAATATGTATCAAACCTGCCATAAGATATTTTTACGTTAGTTTTGGTCAGTGTTAAATTGGCCTCATGTTTATATTGTCAGGAGTACAATACAGAGATAAAATACCCCATTCAAGGCATGTCATCTTTGCTAATACTCCACTATGTTGTTAACATTTCTAAGACGGTATGTATTCAGCTGGCTGTTTAGCTATATGAGCAAGAAATTATCATCACAATAAAATAAAAATTACACTCCATCTAAGTGAAAGTCAAGTAAATCAGTATGATACCCATATTCCGAGCAACTTGAAAAAAAATGTTACAAAACTTATTTGTTTTTTGTCATCAATTTATTTGATGTATATATATATATCATATCAGCAGTGAACCTATTCAGCCTGGAGATAAGCAAAATGAAGCTGGCATGCTTTCTGTAAGAATCATGAGTCAACAAAAAACAGCTTCATGCCTAAAGCACATTGCACTTTGATTTCTATTAATCATATCTGGGTAATTCTATACATGTACTTCTATATATTCAATTGCTTGTGTCAACACAATGTTATGAAACAGATAGGCTCCATTAGGATTGATGAGAAGTAATGTGTCATGACTGACCCAACAGCCACGCCTTCATAGGCGTGGTTCATCAGCTGCCTTCAATCAGACGGCACTTGATATACACCTCGTGACTTTGCGGCAATCGCGAAGTATTGTTGCTGTCCCATGCGCATTACCGAGCATTTAACTTGTGTCTATTGTCTTCTCTGCCCTTTCCTGCTTTCCTGCCATCCTGACCCACCCCGCCTGCCCGATCATCCTACCTCGTCCTCCTGTGATTCCCGTCTCCCCGTCTGGCGTGTCATCATAGGACTGACTTCCCCAGACTCCGACCTCCTTGCTACGTCCCCGACTACGGCTCTGCTTTTCCCCAAGGGTTCTGGTTGTTCTGACTCAATAAAGTACAGATTCTCCTGCAGATCGGGTCCTGCCTTCTTTTCCGCCCCGCACCGTGACATAATGTTAATTTAATGGAGGTCACCAGGGCTAACCCATCTCTCCTTCAGAGATAAATGTCTCAATGGCCTCCTGAATCCTTACCTTAAACCGAGACCCTGACATTTAGGCCCTAACCTTCGATTTGCTCCCTGCCAGTTCTTTCCTGAAATAATGTTCTTACAGCCATACTTGTGAGTTTAAGGGGAGTAGAGGTCAATGGTACGGTGGGAAACACTGGAATTTTGAAACTTAATGGGGATGCAGTTAAATAAACTGTTTTTTAAATGAAGGTTCCTTCTGTGCTAAACTCTAATCAGTATTTAGTGACTCATTAAATTTTAGTCAACAATTGTGTGTTGACTGTTAATTGTTGTTGCATTGACATGTAAACAACAAGTAAGCCCTAGATGCCTTATTTGTTCATTACTGCCAAAGGAGTTTTCAGTTTTTCTCCTCTGTTGTTTCTTTGCTTTTCCCAGACTAATAAACTAATATACTAATACAATATTGCATATTTTGTTGCCCCCATGATCATATTGTTATATGATGATATTATTACATTTTCCCTGCACCACACTAGTATCCTGTTCAGGCAAATTGCTGTTGTATTCAAACTGAGAAGATGTTAAAATGCAAAGGCTATCAGGAGAAAATATCTCCTAATACAGTACGTGTTATGAATTTTCCATTAACTCTTTTCCCGTGATAATTTCCCCATGTGAAATTTGCCTACCTTTTAATGATGCTCTGGGGTCAGATTGACCCCAAACACGGGATAGGGGTTAAATGCATATGAATGTGATTATGTTATTTTGTATTTCTATGCCACTTGTGTAGATGCTGGGAAATGGATTATATATAAATGTGGTAACTAACTTATTTCGGTTTTCATCCATGTTAGTGTAATGACTCCACACACCTCTATGCTCATGGGTTTGATATCTGCCCTCTTTTCCTCCATTTCTTCCTGCAATCCAAAATAACATACAGGTGATTGAATTGTCAGTTCTAAATTTCCCACAATGGTTCAGCGTGTTCCCTGCAGGGGAATGACTGCATATCCTGGGAGTGCCATGCCCCTTGATTCCTGGGATAGGTTCACCATGACCCTCTACTAGGTATGTCTTTAAAATAAATTCCAATCCCTTTGAGAAAAAAAAAACTAAATTTAGATTTAACAGAAGCTGCAGATTAAATTTTAGAATTGAATGTCATGTACCTTTTCTTGAATGAATGATTTGAATCTTATCCACTTTCTGCAATAGAAAGTTTTTGGTCACCTTTGTCATATACTCTATCATGCCAAAGTAAAGGATACTCCTTCTTTAGCATATAAAAATAGAGCTCACTGGTAAATAACCATTTGTTTTTGTTTTCAGAGCAGAGATAAACTGTCAGCAGAGTGCCCTGAGCCAGGCAGAACATCTTTAGGATAAATTACGAAAATAATTAGGGCAAGGTAGAATTTGGTCTCTTCAGTAATGGAGCAGGGTAATGTTTCAAAGGAGAAGAGAAGCACAATTGTTTTGGCTTTATACCCTTATGTCTATTCATGTACTCATTAAAGTTGAAGCCTGGCCAACACACTATTAATTTTCTATTTATAACTGCACACATCCCAAGACTTTAGTTAGAATAGTGCACAACAGCTGTGACCCAGTCCAGGGAGGTATATGTGAATCATTAGTCATAGATCAGTACCAAGACATCAGCAGAACCCACAGAGCGTTGTAGGACTAGATGCACACATACAACACAGGCACCCAGATAGTGGCTACAGGGGAGACCCGAATTCCAAGTTTTACGACTCTCAGAGGTCCAGGGAAGGGTGGATCCTGCATACCTCTGGAGTGGACCACAGAGTGGAACAGAGGGGCCGTCTAAAATCATATGCCATATATGTGTATTTGCCTGTATGTTGTCTTCACTATTATTTAGCATCAGTACTATAAACCTGTTGAATGTGTATGTGTCAGTCACAATGGTCTTGTATGTTTCTTATGAATGTCCCATTGTGTCTTCCCTACTTGGACAATTATATATATGTACCGAATATGCACAGATAGGTATACACTAGGGTTACCCAACCACATGCTCACACCTCTCTCAAAGATTGGGGAATGAGTTTAAGTGGTGTAACCGAGTGTGTAGAAATGTTTGAGCACATTAGTTATTTCTTTTGTATAACTAAGGAAAGCCCCCACCTCTCACCATGGTCTGGGGGTAGAAACGCTGCTCCGGATCTGGCCTTACAGCCGTAAATCAGCCATTGGCGCCTTTTTCCTCGGTTCCTTTGTCTCAACAGAAATTAAGCAATGTGTGTTAAACTTGTGTACTGAACCCCTTTTGTAACAAGTTTGCTACATTTTATAATTTGTCAGTGCATAATGAACACTGTTCTTTCACTAGAGTAATGACAATTATCCAACCAACCTTCAACTAGGACACACAGATGCAATGGTATATAACTTTTATATAAAGCTCTGGTAAATTCACCTAAAATTGTCATAGCTGTGGAAAGTGCAACTTAGCCATGTATTCTATACATCTATGGCAATAATAAGTATGCACATTATAAAGGGAATTATAAATTAATTAATAAATTAGCCAAGGTTTGAACCTAAGATGGGATACCATGTTTGATATCAAAATGATGGTAAAATCCGTCTGAATGTGAATCCGGGGACGGATTATTATACAATTGAACCTATCCAAAGTTAAACTTACTTAATTAAAATTAACTCTAAAGTTGGTCTAAGACAGACCCTAAATCCATGGGGCCATTCTGGGAGCCTGCAACCAGCCCCTCGGACTCAGGTGCCGTTCCTATTGGGTACGTGCCGAACTCTGGATCATGAATATTCATGGACACCGGACAGCATAAAAACCCTGAGGAGGAAGAAGCCCCTCGGAGGGAGGAAGGAGCCCCCCCCTGGAGGACGAAGTCCCCGAGAAAAGACTACGGGAGAAGCTAAGCGCAAAGAAGATAAATCTGCCATTGAAGCTCCAAAGCCACTTCGCTGTGAGCTTCAACAAAAGACAAAGCTTCATCCCTCGTCTATGCTGCAATCCATTTAACTGGGTCCGATTAAGCTGTTTTGTAATTTGGGTTGCCTGTTTAAATCCTAGGCTTGCCATTGCAGAACAGTATTTACAGTCATATGTGATCACTGTTTGCCATTTCCCATCCATTTTCCCTAATTTCGTATTGTGTTTGTATGTTTTATGTTATGTGTAATGTTTGTCCTGTTTTTGTTGTAGCATTAAAATAAACGCATGCTTTTCACCTTTTAAATCTCCCTCTCTGTGAAGTGCTCACAATAGGTCACTTTATTGGTGTGAAACCGCTACTAAGCTTTGAAGTCCTAATCGCGTCCTCAAGAGCAGAGTCGCTAGGTTACAGAGAGAAGCTGTTCGCTGGACGAACAGCGTATCTCAGACAAAGTGGCGATACTGTATGAGTGAATTCCCTTCACAGACCGGGAAGACTCGGGGCAATTAAGGTTAGGAATGTGAAGGCTCCTAATGAGGCAGAGAGTCATCTTTAATCGGGAAACTGCTGAAGAAGAATCAACAGAGGTCGACTGGCTCTGGCTGGGTGGCATGACTAAGAAGGATGAGCAGGCTCGGAATGAAGCTTTCCCTTTTGCCAACTTCCCTGATTGACAGAGTGGGTTCCAACCAAAGACTGTGGGTTTGTGTGTGTACCGTTACTTGGAGGATGTTTTTGAGATATTACGTATATAAAATTGATATGTAATATTTCTTTATCTCCTCATGGAAAGCTGCACTATTTCTTTGGCAATGTTGCCTAAGGGGTTTTTTCATGAGTGTTAAATAAAACACTGAAATGTTTTTTTTTTCTTCTTTTTTTTTCTTTCTAGCATTTTCTTGTGTCATGTCCTGCTCTTTGCTGCCAAATACCCTACAGAGTTCAGCGCAATAAAATTGTGAGAGAAAGTTCTGGAAGCGTTTATAATGATCTATATCCGTGCATTACTTTGACAAGATTTTCAATACTGTCATGTTGAATAGCAGCAAAATGAGGCAGCAGAGGGACAAAACAGCTTCCTACTGACAAGAAAATCTACAATGTACAATATTAAGACTTGCCTGTTCAAAACATTCAAAGAAATTACCACTTAAATGGAAATAAATTATTAGACTTGTGAACTTTAAATTACTTTTACAAAAGTTGCCAAAACGCTCTGTTCTTTCACTTATCAAAAATAATATATATGAGTCACTTCTCAACTACACTCACCGGCCACTTTATTAGGCACACCTGTCCAACTGCTCATTGTTGCAAATTACTGATCAGTCAATCACATGGTGGCAACTCAATGCATTTTGCCATGTTGACATGTTCAAGATGAACCACTGCAGTTCAAACCGAGCTTCAGAATGGGGAAGAAAGGTGATTTAAGTGACTTTGAACGTGGTATGGTTGTTGGTGCCAGACGGGCTGGTCTGAGTATTACAGAAACTGCTGATCTTCTGGGATTGTCACGCACAACCATCTCTAGGGTTTACAGAGAATGGTCCATAAAAGGGAAAACATCCAGTGAGCGGCAGTTCTATGGGTGAAAATGCCTTGTTGATGCCAGAGGTCAGAGGAGAATGG
>JAODKK010000001.1:35837128-35850076 GCA_026774405.1 Petrocephalus microphthalmus | reverse complement strand
GCTTGCGCTTCCTGTCGCACCGCCTTCGTCTTCTCCTGCGCCGGTCTGTATGGGAAGGGAGCTCCGCTGCTGCCTCGACCACAGGCTGTAGCAGTCCAAAGCTGCGTAGCTCCGCCAGGGTGTTTGGGTCCACGGCATGAAAACTGCTCGATGTACGTAGTCCAAGTAAAAGCTGGCGATCGTACACTAGTTTACTGATATTATGCTGCGAGGTAATCGCCGAAGTTTGAGTTTTAACTGAGTTTACACCCAAAAGTAGTCCGATGTCATCGTGAGCTAATGCAGCCACAGCCGCAGCCGACCAGGGCGCCGCCATCTTAGTTATGTTAGTTAAGTTAAGTTAGTTAGTCTTAGTTATGATGGTTCTAATAATGACTTTGGTGAACCCTCCGTCCGCCGTATCCGTCGAACACAGCCCGTCGAAGCACTCACCCAGCTCCTCAAGCGTTGGAGGAGCCACCGGGGCAGAGCGCTGCGTTTTCCATGGTTGCAGCATGTTGTCCGACGGAGCTTGCTCCTCGTTCCAGGGATCAACGTCCTCTGGCCACCGAGCCCAGGTTGGACTCGCCAGGGGTGCTGGTGCTGGTGCTGACCGGGGCAACCGCCTCACGGTCGATCCGAATTTTATGCGGCTGCTGGCCCCAGGTTGGTTTGAAGAAGAAGAAGGCAGTTGCGCGTTGGGTATTGTGTCAGGCTGAAACGATGTTGAAGGCTGTGCTGTAGAGAGAGGCGTGCTGCGGCTGATGGTTGTTGACGCACAGAATCTGGAGGGTATTAATTAGGGGTGCGATGGTACAGGTATCCCACGGCAAGGTACGTACCTCGGTATTTGGGCCACGGTTTAGGTTCGGTTTAAACACAGCACTACAAATAATAACACAACAAAACAAATAATATACTGCCTCTAAGCATTGGCACTTACTGCTTCTGGGCACTAGGGGTAGGAAACTTTCACTGACTGGGGCATGATCACACATTTCTTAAAATATCATAAACTTAATTCATGGCAAATAAATTATTTCTTATATATTTGTTTTGCCATTACACTCATCTTTATTTTAATGCATATTGTAAATACTGTATGTCAGATTTAGCAAAATGCAGTTTGGAACACTTGCAGAAACATTATAAAAGTACATAGTATGCAATGATGGCAGTTTGTTTTGATCCCAGATACCTGATTAGCAAAGGCTTGGCTACATGAATATGACTAAATGGTGTAGTTGCAACATTCAGTGGGATAAATAAAAGAGAAAAACCTAACTCATGTCACTATTTCTGATTTCCTTCCATTGAATATTTATGAGCTCTCATGTGTAAGCATGAGCCATTCAAACCGCAGAAATGCAGCTGTTTAGAATTCGAATAGCAATCTTCGTGTCTGGGCGGTACTACACGCCCCAGATGCAGGTAAAACAAAGAAAGCTGACATGGTTTACTTTTTTGCCGATTTAACCTAATTTTAAAAACTTAATGCTTCCGACAATGGGCGTTTTGAAAAAAAGATTGAGGATTTACCGAGCGTTTTTTTTTTCATGATTTTATGACTTTTTTTCATGATTTCAGCAAGATATAAACAAAAATAGACGAGAAAGATACGTGGCATCATCCTCAAAGGGTTAACGGTAGCCTGATAAGCCTTAAGCACCATTTTCAAAACAAAATGCAAAACCGAAATACCGTGGTACACAAGGGCATACCGGGCTGTGCAGCCCGTACCGAACGGTCCGGTATTTTACCGAGTACCGTTGCATCCCTAGTATTAATATGGTTAAGTTGTAGTTACACCAGGCCCCCTGCTCTTGTTTTATTGGATGTTACTGTCAGAGGCGGCGGGGCCCCTGGCAAATCCCCGCCCCCTCAGTGAAAAACCATTACTCAAATTTATCTGTTCCTTGACAGAACAGAGATGTCCATTCCCTTTACACCTAGCAGGACCCTTTTGGATAGGCCTCCTCAGCTTGCATGGTGCCCATGGCTGGGTCTGTAGAATCTTTGCATTAGTTGGCGGCCTCTGGCTGCACGGCTTCCACGTAATATTGTTGTTTAGTGGCCATGTTAGTCGCTTGAAGCATCAGTAATTTTAATGCCAGCCGCGGGCCTCCTTTAATGGAGCATCGCGTACTGACACACCCTCCTGCCGTTGTGTCTGCCCTTATAAGATAAGGATGCCGGTTGGTAAGACCCGTGTCTGCTGTTATCCCATAATAATAATAACTCTTTAAAAAAGAACATTCGTATATTTTTTTAATGGGAAATTTTTTTTAAAAATACTTCTAAAACGCTACATACCTTTAAACTAATGAAACCATTTGTTACCAACCCTTAATTACTTAATACACCCTTGAATGGCCCCTTAACGTATGCTTTTAAGACTTTAAATTCCTTTAAAGTTAATTCCTTTAAACTAATGAAGACAAAATGTTTAAAGCCCTTTATGCCTTAAAACTAAGGAAACCTTTGCCGCTAATATCATTGCGGCTGTGGTGATTCCTGGATTTTATTTAGTTAATACGTAAAACATCTTGTCTTTGTTGGGCGCATGCGCTCTGAAACACGTGGCGGATAATGGGCGCCGCCATATTGTTTATCGTTGTGCGCATGCGCATTGCTTGTGCCAACCCTGCATGCCGCTTGTGCCCATGTGCATTGAATGCGCCGCCCCCTGTGCGTCCTTGTTCGGGATTCTGGGTAAGGCTGTTTCATATTGTTTTAGAGACTGCAGAGAATTAGCCCCTTTACGTCATATGTTGTTTTAAATTAACAGTACAACACTTTGGTATTTGTCATACCACTTCCAGAACTATTTCTGGCTTCCAACATTCCATCAATCATGGCCCAAAATAAATGCCACTGATCAAGAACGTCACAGCTATTGTCAGTAGTTATACATCCTGCCTATGTCTGACTGAGCCAAGAAATAATAAAAAATAACATATAATTATTAAGTAGTAAAAGATTGAAGTAGCTTATATAATTTATTCAGTATATATACATATACATATTTATACAGTATATACAGTTTTAAAACTGTTTTAAAGTATATACAGCTGTAAAAAAAAATTGAGAGCACTCTACACTTAAAGAAAAGAAATCAGAATTTTAAATCCTGGTTTAATCCTGGTCCTACTGGCAGAAGCTGAGCAGCAGGTTGCTGGCTAGGTCAAAATTTCTAAGACAGCAGTACAGAAGAACAAGTATGAGACACTAGAAATGACCAGAAAACCAGCCACGTGCTGTATCAGGGTCCTAGAGATCACAGATGCACACCCATATATTGAAAAATGTGTGAAACCAAAAATTCAGCTGTGGTCACTTTATTTATTCTCACATCTGTACTCCAATCAGTCAAAACATTAAAACTACCAACAGCTGAAGTAAATAACATTGATTATCTTGTTAGAAAGGCACCTGTCAAGAGTGCCGTTATATATTTGACAAGTGAACATTTAGTTCATGAAGTTGATGTGTTGGAAGCAGGAAAAATGGGCAAGTGTAAGGATCTGAGCGACTTTGACAGGGCCAAATTGTGATGGCTAGACATCTGGGTCAGAGCATCTCCAAATCAGTAGGTCTTGTGGTTTGTTCCCAATATGCAGTGGTCAGCACCTACCAAATGTGTTCCAAGGAACGTCAGCTGGTGAACTGGGGACAAGATCATGGGCATCCTAGGCTTATTGAGGAACATGGGGAGCAAATGCTAGTCTGTCTGGTCTGATCCCACGGGAGAGCTACTGTAGCACAAATTGCAGAAAAGGTAATGCTGGTTAAGATAGAAACGTGTTAGAACACAGTGCAGCACAGCTTGCTGTGCATGGGGCTGTGTAGCTGCAGGCCAGTCAGAGTGCCTATGCTGAGCCCTGTCCACTGCCGAAAGTGTGTATGAAAGGTTCAGCAATAGAATATGGTCTCTATCAGTAAGAGCCTGCATCTGACCATCTGATTTTGCCCCCCTATCCTGTGAAGGGGGGGACTGACAAGCCATAAGAATCACATGTGATGGCCGGGCTCGGTGCACGCTTGAGAATTTAGTATGGAATCTTGAGCTATATTTTTAGAGATTTAAGGGATAAGACACAGGACTCTGAATTGTGAGCCACAGCAGGGACAGAAATGCAGTTGCTGTCATCGGAATTATTACACATTTGTTTACCTGCCGAAAACAGGATGGGGTGACTGCGTTGATCGGTAGAGCGAACGCTGTGAAGGACAAAGGCAGGCGCAAGGCACAAAAGAGCTTCATTGTGGGCCCAGCTGATGAGGAAATTAAGGCATGGCTGGGAGGCGCTTGTGTCAGCAGACATGCAGAGGTGAGGACAGCAACTGAAGGAGTCGCAAATAGAGCCTGTAAACCTGTATCTTAGGCCTCCCAGTAAGAGCACCTGTCTTTTTTTCTACACATCTAACATTAAGATGCTGGGAGAAAAATGATCTGAAGAGGTCCTGTTAAAATGAACATGAAATTGCCCATTTTTTTATTCAGGACTGACAGACAAAAACACTACAAGCCACACATAACATATTCATGATCCGAGTGAAACACAAAAGAGTGTCAACAGGCGCATACCTAGAAATCCTGTCACCCCCACCCAGTTTTACATATTTAAGGGCCCTTGTCAAGTGCTGGGCCCCCTGAATTTGCCAGGGAATCCATGCCCTGCCGATGCCCCTGATTAACATACAGGGAGGTAGGAGTCAGTATGAAGAGACAGTATGAAGAGAAAACAACACAAAGGAACTGGGACAAGGTGGACGGAAATGTACTGAATGTGTAAAAAGAGACAAGGTCTGACCAGACTCTGACTTCAGACAAGCCAGCCCAGGCCTCAGTGAAGAGGCAGAAAGGACCCTCCCACTCTCCTAACAAGTCACCTTTTGAGCAAACAGTCAACCACAGAGGACTTTCCTTGGGAAAACGAAGGGCAGGCAGACTAGGGCAAGTGTGTCACTTAAATGTGAAAAGTTGGAGATCAATGCAAGAGTAAATATAAAGTAAAGTGAAGCTATGAAGCAGAGGCAGACTCTGTCCGTGGCCTGTTTACGCTTGAATGAAGCTAGGTAAACAAGTGTGAGGAGAGTCAAAATGCTTTCAACATTTCAGTGATAAATTCATCCATAGCTTTTTAAATATTTATAGCTACGATTCTCTAACAGCCATACCATAAATTTAAGTGAATATTCTAGGAACACTGCCTGCCAGAGACCTGGCCGGGTCAGACAACCATAGGCTAAGGAAAAGGTTGCACCTGTCCAGCACTGAACGCATAAGGAGCTCAGGTATAGCCATTTAGAGACTGTCTTCATCACCTCACTCTGCAATAACAGGCAGCACCCAGGCCAGCACTCAGTTATATGAGATGTGTAATGATTTTAAATAGATAGTATTATTTATTAGTATATTTTTATATTTAGGTTTATTATTTATTAGTGTGTGGTTTTATATTTAGTTTATACGGGTCTCATTAGTAGGGAGTAATTCAAGCCATGAGCCTCAGTGAGAGGCTCGACACTGCGAGGGTGATCTAACCCAATGCTTGACCGTGTTTGCAGTTAGAGAAAGAATATTCAATGACCTGAGATATTTACTGCCCTCACTTGCTTCATCATCAAACAAAGGAAATCATTTAAAATCGCTGTCGTGTTCAGTTACAGAAAAGAAGCAGCTTAAAAACAGTTATAGTTCGGAGAGGCTGGTGAAAACGTTGATATTTTGCCACACTTGATGAAAATGAGTGTGCTGTTACATCTTTGAGTGAAATCTGTAGAGAAGTTGGAAATGACGACTTCACCAATTACCACAAGGGAATTACGAGTGGCTGGTGCTTTCCACAAATAGATATGTTACATCCCAGCAGGCAGAGAAAACATGAAGTATAGAGCACCTGTTATGTTTTCAGCAATGTGCTGTTCAGTTGACAAGTTGTGGATACGTTCAGAGGTTCAGCTGGTTTTTATTTTATTTTTCTATGTGCCACCATATGGTTACCAACCATAGAGAAAGACACTTTTCTAAATATAAAAGCTCTCTATTATGACATTATCTTTGTCATGTAATAAAGGGGAACATGCTGGGCCTTTAATTTAATGGCTCAAAAAGCATATTTTTAATTATCTCTAAGTGCCATGGAAATAGTGAGGTCAGTTGTTTAATTGGTTCAATTTTTGAATCCACAAGTTTACCTACTGAATAGATGCTTTTTAGATTAATGCTGAATATCAATGCAGATTGCTTGCCATGACTCTGTCTGCCTTAATTATTAGCAGCTTAAACTTAACCATAACCATCATTCCTGTCTAGAACAAGAGAAGTACAAGAAATTACATGGATGTTACATATACTGTACATACCGTACAAGAAGGGAGGATAAGAATTAAGTTACAAATCCATAGTTCATGCAAAACATAGTTCATACAAACCAAAGAATCTGTTATTGTGAAAACTTTCTTTATAGCAGCTGCTTGAGATTAGTGGTGACTTGCTATCTTCTCCACTGATTGCATACTAGGTAACTCGAAATAATCCTTGACATCCAGGCCGAATATGGGGCAGAAGGGAAAAAGAGGTGAAATAGGGTGAGCTTATAGTTTCTGGCTTGAATGAATGAGGAGCAACAAACTGTGAAACGAATACGATATTCTCAATAAAGGAGTATTCGTATTGCGGCTCCTCACACACGTTCTGTAATGCTTTATATTAATACCAGGATAGAAAAACTCATAGACCGGTGAATTATTTCTGTTGGATTTAAATGGACTTTTAAACATTCAAACTCATGATTAATTGAACCGTTCTTCTATAAGTACTCTACCTACAAACACTGCCATCTGCATGGGCCTCACTTGTAATTAGACTGAGAATAAATAATAATTATATATATTTCGAACTAATAGGCAACAACAGAATCAGACCTCAGCAGCTAGATTGCAAGGCATTTATATAGATGTTAAACATCACATGTAAAAGACAACATTATGATAAAAATACTGTATTTTTGCATGTTCATTCAATAAAATGCCTTTAAAGAGGGATAAAGATAGTGGGGGTTATCAGTTTGAATTTTCTATTGGAAAGAACGATACAGATCTTGTGTTTTTAATGCTTATCCAGATCCAGGCTTAATTACAAGGCAAAGAAAAAAGTCAGCTCTGCTACAAAAGTAACAAAATATATTAATCACATGCAGCTAGAGGATAGGTTTGAAATGATGAAAATCATGATAATGATGAAAATAAAGCAATAATGTTCTCCATTTACATATAAATTAAGATAATAATTGGTTGCACTTTATTTTCTCAAAAGGTCTTAGTTATTTATTGATGTTATTGATGTAAACGTCAAAATTTTGCTATGTGTTTTTGGTAATGAAGGCAAACATTGAGCGGTTTATTTCTTACTAAATTACCATAAAATTATCGTCATTTTCTTGAATGGCTTAGAAAGGCAGCCAGGAGTCTTAGCTGAACTAACCAGACACCATTGAAAATGACATTATGAATTCCTTTTTGGAAGGCTTTGTAAATAGTTGCATGTAATGTATCCCATGCAACATAGATTACCACACTTTGTTCATGATGATATAAACAACAGAAAATGAAAAAATCATAAAATCCCCTTCATAGCCGCATAAAACAAAATCAAGCTGTGATTTTGGATATTATGTTATCATTCAAAAAACCAAGTTATTTGTTGCAGCTCTCCTAACGTGGCTCTTCTCTTCTTACTTAAGCCTTCAGCAGTGTCCTCACATCGGTTATTATTATTCATGCTCTCCCTATACAGCACCTAGAGGAAGCTGATTTTTACCTATTGGTCATATGTAATACAATAATAACCCAATTACACTAATCTCCCTGGCAAAGGTACTTCAAATATGTAGACTGTCCTTTTATTTTAATGTATTTGTTTTTCATTGAAAGAAATTTTGGTTACACTTTACTTGAAGTGACATAAATAATTTAGACTTAAGCTATTACTTATGTTTTGATTAACTAGGAATTTAGTGTTAGTTACAAACTGATCTAATGTTTATCATTAATGAATTGTAATACATAATTTATCCCAAGCATTCACTATATTTGGCACCATATCTGTCAATTCTATAAATCTTAGTGAAATACGGAAGGTACAATTGGTACAAGTCATGTTCATTCATGTTCATGGCATGACGGTCAAGTGAAATACAGGTCTGATATTTCTTCATCATTAATTAATCATGGGCTATCTTTCATCTTAAGTAGCGACTATACAGTATTTGTTCATAATTTGTACTTCAGTAATAACAGGGTTACTGCTAATTATTTTAATTGTTAAAAAACTTCAGTGTAACACTTAAATGTTGTATCTTCTTACTCTGGCTGTTGTATAATAAAGATGTTTTAGCAGCAAAACACAGTGCGCAAGGTTATGGTCTCCTGTACAGTAATGGTATTCATGTGATGATCCCATGTGCACGCTAGCTCACTGTTGATGATTATCTGAAATGAAGAACACTGTCACTAACTATAAATCCAGCAGCCTCCTGAATGGAAGATCATTAATATCCTCTCTCACTAAATGATGTTTGCTTTCTCTCTTCCCTCGTATTAGTATTCACTACACCTTCTAGCCACCTCCACAATGAACCGGGCAAAAGAGAATCTCCCCTACAACATGTATAAGTAAAGATACCAGGAGATCAATTCCATCAGCAAAGTGACCGTCTTGCATCAGTGGATAACGGAAGCAGTGGGTTTTGCCGCACCATGCCGTATGTGAAATTGGTAAAGAGATAAAAATCGGCAGCTAATATGCTCCATGCCAGGCTGATAAGACGCCTTCTGAATGTCAGATCAGGAGGAATTGTAAACAAGAAAGGTGCTGTTCTTCTGCAGCACTGCGCTGCTCCCCTGACAGATGGAGGTTAGTAGACAGAAGCAGATGGCCCGGTGATAATGGCAGCCTTTTGGAAGGAGACACGCAGGCGTCCCGCCAGACCTCTCTGCGTTCCTGAAAACAAGACCTGCTATATCTGAGTCTAAAGTCATGTCTGCAATATTAACTATCCTTGAACATCCTGCTTAATTTGACCTTCCTCGGGGGTAAAAATCTACCACTCGGTGTGAAACAAAAATGGCACACGCAAACACATCATTTTACATAGTGGTGGTGCATTCACATTTATTGTATCTGCAAATGGACTCAGTTAAATGTCACACTTTGTGCAACTTTTATTATATTCATATATTAATATTAATTATACTCTCATGGTTCTGCAACATCCCGCATAAAATGAAATAAAATAATTTTGCTGGAAGACAGGCAGAGGGAGGGTGAAATGCTGTGGTTGCTATGCATATTTGTTTAGATGGCAGAGTGCTTTTGTTGGGTCAATAGAGGCAGATTAAAAGAGTAATCCTTCTGATGTAATTCACTTTTTAAATTCATTTGATGAACACAATGGCAACCCTTCATTTCTATAGGAAACAATTAAAATGGTTGCGCATATATCTCTTGAGGGTTTGACGAGTGGGGTGTGGGAGTGCAGATGTGTAACTCGATAATTGCAGTGGTTGTTTTGTGTACCTCAAGTAAACCTGTGTTTTCTGTGCAGACAAAAAGAAAAACATGTAAAATATATCAAACCAATGTTCAAGTGTGCCACAGAAGTATTTAAAGAAGACTTTGTATCGAAAAAAAAATATTCTGGCTTGATTTTAGGTCCATATAGAAAATGTGGCAGATCGGCTCATGAATCTCTCTGTGCACTTATATTCATCCATCTCTCATACCACTTAACCACAGTGAGCCTGGAGCCTATCCTAAGAAGCCCCAGGCACAAGGCAGGGGGCACATGGGATGGATGTGTTTTTCATTTGTTTAACATGCCGAGCAGAGCATCTTTCCCTAACATCCCAAAGTAATAATATTGTGATGATGTTCTGTTGTGTTTAATTCATGGTATGCACTGTTTTATATTGAGTACATGTTTGAATTGTTAGCTGATGTGGAAGCCAACCTTCATGGTTAGCCATAAATTTGAATATGCATGAGTAGATCTAATATTTTTTTCTGCTGCAGTGTTTGCATCACATTGCCTTGAATTTCACAAGCTAATCGAACAGTTTCACATGTTTTCTAGTTCATAGCATGCTAACAAGCCTGCAGGTAGCAAATTGTTGAAACGCTGAGTGATGCCATTCCTGCACATCATGCGTTTGAGATGCAGAACGAGCATAATGATCGTCTTTGTATTCAAAGTGGAGCTCTACATCCATCCATATTCCACCTGCAAACGCACTATAGGGTTTCAGTAAACCTGACCGAAGCTCTGGATGGGAAAACCCTGCATCACAGGTTGCATGCTACTTCACACAAACCCACACTCTGGCCAATTTAGAATGACCAATTTGCCTAACCGCATGGTTTTGGGCTGCAGGAGGAAATCTGAAACTGTAAGAACATGCTAAACTCCTCACACACAGAGCGGAAACAGGATTTTAACCACCAACCCTGGAAGGTAGAGCCTACAGTGAGCCTACCTAATTTTTTTTTATTTCTCTAAATTAAGTCAGCTTAGATGGGGCTTAATTGATCATAACGGTCACAATATGCTATTATAAATGTATTCACTTTTTCCATGAAAATGCGTGTACAGTGAGTAGCGCGGTCATTTCACGTCTCTAGGGTTGGAGTCCTGCCCCTGCCCTTTGTGTTGCTCCAGAGCCCATGGGGAACGTGTGATGGATTAGTGGTTGAAAAATGGATGGATTTTTTTTTCATGAAAGTCATATCTCTAAAAAAAGAATGAGCTTTTACAAAATTATGAATATAAATCATAATGGGTAATAAATGTCACACAAGCTTCTATTTTAGGTGTTTAGAACACAATGAATGCTTACACAAATTTCATAATACCTAAAACATCAAAACTGTCTACATTATTGTGGATTAAGTCGGTTTATATCTGAGAGCAGCCAATACATACAGTGGAATCTCAATAATAAGAATAAACATTCTGTGAATCACCATCAACACGTCAAGACGTTTTGTATTTATAATTCTAATTATAATTAATTATAACTTTAAAAGAATCCCATGTACAATTTTTAACCTCCAAAGTGGTTTGTGCATTACACATAATGTAAATTATTTATTATAATCCTCTTATGTGGCTTCCACATGAACCACTCATGAGAAAGCCAACAGAGATTGAATACACCATCCGTCTGAATCCCAAATTGAATTATTGAGTAGGGGCAGAGGGCAAAGTTTCAGCTTGGCCTCATACCATATGAAAGTCTGTCCAGAGACACTGAATAGTATTAATCCACATTCCTACTCTACCATCTCAGTGAAATTTATTCCCATAATAATTTATTTGCACTGACACCTCAGTTCCACCTAAATAACTCACCCAGTACTGCATCTGCTTGTGGTAAACAATGGAAAAACACTGGGACTTAGACTGGAAATAAATAAGATTTTGTGCATGTAGATCTATGTGTGTGAGAAGACCACTTTCCCTAGTTAAATGAATGAATGAATGAGTCTGCTTATGGGACTGAGTCGTAACAATTAGTGATCATGTGAGCAAATGAAATATGGTTGAAATAAAACTAGAAAAAGAATCATAGTGAAACAATGTTAAATCCATTCACCCCAGTACATACAACACACTCCAGTACATCCATGCATTATAACTCCACAAAAACCTATTTTCAGACCTTGACTCACAAGCTTTTGTGTACAAACTGAGAGGTTCATGATTACATTGGATATATGCTAAATATTCTGAACTTGTCAATCATTTTACAATAGTCCTAATGATAATGTGAAACAACTGAAATATATCCTGTGTATTTCACTTAAATAGCCCCATCATCCTATTGGTATCAAATTCTATTTATTTCTGTAGATAGGATTTTATTAATTAAGGTAATCGTTTGTGTGGCTGTCTCAAATTCATTACTGTAACACCATAGGGCACACCGAGTGGTACTTAGAGTATCACTTCTGTAGCTGAGGGCTAAAACTCAGTGCTTGTCCAAGCAAAATATAATAGTTACAAATAGAAAAATTGAAAGAATTAAGAAATATGCTCACTTCCTTTTTTTAATGTACAACATGCACAGCCTTGAAAGGCTTAATCTTTCATATGGGTTTCATTTTAAGTTTCTCATGTGTTGATAACATGTTCCCTGATAATAGACGAAAGCACCAATTTATTTGTGTTATTGTCAGGGATGTAGGTTTTATATCGGGGTCAGAGAGCAACTACTATGTGTAAGTCACATTTTAATGTGACTCTGTAGTCGTGTTGTATGCAGTTTGTTTTTTTCATTCATAATCTGTTGTTGTTATATATAAAGTGAAATTTATCATTCCATTGTTTCTGTTATTAATTTTCACTAATATGGTAGCTTTAGTGCGTTAATGTCCTGCATTATGTACACTGAATTTGTTGGGAATTATGCACACATCGCGAGATTCTGCCACTTGACATGGGCACAAATACATCAAATAATACCTTGTTAAAAATTATAAATACTTGTTCATCAAATGTAGCAAAATAAAATGCAAAATACTGCTGTGAGAAAATGTATTTAAATAACATACGAGCAATTAGTAATACAAAATGTAAAATAATAACAGTACATGATGAATACATGTATGGTTACAGCCCTAATACTGTGTAATATTTACAAAATATACAGCTTGCCCTAACTTTAAATAGAATAATAATTTGCGATTTGCTTGTGTTATAATGCATTGTCCTTAGGAACAAAAGTAGCTACCCTGATTTATCGCTTTACCATTTCAGATCTTTTATAGATTAATTGTTGGTTATGATATGAGGTCTTCAGTGAGTTAATGTTTGTATATACAAAGCCGTTGTCACGGCCTCCTGTCCAGTCCTCCTGTGTGCCACGCCCCTTGCTGCCCTCGTGCGAATCCTAGCGTCTGCCCCA
>JAODKK010000001.1:35791249-35806230 GCA_026774405.1 Petrocephalus microphthalmus | reverse complement strand
AGTGTCCTTGCAAAGAAAGGTGGCTATATTGGTCACTGATTTGTTTTTGAATGTCAGAAATGTATATTTGTGAATGTGGAGATATTATATTGGTTTCACTGGTAAAAATAAATAATTGAAATGGGTATATATTTGTTTTTTGTTAAGTTGCCTAATAATTCTGCACTCCCTGTAATTGTTTCAAAAGTATTGTCTGAAACTTTCTACCTCATCCAGTAGCACTGGAAAGAAACTAACCTTAATCTGTTACTCACAGGCTTAATACAGTAGCCCAGTGTTAATGCTTACATACACAATATAGGTCTATAGGCATGGAAACTCTATTTTTATAAATGTGTTTTGAGCTAATGAATTGTGTCGTCCTACAACTTATGTACATCCACAGATTTCCGCTAACTTGTCCCCCAATGTCATGTTCTTCCCAAATACAGTATGTACTTGGGTCAATAAGTGTTAAGATTTGAAAATAGACTTATTCTTGCACACATACCTTTTTTGAGGACCCAGTCTGTCACATACCGAAAACTGAAATACACAAACAGATGGACAGACATGTTTTAACCCTGATTAACTGTTGCCTGACATTTTTCTTGAGGTCATGATTCTCAATCGGAAAAGGGTGGATTGCCCATCCACGTTGGGGATGATTTACTGCCTCAAATCGTGGAGTATCCCCCAACAATCTCCTGGTTTTGTAAGAGAAGAAGGTAGCAGCAGATTTACAGGCCTATCATTGCTGCATCACCAGTTATCTGGACAATACTATTCTGTCATGGTAAACTGAGAGCTGAGCTGGAGGGCGAAGCTTTTGATTTACCAGTCGATTTGAATTCTTACCCTCACCTATAGTCACGAGTTTTGCGTAATGTGTGCGTGTGTGTGTATGTTTGTAAAGAATCATGTTAAAAATAATTCAAGTTCATTATCAAAACTACAGTGGAAGCTGCTTATAGTGATGACATCTAGGTGATGATCGTTATAATGATTTCTTTTTCTTTTTCTTAATGCCTCAGGCAGATTACCACCTAATTGACATTTGTATATTTATTACATGAATATAAGATAATAAAACTGACAGAGTCAGCATTTACTGATTTTTATTGACTGTTTCAAATGCTTTTCAAATTACAGTACTGTATAAATTAAATTGTTGAACTGTGCATTAAAATACACAATAATACAGTCCAGGGTGCGTTTCCTGAAACCTTCTTAACACTACATCATTTGAAGTTCTACCTTAAGTCGTGCCGAAACGTTCTTAGTTAAGTATACCTTCCTTAAGATATTCTTTGGTAAGGTTGGTCTGAGCCGCTCTTAACTGTCTCTTATTGCACTTGTCAGCTCATACCACTAGTGACTAACATCGGTTAGGGTACAGCTACACAACTAAACATCACTTACCTAAAAAGTAACTGATCCATATGATAAAACGACTTTGTCTGATACATTACTACAATCTTTGTTAGGTTTTGTCCTCTGGCTCTGAATGCGCAGTGAATTAGCCTTAGTAATGCGGGGGTCGATGATGAAAGATAAGGAGGGCGCCCTTGATTATGTACATTTACATATGAGTCTAAAACATTACCCTCAAAAAAAGTACCCTTGAATTGTCCTTAGTAGTCAATAATGAAGCACATAGGACATTCTCTCTAAATGTGCACAGTATATCAAAACTTTTGTTCATGGTATTGATAAGTCGACACTGCAGGTCCATTTACACAAGTCTACAATATTTTCCCCCAAAACTGTAAACTGAAATAATCCTTAGTAGTCAGTAATAAAACACATAGGACATTCTCTTATGTTATGACAGTAACACAACTTTTATTTCGGGTATTGTGCCATTGCTCGTACCAATATCAATGACATGCACACATTTTGGTATGGCAGGTGTTTTATAAAACAAATAAAAATAAAATCGTGTGATACTACAATGTGGGCAACGAGCTCCTGCATCCAGTCGGCAAAAATCATATTTACGCGTCATGAATTTTCAATTTGTAAATTTTTAATTTAAATTTTAAGTTCTTGTGTGCAATTTCAGTACTTAACAGGGTTGTGCACTATTCAGAAATGACTTGAGAATGATCATGAAAATTAAATGCAATTCATAAAATTGGTTGAGAACACATACAGTAGCAGACTCACCATTATAATTTCAATATAAGGAAGTAGAATTAAAATGGGAGTCATTTCACATACATTCACATACATAGTGTAAGTGCAGCTATAACAGCACAGCTTAATACCTGAAATGGATACACAGCATGTTAACCTAAACAGCATACACTGCCCCCCGATTTTTATCTTACAGTCATGCAAAGTTCACTCACTAGTAAATATATGTAAGGTCAATTTATACATCTGCTATATTGGAAGTAAATCTATTATGTATTTATATTTTGCTAGATTAAATTACATTCATGTGTTGTATGATTGCATTGAATTGCTTTAAATTGAAATGTTTTAAATTTGTCTTACTGTCATTCCAATTAAGCATCTTACAATCAATTCAAAACTAATCCAATTAATAAATGTAATGGGGCATAATTCATGCTTGGTTGAAAAAAACGTTGCAGAATCGCAATTAGAATTTGAATATAAGGAAGTAGAATTAAAATGGGAGTCATTTCACATACATAGCGTAAGTGCAGCTGTAATTAGAATACATAATTAAACAAAACATAAATAAATAATAATTTTGTATACCATGGACTTCACTCAGCCATACAAAGTAACCCTTTCACGACCCTATCCATCTGACAGTCTAGCGATACTTGAAAGAAATCTATTGCAGACTCCTCACAAATGATAACACACACAAATAGTTGTCTAACTGCTATTTTGCGGCTGGCCATGAACCCCATGGACCATCTCAGTAATGAACAATTCATAAAGAAATACAGGCTGGCCTGCGATGAAATAATGAACCTTCTTTGTCTGGTGCAGCATAAATTGAAAAGATGAACACACTGGAATTTGGCCCTCATTGCACCGTGCAACTTCTCTCTGCCTTTATCCTAATGGTGATTTGCTGCAGACCTACAAATGCACATGGGCTCAGCAAGGCCACTGTGTCCTGCATCTGTGCATGCATTAATCACATTTTTGTTGTGCCGTGTGCACAACTGCAGACAATGATTGGCAGGAGGGGATGCCTTGCATGACACTAAAATTGGTTTTCATGCCATTGCAGGAATACCTGGCCTTGTACGTGCAGTGGATGGAAATCTCAACCCTAGTCATATTCTTTATCTACACCGGTTAAAAAATGTTCTTGGCACTAAATGTCCATGCAGGTGACCTGCAAAAATCAAGGACATTTTACATACATTGTCTCCCAGTTACCTGGAGAAAATTATGGTGTACATGATGCTTCTATCAATGTCCAACTTTGGAGTGTCAGATGGAAAAGGATGGTGAAAGGATGAATTTGCTGGTGGCTGGTTATTGGGAGGAACCAGTCACCCTCTTAGTGAATACCTGCTACCTAACTCCAATGTTGAACCACCAAACTATGGCAGAGGAGAGGTTTAACACCACACACCAAAGAACACACACTGCTGTAGCATTTGCTTTTGTCATGTGGATGACCTTTCCCATTTGGAAAGGAAGCAGCATCCCATTTTGAGATTTTTATATTTTCAACAAATAGGTTAATGTCTTTTTGGTTTCTTTGGTGTGTTTTTATTGATTTTAAAATTACTTTATAATATTGTTACATTTACCTATGCCAGATGTTACAATAACATAACACATTTCACCATTGATATACGTGGGATCAATGTTCCTGATATCGACAGCCCGTGCTTTTCTTACATGGAGGCGGGGGAGGAGTCAACAAAATACTACTTAGAGATTGTTCGTTATTTCTGAAATAACTAAGGGTTTTGGGGCAGCCACATGGACCTCATTATTTTCCTAAGTAGTACTTTATCTTGTTCGTTATTCACTACGATTGATTACTTTTGGGCAGCCCACCCCAGGACAGCAAGCGAACTACTTAGAAAATAATGAGTGGATTGGATCACTCTTAAATCTACAGGCGAGATAACGAACTACTTTAGCTACGAAGGGTTTTGGGAAACGCTCGTTAATTAATGACCAATTTTAAGTGCTAGATAACAAACTACTTAGCGCTACAAAGCTTTCGGGAAAGCTACCCCAGAACTGGTTAGAACCTAAAAATAAAACACAAAATTAACAAATTGAATAATCTAACCGTAAATTTGTTTTTCTCTGATTGGGAGCACAAACCTGACTTCCCAGATTGTTGTATCACACCATTATATTTTTATTTGTTCTATAAAACACCTGGAAGCACCAGTATGCATGTTAGTCATTCATATTGGGATGAGCAATGGCACAAGAGCTGAAAGAAAAGTGTTACTGTCATAACACAAGAGAATGTCCTCTGTGCTTCATTATTGACCACTACTGGTACTTTTTGGGATAATATTTTAGACTTAAATGTAAATGTACATAATCAAGCACACACCTTATCTTTCATAATGGACCCTTGCATTACTAAGGCCAATTCGCTGAGCATTCAGAGTGCAAGCACAAAATCTAACAAATATTGTAGTTATCATATGAATCAGTTATGACCAGACTAATGAGACAGAAACAACAGGACACATATATATATAATGCTAATAGGATTGAAACGAGAAACAGCCGGTAAACACAGGGATTCCACATGAGGGGGGCGTGGCATACAGGGGGATCGGACGAGCAGGACATGACAGTAGCCCGCTGCAGGAACGGCGGAGGAGTCACTTCCCCAAAGGAGTCCAGTGGGGCCATCAGGGCAATCCCTGAGGGGTCCCATTCTAGCTCCTCCTCCCCCAAGGGGAAAGGAGTGGGGTGGGGATCCAGAGCAGGAACCTCGGGAACAGGAACCTCAGGGACCAGAGCAGGGACTTTGGGGACCAGAACAGGGACTTCGGCGGGTAGACAGGGGTAGTTGGCGCCATCTCCTGGACCAGGCAGGGGCACGGCAGCACCATCTTCTGGACCAGACGGGGGCACAGCAGCACCATCTCCTGGACTGGAACAGGGCGCGGCAGAGTCCTCAGGCAGCGGAGCGCTGGGTGCACGGGAACTGGAGCAGGAATCATAGGAACTGGAACAGGAGCCGCCGGCGCAGCCTTCTTGGGGATTTTGGGGACCCACGGGATGGCCTTAAAAGGCCAGGCGCGTTCCCCAGAAGGGGTAAGCTGGTGGCGCAGGCAACATGGCGGCGGCATCAGGAGCACCCTTGTGAGTCTGCTGGGTGGCGGGGTTTGCAGGCAGACGGGCATGAGGGGAACGCAAAGAAGCGAGGGGCGAACACCACTGGGTTCAGGATCGGGAGGGGTTCCTCCCATCATGCAGCAGTACAGGCAGCGGAGAGGGAGACAGCCCCTAAAAAGACTTCCGGGGTCTTCTCTCATCTCTGGCTCTTCTGCCTCTTCTTTACTGCTTCTGGCAGTGGGGTCGGAGGCAGCTTGGGGAGCTCCGGCAGAGGACCAAAGGGCACTCCGCTGTCCAGTCTCACCTGCCATAGCATCACATCCGCAGCCCACAGGAGGATCGGACAAGCAGGACATGATAGCACCCCATAGGATTTTGCCATGTTGTTGATAGACAGTTGTTCTCTGTTGGCTTCTTCTATGTACCAACTTCTTATGTTACTTCTGGGTCAAAACCTGGGGTGGGAGCATGTGCAGAGTGCCTAGGCCAGTTTGGGTGCAGTTTAACGTATACATGCAGGAGTAAATTGACTGCCAATCACATTATCTGGGTGTGTTAGTTCAACTTAGAGGAAGTCGATTCAGTTGGACTAACATGTTTACACGTATCTTAAAAGTTGGACACAATAATTTGATCTTTTCTATCGTCATGTAAACATACTGACTGACCCATTTATTTTTACAAGTACAGGTCCTCGTCGACTTATGACCTATCCAATTTACGACCAATCAACTTTATGACCATGATTGCAGCTCGTATGTCTGACAGCGCAAATGTTGCCCAGCTGGGCTTACAACAGTTTGCGCACCAGTTCCCGGCAGCACTACCATTCCCGCATGCACTAAGCCGCTAATTGTTATCCCAGATTCGGTACAGCAAGCATCTGATTATGATAAGGTATGACTTAAAGATTTTTATAACAATACATTACTGTACAGTAGGCTATAATTATGCGTCTTACGACCAAATCGTGTTACGACCAGTCAATCGTAACCAATCATGGTCGTAAGTCGACGACGACCTGTACTTGTAGCCACAGTTGGCCCTGGGTTTGATTCCTGACTGTCTGTGTTGAGAAGCCACACAGGTTACAAAATTAGCCTGTTTCCCTATTTGAGCAGGTTAAAAAGCTCAGGGCCTGTAGCTGGTGTATAGTGACAATTCCTGTTGACTGTGATCCTCTGGGATATGGGCTCCAGGCATGTTTTTACATGGGTTTTGGAAACCAAAAAGGTAAACAGGTGCCTCAGTACCAGAAGATGTGTGTTCTAATCTTCACACCTTTTCAGCTGGCAAGGCTGCTGTATATTGGGGGGAACCTATGGTGGAATATTCAGCCAGGGGTGTCTGGGGGGGATGGATGCCATGACAGATTCAAGGGTCCCAGCACTTTATAGGGCCCCCCAAAATCTAATGTTGGGGGCCCTGTTGGCAAAATCAGCCTCCCTCAAATTCTGCTTGGGGCCCAATGTGACATTCTGCCAGGGGCCCCTAGATATTGAGCTACACCCCTGTATTCGGCAAAGGTTAAATGAGGAAAAAATACTATGTGCTATGCATTTAATTTTGCATATGATTGGCTGAATTCTACCTTCCCCTTGTCCTGTGTATGAGCATAAATTGTAACTAGTTCAACCTAATAAGTACTCACTGGCTGATCAGTTATGTTTCAATCATGATTTATGGTCAACAAATATTCTAAATTAGATTATGTAGTCAAATTGTACAAAGAAAACAGACATTTGATTGTGAAAATTAATATTCAATGTTAAAAAAAAGCAGTACTATCGCAGCTGTCTGCCTCACACAACATTACATTCATTGATTGAAATGAGCGAATGATTCAACAACACCCGTGTGGTAATGATAGCAGGCAGTTCACGACCCAACTCAACCACAGAGAGAGATTTGTACTCCAAGCAATCTAAAAAGCCCCATTTGGAAATATTTTGGATTTTCATTAGTAGAAGGCAAAATTGTGGAACCTTTTTTATTATTACATTTTGATAGTTTTAGCTTCTGTTCCTGCCAGTCAGCAACAGGGAATATTCACAGGAGGTAGACTGGGGAACCTGATTGGCTGGAGTCTACCCTCCCCCTATACTGTGCATAAGCATGAACACCCTCTGTTGCTGATTGGCTAGAACAGCATTGTGTGGCTTGGTCTGATCCTCTTCGTTCTTTTCCAGTTTACAGATGTGGAGCTGCATAAAAACGCTGGGGACTTATCAGTGCAACAGAACAGACAGCAAATTTGCTGAATTTGACAAAACGTGTATCAGATTAAATTAGCATACACTACCTTTAAACAAAAACATTCAAAAGTGATGTTAATATCTGACCAAAAAATTTAGGCTAGAGACAGAAGTTTCATGCACTGAAAGTTTACAATAATTTGATTGCTATTTCTTGTTTCTAGTCAAGTTAAAAATACTTGATACTAAAAATACCATGCTCCATTCTATTCTACATAGCTACTAGATACTATTCATAAATTATTTCATCATCATGATTATGGTTTCTATTTCAAGCAATGCCTCATACAAATGCATGTGCTTTCCTTGAGGCTCTGGCTTGCAGTGTTTGTGCTGCACATAACAGTGACATTTATTCATACCCGTAATTTGTGTACAATTTTCACTGCAGTTGGTCTTGGACTAATAAATGAAAACCAGAATTAAAGCACAACTAAAAATAAGCTTCCTATTAATGTTGTCTGCATAGGTCATCTTAGTTTTGAAGGTGTTTATCAGTTATAAACATTTTCCTGAAACGGTGCCTATTTAGGTGGCTAGCCACAGCTTACTGTCTCTGTCTACATTGCTGTTTGTGCTCCTGTATGAATTAATCCATTCATTTTATAAACTCTTATCCTGGTCAGGGTCAAGGAATCTTTTTGAATGCATGCCATTCCTTTCCATTTACCTACCTGTCCCAAGACATGCGATAGGCTCACTGCATGTGTTTCATTTGACTTTTTGATCAGACATTTTCCATATGTAGAAGACTTTCTGAATGTTACCCTACTCAACATGGGTAACTATGTGTATGAGCATGTGTCTGTAATTTCATATTTAAATACATTTGTAATTTATCTAGTCAAGATATTTAGATGAATTAAATATTTTGCATTTAATATTTAAATATTTAGCATTGCTGCTTTTCATATCTTAACCTCAAAAGTGACAGAAGTCGGATGAAAAAAGAAATTAAATCTGCGTCTGGAGAAGAGAACAAGAGCTTCTACTTTAAAACTACATTAGTAGTAAAAGCTTGCTCATGGGAGTTTTACTTGCACAAAAATATTCTGAAGGCAAAATGAAAAATGATTGGTTCAGAAAAATAACAGGCAGAACCAGATCTTGTGTCAGACCAACCAATCTGATGTCCCCTCTAGTTGCTTGGACCCGCCTCCTCCACAGTTTGATTAGTTATCTCTCTGAACATAATTTTTCATACTGGTCTCAGAACATTTTTGTGTTAATCTCCCACAAGCTAAAAGCTTGGCCAGTCACACTGCAACATTGTTTCCATTACGATATTGTAAAAATGTAACTGTGAGATTAGAGACTGTGGGAGCTTAAGTGACACTTAATGTGTCAAATGTAGATAGAATTAAAGTTACATACCCAATACATCTGAAATACTCAGGGGAACCAACTTAAAGTAACAACAGAGAGATTGTAAAAGTTATGAATAATGTTATCATATTGCAAAAACCTCAGAAGTCACCAAGCTGTGAGGAGTAAATTGAGTTTTCCTTCACCCTGTGATCAGTTTAGGAGGACAGTAATTACATTATTCGATTGTGCTGTTAAGATTTTAAGGTTTAAAAAACGCAGATTGCTTTGAGTGACAGTTTTACATGGGCCAAAGTAATCCATAAGAAGTGTCCAAAAAAGCCACTTTCTGGCTGAAAATTTCTTTTTCTTTCCAAATTTGAAACACTATCCTCATCAGCAGTGATTGGAAACTCTTGATATCTGACTAATCTGTAATGCAATGACTATTTACAAACTATGAATGATTCAGCTGAATACAGTCAAACCTAGTGAAGGTAGACCCAATTCAAATTCTCTGGATAAAGTGTAGTTAGCTTATATTTACTTATACATCACAATAAATACATACAGTATATAATTGACTTATGTGATACAGGCACATATTTCAGCACCAAACACCCTGCACCTGCACTGTACAGAAATAACAATGTGACTTTCATAAAAGAATACAATTTTCTTATTCTGAAGACATTAAAAGACTTGTCGAAAACAGACCTTTTCAAAGGTAATTGAATAAGCTATTCATTCTACTTCTTACAGCAAACACCAATGAAGCAATGTTTCAGCATTTGAAATATCGGGCATAACCATAGAGGTATTTTTTTATCTTGGTTTTTATGCATTTCAGTTCATTGAAGCAGAGGGCTTCAACAGTTACAGGGCTTAAAAACAGTAGTTAAGGGGCTCAATTTGTGATTAAGAGTTTGAAGCTCCAGTAGAGGGAGGGGGAGCCTCTGTGTCCCTATGTGTCTGTGTATGTTTTGCAAATAATTCTAAATTGTGTTTTTCTCTGATATAGAAACTGAGGTAATGAAACAAAGCAATAGTATTCCTGAGAAATTTAATACCAATAATTCGATAATACTATACATAAAGTGCTCTATGACATCTACATGACACCAACAGCCCATCATGACAGCTGACATAACTTGTCAACTTTTGTAGTTGTCATAAATGCTGGCATTGGGAACTCCAAGTCAAGTTGACATATCAACTATATCGACTGTCATAGGTTCATGCTGTTGTGTTTATAAAGTTGTGTTATGACACTTTCTTCATTCAAGTTACATAAAACTTTATAAGACTGACTCTACACTTCAGTTCGTCAGAGTAACATAATTTGACATTCAAATTCAGTCCTACTTTACAACCAATAAAATCATATATGTTCATTGTCTACAAAATCAGTTACAGAACATGTATAACTGAATATTTTTCATAATTTTCCATAATTGAAAATGTGAAAGCCATCCATCATTTTAACATTACTGAGGGTGATCTTTCGTAACTTTAAATAATTCACACCCCTGTCCAGTTGGTGGCCTGTCTCTATTTAATTATCTGTTGTCCAGTCTTGTCCTTGATCTTATGTGCATGACCTTGTCTTTTAGCAATGAACTTGATTGGTTGATTGGTTGACCACACCATGCTTCCCTTGCTGATTGGTTGACCGCACCATGCTAAAATTACGAGGATGTGCTGGAAAAAGAGGGAGAAGTAGCAGAGCTGAAATTTAGCAGATGGAATTATTGTTGTACTTCAGTTAAATTTAATGCATTAATGAATACGTTTTTGCTTGCATATCCATATTTCTCCAAGGGAAAATATAACCGATAAGGTGACACTTGCCCATGCTTATTGAAAAAATAACATTATGCCGTCAATCTGTTGGACATATTTAGTAATGAATTATAAAAATGTCGGGGGGTCGTATAAATAAAAAATAAATAAAGGGCTATGTCCCGTTTTGATTGCGCATCCCATGCTTACCCAGCTAACAAGTGACGTCCACGTGACATTTGCAGACGTCCAATTTTGGTTCGCCAGGTAACGTTTCATGCAGAACGTCAAGCGAACGTCTGATTTGGGACCTCCAGGTACCGTTTTATGCAGATTCATGAATGTTACAAATTAGTGATATGCAAACCGAATCTTTTTACTGATTCAGTTCTTTTTGTTCAGTTCACTGAAAAGATCTGGTTCTTTCAATCATTGATTCGTTCAATAATAATACTTCACGTATTACTTACTGGGTGGGGCTAGAAGTGAATTGCTGTAAACAATATTGTTTTATGTATTATTTTAATAATTACATTTTGAATTATTATTAATATTATTCTCTTTTCATTTTGTTACTATAGGCTACAAATAAATATACAGAACACAGCCAAACACATGCATAATGATAAAAAAAGTTTAATTGGTCAATATGTTGCAGTACAAACTGGAACTCACTCGTGGCAATACTTATTCTGGCCAAATGATGTCACTGCATTACATAGTCAGTGTAGAGCGACTCCAGGAACCACTGAATCATTTAATCATGTGAACAAAAGGAACTAATGAACGAAAGGAAAGGACCAAAGGAACTGGTTAACCAAAGTGGGAGCGCTCACATTGTGGGGGTCATTGTAGTCACTGATCTCAGGTTAGTGGAACTGTACAGTAAGTGGGAGGTGCTTGGTGAACTTAAGCATGACAGCTATTGGCTGGATGTCTTCACGGCTGTGTTTCTCATGCTGTTTAATGATTGACTGCCTTCCGAGTTGCTAACATGGACTGACGCGAATGTTAGCACTTAGCAGGCATTCCGCACATGCGCATTGACATTCTGCAGACACGTGACCGCGCCATATTGGACGGCAGAAGTGGGAATTTTATATAGAGAGATAGAGACCGAGTAGTGATAAACAACCCCGATAGCAACGATGTCCGTTGTGGATCCGCCCTCAAGTCGGCAGATCCGCCCAACTGTCACCTCCGTTTACTGTCATCTGGCCCGGGTTCGCTCTGCCTCCAGAAAGCGTGCCCCCAGATGGCGGATTCGCGCGGTGAGCGCGCCATTTTCAGTTTGAGCACAAGCAGCTTAAACGGGTGTAAAGGTCCTGGACGGATCTGGACGGTCGTCTGCAGACACAAACGCATTAAGTAAAGGTTAGGTAATTATTTGTTAATTAATCGCTTTGTTTGATATATTTAAATCTGTAATGGGTAAATGGGCAGTTATGTCGCTGGGTCTTTGCGAGACCTCTCGTGATAAACTGCCTGTGGGCAGATCTTCAATGTAGTTAACTGGAAAACTCTTTAGTCGCATCAATTTCGCTTAAAAATCCAGAGGATTTACACTGAACATTGCGGTAAGATGCACATATTCAAGGGAAAAAATACCAGTAATAGGGCGTTTACATGCCACGGTGACTGATGAGAGATGTTCGGCCAAATGCTCATTTATGGTGGTTGAGTCAGGTGCTGCTTTACTTGGGTTAAACGTGTTTGTTGCTCTACACATGTGTATTGAGGGTAACAAAGTACTTCCTACTGCAAACCCCAATGGGTACCAGTTGCAATGCTATTGACCACCTCAGAGGCTCAGGTACGGGATGTTGGATTTGCAAAAGGGTTTGTTCACAAAATACGACTGAAACCATATGCCATTCCACTAAAGGAAAAGCTGAGGAGGCTTCCTTTCTTAGTCCGAGGGGGTGTTACTGAGGAGCTCGCAGACCTGCAAGCCAAGGGCATCACTGAGCGCATCGATGCATCTCCATGGGTTTCTCCTATAGTTGTCACCCAGAGATGAGGGGGAGGAAAACTCCACATCTGTGTTGACCTTAGAGAAGCAAAGAAATCTATTGTGTGTGATACTTACCCCTTACCGTGCATGGACGAACTTCTCACCAACTTGCGGGAGGCTACTATCTTTTTTACCATTGACCTTGCCTCAGCATACCATCAGATGCTGCTCCACCCAGATAGCCATGATGTAACTGCATGTATCACTCATAAGGGCCTTTTCTGTTTCTACCGTGTTCTATTTGACCTTGCTTCAGCTCCATCAGCCTTCCAACGAATGATGTCCACTATACTGTCTGGCCTCCCCGGCGTACTTAGATGATATCATGTTATGGTTACACCCAGCAGGATCACGATGCCAACTTACGGGGAGCTCTGCGTGCCTTGAATGAGGCAGGACTTACACTAAGCACGCATAAATGTAAATTCAACCAGACATCTCTGTCCTTTCTGGGGCACACAATATCCAAAGAGGGACTCCACCCTGACAAAGATCGAGTCAACGCAGTGGCTCAGGCTCCTGCCCCACACAACATATGCTCCTTGAGATCCCTCCTTGATCTTGCATCGTGGTATAGTAAATTCATTCCTGACTTTGCCACTGTTGTCGAACCATTACGTGCCACACTTAAAGGCTCTACGGACCTGAAGTCCATCTGGTCTGCTAAGGCTGAGTCCAGTTTTGCTGAAATTAAAAGACTGATACTGGGGAGTCCTGCTTTGGCACTATATGACTCTGCCCTGCCTACTCAAGTGACCACTGATACATCTGACTATGGGCTAGGCGGTGTACTCATACAGCTTCACCCTGATAATACAGAGAGGACCATTGCCTTTGCTTCCAGAACACTTACTTCTGCTGAAAGGAAGTACTCCACTGTTGAACGTTAAGCATTTGCATGTGTTTGGGCAGTAGAAAAGTGGACGACCTACCTGTGGGGATGTCACTTCATGCTGCGTACTGACCACCAGGACCTTATGTCTCTCCGCACTTCCAAAGGGACTGGTAAGGCTGGACTGAGAATTGCCAGGTGGTCAGCTAGATTGCTTTGTTTCACATATGATGTCACTTATCGCCCAGCCAAACAAAATGTGGCTGCTGACTGCCTTTCCAGGCTGCCACTCCCCACTACAGGAGATGCTTCTGAGGTACCGGACATGGTTGCTGCTGTCTTTTGGGAATCTCTGCAGGCTGTATCTTTGCCAGAATTCGCTGCACCCTGTGACATCTGTCCTAAACTGATGCAACCGAGACATTTGATTCACGCTGGCTGGCCAAAATGCAAGAAGAATGTGTCACCTGAACTTGCTCCATACTTCAATGTGAGAAATGAACTAGCTATGGATAACTCACTTATCATGAGGCCCAGATTGCTTGATTGTTCCTGCCTCTCTCAGATCCAGAGTTATAGATCTGGCGCATGAAGGGCGCCAAGGACTGGTACTTACAAAACAGAGACTGTGTGAGTTATATTGGTGGCCAAAGATGGATGACAACATTCACAACGTGATCGCTTTGTGTGTGCTGTGCCAGTATACAGATAAGGCAGCTAAAACTGCACCTGCACCACTTACACCTGTGGAGTTTCCAAATGGACCATGGGAAAAACTTGCCATTGACATCATGGGTCCTTTCAAACCTGCTATATGGGATTTCTGCTATGCTATAACTCTGGTTGACTGTTATAGTAAGTGGCCCAAAGTGGCAATTGCCCCTTCTGTCACTGCGGATGTGGTTATTCGGTTTCTTGCCGAAACCCTTCCTACTGACTTCAGTACAAAAGGGATATTCTTTTGTTTAATTCGACCCAATGTCTTTACTTTATGTCCAGTGATACTCGCTGTGTTCAGAATTACACAGGAAGTAATTACATGGTGAATGGTATTTTGTGATACTTGCTAAGCTTCTTATTTCGAGACCCCTGCTGTTCGTTCATGATATGTAAGGCTGTACCCTTAGAATTGCTTCATTTGATCCATCTGCAGAATTAATTCTTCAATGAAAGGGGAAATGTTGTGTTGTGCCACATGAAGAAGATCGATAGAGGGCGCTGCGAAACTATGTATAGAGATGTACGTGTGCGGGAGAAGAAGAAGAAGTAAAGGGAGAGAAGTGAAACACACATAAGCCACCGGCTGGTTATTTTCCCTGATACTACCCACCACAAGGTCTCAGCAACATAACTGCTCGTTTACCCATTATAGATTTAAATATAGCAAACAAAGCGATTAATTAACAAATAATTACCTAACCTTACCAGTAATGCATATTTAACATCATTTGCTTACTGTGTTTGTGTCTGAAGACGACCGTCCAGGGGCCGGTTTCCCGATAACGCACACTGTTAGCGTGCTAAGAAGACTCTTAAGATATATCTTACTTAAGTTGTT
>JAODKK010000001.1:35734650-35749151 GCA_026774405.1 Petrocephalus microphthalmus | reverse complement strand
TCTGTGATGGCTTTCCTCAGTCTATACTTCGCAGCTTTGTACTCCGTCTCATTGCCTGATCTGAATGCAAGAGAGCGGGCACGCAGCATGTGTCGTACCTGACTGTTAATCCAGGGCTTCTGATTGGGGAACTTTCTGACTTGTGTGGTGGGCACAATATTATCAACACAAAAGCTGATGTACCCAGTCACGCACTCAGCATAGTCCTGTAGATTGACAGAACAGTCCTCCATAGTGGCTGCAGCTTCAAACACATCCCAGTCTGCCTGGGCAAAACAGTCCTGTAGGATGCTCTCGGTCTCTGGGATCCAGCATTTAACAGGTTTGAGGACAGGGTTGATTATATAAACAGATATAAATTATTCAGGATTTAATGCTTTTTTCAATAGTAAACACGAAAGAATGACAGTTACAATGCTGATGCTTTTTTATTCCATTTATCTATCTTCAAAGAGAGAGAAACAAACGATAAAGGAGAGTGTAGATTAGGCTTCAGACCGCACGGGCGATTTTCCGTTTAGTTTCACCACTAGGGGTCTTGTCTATGTCACCACAAGATGGCAACAGTGATGCTGACCAAGTCGCGCCACCGCAGCGGACGGGCACGTTTCTGGAAACGTCGCTCACGTCTGTAATATTTCAGTCGTGCCGTCAATGTGCTCCATTTTAAATCTGACTTTTTAAATCGGCTTATTTTGAAAAATGTCATTAGCGGCCTCCGCTTCTCTGCCCATTATGGATGACAATTCATTTAGTACTAATTTAATTGCTTCAAGGGTCACTTTCTAACTAGATTTAATTACTTTGTGCAAGATGAAAATGGATAGATTGGTATTTCTCTCTTGCTTAATTTTAACTCCGTAAGCCTGTTGTAACCAAGCAATCATTCAAGAGCTGTAAGGATTTAGGGGCCAAATGTAATTAGAGCAAATTTTAACAGCAACGGGTAAAAACAGCCTAGAACTGTGTAAATGTGGGTAAATGCAAATTAGAAAATTGAATAAAGAAATGTGAATATATTATCAGATTGCTTTTTAAAAAATGCATCTATTTTGTAGCCATTTAACCAATGACTGATATTCTCTGTTTTTAGTTCTTCTATTACTGAGAGATAATAAATTACAACAGGGCGTTTAAATAATATGACACCATTGAAGAAATTGATACTATTGTATTAATAAAATTGGACGCCATTTGAGTGAAGGAAAAACATGGTAGACTCTCAGCCCAGAGATAAGCAGGAATTAGCTTTCCCAAGGTGTTAGTTACCCCACTGTGCCTGTGTGACGCTTGTGGCTTGGCAGTCTGATAGAGATCAATCCAGCTGTGTCCACAGTGTGGCTGGCAATGAGCGGCTTTATTGTCAGCTTCATAGCCTCAAAATACACCGTGATTGTACCAGCGAGAGGAGGTTAATTAATGCCGTTATTTCAAAGGGGAGACTAAAGGCAATAAACCCTAGAATTGAATCACTTCTCAGTGCACTCATGGAACAAGAGATGAAAGAGGTCTTTGTGGACATCTTAAGAGTTTTTCTGTTCTCTTGGGTTCCTTGGCAAGAGCCTTCTGAGATACTTCAGTAATTAATTGTCTCAGTTTAAAAAATACTCAGTTCATTTTTCTTGTAATCTTGCCCACTTCAACTGTTTTTTTGGCATGAAGGGCTGTCAAGCCTAATTGATTTTTGAAGTAATTTCACATTCTGATCCAAGCAGCTGTTAAAGAAGATGAATTTGATCTAATTGGTTGCATTAAGGTTATTCTCAACCGTGTTCAAGACAGGGAGACTTCACTTGAACTGTCAAATTGATATTTGCTGAAGGGCATATGATTTCCTTGGGGGAAGACAATCAAATACATTGCGATAAGATAATGTTCCCCAATCCAGTTGAAGAGTAGAAGCTCTTCAGAAGATAAAAAATTAATCACATTAATTAGGGATTGCTCTTTGTATTTTTTGATCCATTTTGTAAATGGATAAGGTATACAGGCGATTAATCTGATAACATTCTTCACTGCAGAAGCTAAATCCATTTTTCCAAGGTGTTATAGTCTGTTTTCCGAATTAGCAAAGGCTTTATTGTCTGCCACCTCTTTAATAATTGAACAGTCATCTGGGGAAAATTTGTTAACAGGGTTTTCGGGATTCTGCTTAGAGGTGCTTAAGCGCCGAGGATCAGCTGAGACGGAAAATCCCATCCCGGCGTGAGGAAGGGTAAATATGTGGGGGCAGAAGGGGCTCTGCCGTTTAAGCTGAGCAGCAGCAGCACTGCGCCATGCTCCTGTGCCAGCCTGTGCCACCCACCCACCAGCCAACCAACCACCCGGCTACCCCAAAATCATTTCTCGCAGCCTGCTGGTGCCTCATGCAAATGAATGCAGAAGGATGAGGCAGGGCCCCATTTGTTGGTCTGCGTACGAGGGAGAGCCAGACTTTGCTCTTTTTCTTCATCGCAGGCAATGACGATTCACCCCCAGGCTCTCGACGGGGCTAATTAGGGGCACGCTGCTCAAACATTTGCCTTTAAAAAATACACAACCTTAACAGATATCATTACGATTCATATGCAAAATATTAAATAATCTTAGCAATGCATTTCATTAAAGATCAAAAGCATAAACGTGATTAACATGATTTTTTTGGAAAGTAAGTAATAAGTAGTAGTAATAAGCTCACATTTATTGTTGTATTTATATTAACATAAACACCGATTACCCATTTCTTTAACAGCTGCCTTCATCTAATCATACAGAATAGCACTGAAATCTAACAGCTGGTCACCTTCATTTATTTATACCTGGATTTCTATGCAAGTACATTGGGTTATTTATTTCACCCAAATCACCTTGCTGTATACATGTTCCCAAGCTTTTGGCCGTGAGCCTCCTCCTTAAGCCACAATACACCCTGCATCTGAGGGGTGCAGTATTGTGCGGTGCCCAACACAATGTCTTCTAACATGACTTCTAACAATGTCTTCTAATGACTCCTAACATGCCCTACGTAGAGATAGTTGTACATGGGGACAATAGCTAAAACAAATGGGTGCTACCACCAAATCTAAAATTTAATCACAGGTGTGAAGGAAAGCTGGTGAGACAGATTAATCTATCTAACAGTTTAGTGAATTGAAGGCCTGCATATATTTGCCCAGTATATGCCACATATATTTGAGCCTGCATGTGAAATAGAAACTCCCCCTTATGGTACCTCTTTAAGTGTCTGTCATCTGGCATTATCAGTATAGGACTGATCCTTTTTCTGGCAATGAGGAAGCAGGATGCGTTTCCACTCCAATCAACGGTATCACTTATAAACTGAATTATTTTTATGCACCCGCTGCCAGCGGCATCTGCACAAGCCATTTTGCGTGAATATATTCAATAACACGCTAGGCTGAAGGGCGACTGGTCTTCAGTCCACAGAAGGAAAATTAGTTTTGTATTTCAGGCTGCCCCTTTCAAATCTTTTAGGTAGTTTTAGGTAACCATAGCCCATTTGATCTCTCTCCAGGTTTTTGCACTGCTGTTGTGAAGGAAACACTCCTAGTGAGAATCACACGGTTGATACCGCTGACATGGGAGAGGTGAGAAAGCCTATTGATCTGTTGCCCATTCCCCCACACTGCCAATTCAAACATGTTCTTTCATTTGTGAGATGGTTACCATTCAATCCTTGTGCAGGCGTTCTCATTAAAAAACATTCCTGTCGGTTCAGGTTTTCAGAAATGACTGACATCCTCTGGTGTGAAGTCGACGCCTTGTTATTTCCATTTTAAGTACTTCCCTTTGCCTGAAAACATCCTTGCAGTGACTATATTGCAAGCATTGCACTCCAAAGTCGGTCAAGTAAAATTAAGATGCAGTTCTGCAATTTGTTTTTTATCTAAGGTCTTGCAAAAATGTTCTGCACATAACATACACCTAGTCAAGATCACCAGGGGCTCTGTTTCTGTCTGATTTATAATTTTTCTGTAGGAAAGTTCAGGATTTATGCATAGGCATTTCTGTCCAGGCTTAGACTGTCTGGAGCTTCATGAGAATGGAATGAACCCACAATCTGTAGCTTAGAGGCATCCATTAGCATATGGACTAGTGTGTTAGGATTCAGTACTCGTGATAAGAAAGTTGCTGGTTCAAATCCTGTGGCTAGCACGATGATGTTGCATTTGGCCCTCAAGCAAGGCGTTTAACCCCAGTTGCCCCTGGGACACTGTTTAGCCCTGCTCTCTGATCCTCACTTGCATGTTACTTTGGATAGTGTCAAATAGTGGTAAACAAGATGAATACACATAAAGATGGGCACAGCTAATGCACAAACACTATCCCAACTACTGCTCTAAGTTCATGTGTGTGTTTTTTTATGGAGTTCTGAGTGAAGAGAGTGTCCCAATCTGTCAGCTTTCATCTCTCCTGCACTTCAGCACATTGTTGTTTCCAGCCAGAAGCTCCCTCGTTTACCCTCTGTGTGACCCCCTCCCTTAACCACAAACTACTCTTGGGAGCTTATTGCATGTTCAAGTGACTGAAGTTTAATCCCTTTCAAGTGGCTAAAAATTTAAAATCAGTACTGTAGCGCTCAACTCAAATGGTACTACACCCTTTTTTCTGTTGCTGATAATAAGTGTAAAGACTTAATATTAATTGTGTCCTGGTAATTGCTACCACAGTGGTGTTTCTACACATAACACATTTTCCTTTAAATTTTTTTATGACTGTTTTTGTTTAAGTGGATAATTATAGTATCTGATCCACACTATATTTTCCATTAAGCTCCAGCAATCCTGAATTCTGGCATCTTCACTGCAGAAGCATCCAGCTGCCAGAGAACAGCGACCCAAATCCTTCTGAGGTCCTTCCCACCTCCTTTCCATTCCCGCCAACACGATGTAGTCATCCCCAGCGAAAAGGACCTTGCCGAGCACAGAAGGAGTGCTCTGAACTGTGAATGCCTGCTGTGGACAAGCAGAGGCCAGCTGCAATGGACCGTGGGTGCTGTTCTTTCTCTCTTTTCTCTCTGTTGCTCAAGACGGTACAAATTAATATCAGATTAAATAGAGCACAACACAGCTCAACACTGGTAGGCAGCTTGGTGCGCCAGTTTAAAAAATATCGTCAAGTTGCAGATATGATAACTACAACAGTACCTCCCACGGCCAGATGTGTAAATGCGGATGAGTATCTGAGAAACATTCAACCTAGGCAATCGATTTAAAGAAGGCTAATGGGAATCAGAATTATTCCAACAGTGGACCATTAAACACAGCGAAGTAACTGGTTCTCAATGAGAGCCAGCGAGTGATATTTGAAGTCTACAAGATTTTATATGTGCAAGAGGTGCAAATCTTCAATAGTCAAGTAACATCATGTTAATTTTTTAAGCGGTGGCCCTAATTTTAATTCCTATGAGAACAGACACAGAACACATACTCACAAAAAGGGAGGGGCACTGATTACATATAAAGCCACTGGGATCAGTTGATTGCAAATAGTAAAGTAAATGTCTTTGATGCATATGACTCCTCTCAACTCCACTTGTGTTAGGTGTTTATTCCATAATATATTAATATATGCTGTATGTGCAATTTTCTAAAGTAAGAAAATACTAAATTCATGGGAATCTTATTTCTGATTTATAACACCATTTAATGCATTCATTTTTGCTAAATTTATGCTTTATAATGAGTTGTGGAGGCCCTGGTATAGCAGCAGAAAGAACCCTAAAGATATGCTGTTGGGAAACTATCCTTCAAAGTACTATGCATTACGTTAAATACCAGGATCACGACTGGGGGTAATTGGACTTCGTTCTCCATTTTATCACATTAACTTTGACTTGAGATACACAAGAGAGAAACTCAAAATTAATTATTACATTATAAAGTATAAAGTAAATTATAAAGTAACCTAACAGTCTAGTTACTGCAGTTAGCTTCTTGAGCTTTTTCGATGCATCTTTAAATTAGTAGGATCCTCCTTTAAAAGTTCAAGATTCATCCAATGAAAATCCACATTTTCTTTCCATGTGATACTGTTTTGTTTTTGTTGTAGTGGGTATTATACTGTCAGTTTAGTTTTCATTCTCCCTGCTTTTTATTTGTATTTATTTCAGCTAACTAGAACACTTTTTCCACTGCTAGCATTTGTCTACGCTTCTCTTACCAATAATAGCCTTGTTCGCCATATGGCCGGGGTGAGGGTCAGACGTATAAAATGTTGCTAAGTTCAGACAATGGTTAACAACACATGAATAAAACTTAAAAACACAGATAAAACAGCGGCAAATAAATGTCAGGGGGTGGGCCGGTGAGGGCGGAGCTCAGAGGTGCAGCTCAGGAAGCGTGGTCTGCAGCCCTGCCCTTCTCTTCCACTTCATTACTGTTATTGTATCTGAGAAAAAGGCACTTTTTGTGTCTTCTTCGGGCAATCTGTGCTTTTTTGCTTGCCAGCTTTCTAATGACTATTCAATGATGATTTGGGGGTCCCAAATGCACCCCCCACCACTCCGTACCATCACAACACTTTGTCTTGAGAATTCAGGTTCTTTTCGAGACCACCATCCTGTGTCCTGTTTGGCAGAGTGCCCCAAACCTCCCCCCCCCCCCCCCCCCCCCCCCCCCAATGTACACTGCCACTAAGGCCATCCTGCAGCAGCCACCAGGTCACCGGACAAACACAACACACATTCAGCTTAACGTTTTTACACCCAAGCCTGCGTCAGTGCGCAGTCTGCAATTTGTAACCGAAATGGGCTACAACCACCCCGCTGAGCTGAACAGCCATCATTTTGGTTATTGTTTCCATGTGGCCCCGGTGATCTGGAAACGCGGAGGCTGAGCACAAGCACATTTTAACACAGAGAAACACATCCGTCTGGAAGGTGGGTGAAGCGGCATGTCGCCAGGATGAGAGAAGGAACGGCCGTTTTATTCCATTTAGAGTTTCCAGGTCTGGAGGCCCATGGCTGGAACAGAGTTACCTGGAGCAGTAGAGCAAAGAAGAACAAAGAACAATCCATTTTTCCCATTTGCAAAATCCCTATGCTGTTAGCTCAAGAGCCACTACAAGCAGACCCAAAGCTGTGTGCAACCATGGGCCATGACTAATTCCCTTCCTGGTATAAACAAAAGAAGCGTCAGGTTGATCTTCCTCAAATATATGAAACTGGTGTCATATCACCACCAATCCACAGATCAGCTCGGCTATTTGGATGCAACCCCACGATGCCCTAGGCTGTGAGGAAGCCCTTTTCACTCACATACCACCATCGGGTGCATCCAAATCAGAGTGACAGCACCGTGCAGGTGGAGTGGCCTCAAAAGCACATTAACAGCTTCCCAGCCAGCATGTTAACAGCTCTGACAAGTGCCTACATGGTGGCCATGTTTTTTTTCACAACTGTGTGGTAACAGAACTCGCCTTAAATCTTTAAAATCTTGTCCTGTAAATGGTGAATGTCAGGAGACCTCAGGCAGTTGGAATAGATGCCTAATGAAAAAAGTCACGTTTGTGTTTTGACGGTCTTTACATGCCTTTAAAAAAAAGGTAAAACTGCATTAACGTTGTTTTTGACATCCTCTTCATACCGTGTCCTTCCTCAGGTAGGCTTCAGGCTCGCCATGCACTGTATGGATGTGTAGTGCTACCTTTTTTTTCTTTTTCTCCTAGTGCACAACTATCAGGATATTTTGTAAACCATGTTTAGGTGATGCATTGTGGCATTGCTAGAATATTAAGTCATCCAGAGACCAAATCTGTCCAAAGGTTCTCAAACTCAGATCATGGTTGTTAAAACATTTGAGCTAAACAAATCATTCAGGGCTTGTTGAGATTCATCCAGAGCTTTAGCCCCAAGTGTGTAAAGCACCTGTGTTTTGAAAGGTGATTAGTCGTCATTGTTGACACACCACAGCACGCAACAATGAAATGTTGTTGTTGTAACCCATGTGACATTGTGACACAGCAGGGGGCAGCTATGTGAGCGCCCGGGGAGCAGTGTTTGGGGACATTGGGGACTCAGGGTACCTCAGTGGTATTTTGCGGGTCGGGGACTCGAACCGGCAATCTTTCAACTACACAGTTGCGTCTCTAACCACTACACCACCTGCCTGCCCCTTGTATCATATGCATGAGCTTATTTTAGTTTTTCAGGTTTCCCAGTCTTTCTTTTGTTCACTCACAATTCCTCTGATCTGGAGATTTTGTTCTTCATTGTAGTTTTGGATGACAGTTTACTGAAAAAAAAATAAAACAGGAAACAGTTTTCTGTAGAAGTTTTTCTTATGAAATGAAAAGATTGTGTTGAAACCTGAAAAAAAAGTGAGTACCATGTAAGTGCTCGGTAGCACAGATGTAGGGGCATTTCTGAGAGAATTTCTAAAATAGAGCTTACAGTGAAGGAATTGTCTTCAGTAGTTCAAAGGCTTCAGAGGCAGAAAAGAGTGGGATTGATGTTTGTGCTGCAAACTCCGAGCATAAGTGGCCCAGGGTCTAATCAGACACCCACAGCCCCCCTCCCCACACACACACACACATGCACCCCTCACCCTGAAAAGCCTGAGGATTCTCTCTCACTATTCAAGCCTGATGGATGAGCCCCCTTTGTGTTTCGTCTCTGCACTTTCTCTCCCTTGAAAGGCCATTCATCCCATGCAAACGTAGAGAGGAACTTTGGGCTCTGATTTTTTGCAGTCCCCCCCCCCCTTTTCTTTCAGAGGCTGAAGTGTCGCTCACGAGTGTTCCTCATTCAGGTCTCCCATAAATCGTCTCCTCTTTCTCCCGTTTCTCGCCACCCTTCACGTGCCCCTACTACTGTGGAATAATAGGCGAGCAAAAATGTTGATTTACTCCCCTGCTCTCCCTTCAGGAGCAGGAGGGTGCTCAGCTTTCAAAACACATGAACTTATACTGATTGTCCTCTCTGCAGCTCCAGTAACGTATTTCTACACCACCTATAGCAAAGCATGTTAAATACTAATCGGGAGATGTTCACAGATTCAGAAAATGCTTTCTTTTATATTTATCCTCTGTGATCGCAGTGTGAAAGAGACAATTGCAGTTCATATTTTTGGATTTCACATGTTACTAATGTGTTTAAATCTCATTGTTTCAGCAGTGTATCAAGCTGGCTAAATTAATAAATACATAAGACTCGGTAAACAAAGGCTGTAAGATGGAAAACTTTTGACTCATAACAAATTAGTTTATCAGTTGAACTAGTGCAGGTGTTCATCAGTGCCAGACAACATGAAATGTCAATTTTGAGGATCCAAAAAAGCTTTATAACCAAATTCAGTATGGCTAACAATATTGTCTCTAATAGCACCCATTCTTTGTAGAGCTCTATTCTTTAAATAATTCAGTGAAAATCTTGCCAACAAGAATCATGGTTGACAAATGCAACTTTTTCGCCTAATTTAAGAATCCCTTATCATGTAACGACCCCCCCCACCCAAATATTTGCATTTTGATTTTGTTTCCGCTGGCTGACTTGTTTTTCAACATCATATATGATTCTGTTCCTTTTCTTTACACCTACTAATTGTACTAGTGTAGAGATTTCAATAACTTGGATAACATCCATTATAAATGTCCCATCTGCTCTTCAACATCTCACTGGCTCTCACTGGGAATCTCACTAGCTTTCTGCAGATATGTTGTGTCCAGTTAGATTTTATGATTTACACTTCAGCATTCAGTGTTGAAATTTAATGCAAAAGGTCTGCATTTGGTCATGCAAATTCATACATGAGCGACTCTGGCAGAGATGTGTAATTCATCACGGCACTATATTTCGTAGCTGTGAAATATGGTTATGATTTATGCTGCACTGTGGCCATTGGTGCAACTAAGAGTGTCCACCTATGGGACTACTAGTTTTTGCATAATAAAAAAAAATCACTCTACACTGTATGTCATTGAGGTATGATTAAAATTACAGCAATGGTAACTTATTTGTCTTCTATGACAATCAAGCTTTTCTGTTTATTATATTCCAGGAGTAAGTATGCATGTCGCTTCAAAAGTAAATTAAATCTATTTCCAGGGGAGCTTCAGTGGACCTTGGTGAAGTTTCTGTAAGGGTCTGAAATCATGGTATTTTATTACTTGGAATATTGTGGATGTGAGTGGAAACAAATTGTTTCCTTTTTAATATTTTGTCATTTTATTATTATTATTATTATGTTAGATTTTTATTGAACCACTGGTAGCCGATTTGGCAAGATACATAAATGCAGCATAGCAAAATAAAATGTAAAGAGTTGCCTTGGGGGCTGGTGGTAGCACACACAGCAGCAGCCCACAGAGCTCTATCTCAAGGTGATGATTTTTTATGAATTTTTCAATAAGATTTGAAAATCGTACCCGCACCTGACCTGAACAGCACCTCTGTTTTCGTTATCAGTTGTCATGCCTTTCTACAGTCCTGCAAAGTTTTTTTTTTTTTTTTTTGTAAATCAAACTACTGCAACAGCAGTTAAACAGCAGAGTGGAATCAAGAAACCCAACAATAACCTGGAAATTCAAGTTGTCATGATACAACATATCTGGGGTATAAAATAGAGAGCAAGCAAAAGTAAAAATAAAAAATAGAGAACAAGGGATTCTGACACAATGCATTCATTCTTACATGTTTTAGTAAATGTTCAGTCAGTTTTTGACTGACACCACATGTCCAGCTGGAGCAGAGAGTAAAGTTATAAAATCGGTCATTCCATATTTATGTTTCATGATCTGTTGATCTGATCATAATGACTACAGGCTGGTGTCCCCAGCAGCTGATGACTGTTGACAGCTGATGATGGCTATGATTCACTAGGGCCAGATACTGATTTGAAGCATCAGAGCTACTCTCACAAGGCCATAGTTTAACCCTGACAGCGCGATCAGGCAAATCAGCATCAGGTGGGTTTTATAACCTGAAGCCGTTGGCATGAACCTAGTTACCAGTTACACTAGAAATCCAAAATCCTCTCATCTATCTTCTAAGTGTTTATGTCAATCAGGGTCACTGGGCAGGCCATCTCACAGAGCAGAAAGCACAAAGCTGGAGCATCCTATACCCTGCATGGGATGCCAGAGGTAATGCAAGGCCTTTAGTGAAAATGAACAATGTGAGGCACATTTAGAAATATCGGCTGAATGCAATACAACACTTTCTGCTGCTTTTTACATCAATGTTACAAGATTAAACTCATGCACTTTTATTCAATGTTGTCTTCAGTAATCAGCTCATCAGTTAGTAAAATGTAACTGATTAAATGATAAAATCCCTGGATGGGAAAACTACTGTTCTACCCATGAGCTGAGTGCTGATTTGCTTTATTTAATTCTGAGTTGTATAAATAGGTAAGAATAACATTTTGTCACGCAATTCCCTCTGTGTGAAGACATAAGCCAAGAGGAGACATTTTATATCTAGCAAGTACTGTATCTTCACACATTTATGCTGAAAATTGACATGCCTGTAAAGTGACTGAAAGTTCTTAGCAATTCGCCTTGGATTGCTAAACACTAATTCTGTGGGAGAGATTGGAAAGCACTGCTGTAAATCTTTAATAGTCAGCTTCGTCAAATGGCTTCTAGCAGCATACTAGTTTTGCTTCAAGTAATTGTTGCCTAAAGAAAAAATCACCTCAGTACTTTTTGTGTTGGCTTTTTCCCTGGGCAATATTATTTTTAAAAAATTATATTAAATATCTGCATAACCTACGTGATAATATAGTGTATAATACACAAAATTCAGAAAAACTTTGCATTACGTGGGCAGAAAAGGTAATTGTATGCTGAAATACGTACCTCTAAAGTACTTGAAGCTAGAAGTTAGACTATAGCAATTGAACTCTACAGCAATTATATCAAAGACAAGTTCTAGTGTCACACTATACTGGGAGCCTCTTGGGAATTTGGCTAAATTATGTATTCCATGGATTTTTAATTCAGAGAGAAATCCAGTAACACATTTTAAGATAGAGACATAGGATTTTTCTCACTTTATCTAATAGCAGCCTTTCTTGGTTAATTAAAATCTGACAGGCTTTTGGAGAATCATTTCCCACTCACTTGAATTCCCCCGGTCAAATATATTGCGCAGTATATAATATGTATATGTAAATAAAATTTGTAAATGTGCCAGAACCCAAAACATTATAGAGTTGTTACGTTCGATGTCCAGATTGTATTTTTGGGTTGTGATGCATAGGTGACACAGTTACTCTGAAAGCGTTACTACTGCTATGTTTTTTCATGGACGATTTGCATAATCCCCCGTCTCATTGTAAAATCCACTCGTAACTCACTCGTGTGCCCCGGAATGGATACTGCTTTAAGGAGAAGAAAGCAAACAATTATCACATCTTTAACCCTAAACGCGAGGAGCATAGGAAAAGGTCGTACTATCGCTCCCATCTGTTACATTTCTTTGAGGCCACCACTTCAGTTTCTGGGCAATGCTTTATGAAAGACTGTTGGAAATTAAATGGAGATTTCTTTAGTTGTGAATCATCTTTGTAGTTTATGTAAATAACATAACCAGTGTGTCCTGTTTCAATGTTTTAAACTTATAGTCCAATTCAATTGTAACCATGTAGGGCAACTGTATTCTATGTTGATGGGTTTGTTTCCATTCCAGAGGACGCTATTGTTTATTGAATGAGGGTCAATATTACTCCAACGCTGAAGTCATTTAGAAGCTGTGATTAGGTGAATATACCATGCAAATTAAGAAAAAAGTTATATATTATTTTGCTTAATCATCTGTGAGTCCAAAATGGGTGGTCTCTTTGGATCTGTGCCTGGTGGTCTTTAATACCAGCTCATGACATGACATTAGCTTAGAATACCTTATATCCAGGATAGTATTAATACAAGATACATCACGAGCATCAATGTATGATGCATTTATTTTTGTCCTGAACGTTCATACAATTTATAAATATGTCCAGTTGCATGCTTTTCGTGAAATAATACCTAAGATGTATCCCATTGAAGCAAATTGTACGTACTATCCCTAAAACAAGCTGTCTAATGGCTAATGACTTTGTTTCCTTTGCTGTTGTAACACATTGCGGTTTTCGCTTAACCATGGATGTTGTGCATATAATGAGCATCATGCTGTGCGCTCCCTTTGTGCAAAGTTTTGCGAGGGCAGCTCCCCACCGAGTTCCTTTATTTGGAAGAAAGGATGTCTTTATCATATTAGTCTTGATTTATTAACTGTTCAGATTTTCACCCAGATATAACACGTTTAGTATATTTAGCGTTTACTAAAATAAACAATTAAACAAACTATAGGGTTACTATTAGACGTTTATTATCACGGTACTCCATATGTTGGTTTTTTTAATGGATTCATTAATAATGGCTTCGATAACCATAAAAACTCTCATTTAGAGCAAAGAGCAACACTAAACGAATGAAATCCTGAGTATCTTGAACAGAACATATTGTTTATTGGTTTCCAATCTTAAATAAATTTTAGGTGCTATGAAAAGTTTACTCCCAAATACTTTTTCAGATGCCTTACCACTATCTGTTCGACCTTTCTTCTCTCAGTCAATTGCTAGCATAATTTATGAGGTTCCAGACCTTGTTGAGGCGGCATGTGGTGGCAATAAAGACGGTTAATTGTCTCTCCCTATTGACAGTTTGGTTACGGAATATTAATAATTTTATGCCTACGACAAAGGCCTCTTTTTGTTCAACTCATACAACTGCAGGAGGTTAAATGACAAAGTAACCTAGAGATCTGACACCATCTGCTATAAATTCCCGCTTCCTCCTTGCTCGCTCTTGCATCGTAGCTTGATTGGGCCTTTGGAGTATATCTGTTTTGCCCATTTTCTTCTCATAATGTCTGTTAGGTCGGTAAGAACAAGGGGTGACTGCACTCTCAGAAATAGGGGTACCAATTTGTACCTTTGCTTGTCACAGGGGCTGTACCCTATAGGGTCTTGTACCTTTAAAGATACAGAAATGGACTATGACATACTGTTTCATACCATTGGGGGTACATTAATGTTGTTTGTACCTTGGGGATTCATTTCTGTACCATATAAGGTGCAATTACCTACAGCTAAGGGTGTACTTGGCAGAAAGATTGAAACAAAATATAGACATAACTGCAATCAATAGCTCCTCAATAAGTTTTGCCAAGCTCCCTGTATCCCAGAGTGAATAAATTTAAACTGAGTTACTCAGAAAGAGATATTTCAGTACAACAAAGGATATAACTATATCAAATCATCAATGAATTCTCAGAGGAAGTAGATTTTCATTCATTGTTCACTATGAGTTACTATTAATGATTTGTAAGGACAGGATTTTATTTGGCAAATATACAAGTACAACCTGCCTTGGAAACAATGAATAAACTCAATACTATCCATCCATCCATTTTCCAACCTGCTTATCCTGTTCAGGGTTGCGGGGGGTCCGGAGCCCATCCCGGAAGCAACGGGCACGAGGCAGGGAACAACCCAGGACGGGGGGCCAGCCCATCG
>JAODKK010000001.1:35712226-35726237 GCA_026774405.1 Petrocephalus microphthalmus | reverse complement strand
ACCAGTCGATCTACGTTCCTACCCTCACCTATGGTCATGAGCTGTGGGTAGTGACCGAAAGAACAAGATCGCGAATATAAGTGGCCGAAATGAGTTTCCTCCGTAGGGTGGCTAGGCTCTCCCTTAGAGACAGGGTGAGAAGCTCAGTCATTTGGGGGAGACTCACCACTGTTCCTCCACATTGAGAGGAGCCAGATGAGGTGGCTCGGGCTTGTGGTCAGGATGCCTCCTGGACGCCTCCCTGGTGGGGTGTTCCGGGCATGTTCCACTGGGAGGAGGTCCCGGGGAAGACCCAGGACATGCTGGAGAGACTATGTCTCTCGGTTGGCCTGGGAACGCCTCGGGATCCCGCCGGAAGAGCTGGACGAAGTGGCCGGGGAGAGGGAAGTCTGGATGTCCCTGCTTAGACTGCTGCCCCCGTGACCCGACCCCAGATAAGCGGCAGAAAATGGATGGATGGATGGATAATATACAAGTAATTTATAATTTGAAAATACAAAAATACATGTTAAATAACATACATGTAACATACATGATGAATATGTGTACCATTATAGCCCTAGTAATGTGTAGTATTTACAAAATACACAGCTCTCCCTAGCTTTAAATAATTTTGTTACTGCATCACTTCTGTATTATAGAGTTAACTGTGAAATGAAAAATGAGTAATATTACTAATGAGTTATGAGCTCAACAGCAGCCGGTTTTGTAGGGGGGGGATCCAGAACCGTAATACAGACCTTTTACACCCATAATTTATACCCGGTGCTTCCCAAAGAATCTGTAGCAGTGGCTGACAGGGGTGCCAGTGTGTGTGTGTGTGCACACAAGGAGGCACACTAACACTCTCCTAAATTAATTATCATAATGGTGAATTTCCTGCCTTATTTTACAGTAGGGTGCCGAACATGTACGAACTCTAAGAATAAACATTTTCAGATACATGCTTAAAAAAATAAGTAAAAATCAAAATAAAATGTAGCCAGCGGCTGTGATGCATATAAAATTCAATGTCAAGTTCACCAGTCCGTTCTCCCTTTTGCACAGGCTCAATGGCGATAAAAATTCATTTTGTGCTTAGAAACAAAAGTAGCTAGCCTGATTCATCTCTAATGCAGTCAATGATGCCTTATATCACAAACCACAAGATGCCATTGCCTGAGCATTCCTGTTGAAATTAATTAGAATACCACTTGCAGGCTAACATGTTAATTCGCAGGTTCTAGAGTACGGACTGCATTGCTCTATTTTAATTTCCTATAATGCCATTCAGTGAGCAATACCTGATAGTAAATCTTACTACAGACTTTGCCTTAAGGCAGTTTGCACTGAGAACCAAAGTAGCATCTTTCTTTGGTTTACTGGTCATAGGAAAACTAAAATCGCAATGAGCAAACTGGGTCCAACAGGATGTGTCACGTGATTCATCTGCATCTGGCCAAAGACATGATAAGCTATATTTAACAAAATGCTTAAAATTAATTGAATATGTATTTTAAATACATTTAATTGTAATACCACGCATCTCTGACTGGCATCAAATTCAAATCCAGCATATATTTCTCATAAAACAATAAAAAAAGTTTCAACATTGTTTCTTTCTTTTGTTTTGAATTAAATATGGATTTATATGATTTGTTAGTCATTGCATTGTGTTTTTATTTACATTTCACACAGCGCACAAACTTTTTTGAATATGGGTTTGTACATGTAATGTTAAATGTCCCTTCCTTAAAAAAATAATAGTCTTCTGTTACAACTTTGCCCTTTCTCTCAAAGGCGTATACTTTAAGCATCCGTGAAACTGTGGGTAAGTATTTAGATGACTTGCCTAACAGGCCCTGTACTGCCTGGGAAAGGCTCCAGCACCCCTGTGAGTACAGACAACCTCATCCAGGATAAGCTGTTGGACAGAGGATAAATGGATGTCTGTGGTATACAGTTTTTCTTAGGCTTTTAAATGCATTTTCTGGGGCATTATGGGGTAGTTACAAGACATTGTGTACTGGGTGTCATTCTGGGTAAGCTGAAATCCGACAGTCTTGAAGATTTGTCTTGTGGCTGTTTCACCTGATAAGTATGCTTAGTAAATAGTGTTTTTTTCTTTCTGAATGCGTAATATGACATCTTGCTTTACTTGCACACTTGCTGGCAAGATGGCACTCTCAGTCTGTCCATGCGTTGGGGGGTATACCACAGAGATCAAAGAGGTCAATATTCTGAACTCAATGGGGTTTGCTGAGGTAGTATGTAAAGTCTATATCTAAAATAGGTTGTGAAATCCCAAATAGCCATAACCAGCAATTCTTCCACATTATAAACCAAATCTGCAGGCCATGTTGTGTGTTGTGGCAGCATGATGCTAAGGCTTAGTGTTGCAAATTTGTGGAATTTTGCTCCTGATTACGTGAGCCTACTGCTAACATTCACTCGGTCCATTTTTAGGTATTTTGAATTTGCGGGAATGTTCCGGAATGCTTTCTAGGGCGTGACGCAGGCTGCTGTCTGGGTCCACTTACTCCTGGGATTCTGGGAGGAAACCAGAGCATGATCCCACATGCAGGGCCGGGGCTGGACGTGTTGAAGGTGGATGGTAACAGCGCTGCCCACTGAGCTGCTGCTCCGCTTGAGGATGTTATTGCTCTCTAATCAAATAAGGACAACGGCTTTTAATTAACAGCAGTGCAGCCTACTGGATAAGCCTGATTAGTGCCTTCATTATCAACAGTGAACTGAACAGTGACCAGTATTGAGAGATGAGTGATTTTGGCATTTTTCTATACATTGTAACATTATGTGCTCACTTATAAAAGGAAGCCCTTGTCTGAAAGGGAGATGTTACATAAAAACTCATCAAATCTTTCAAACATGAAGATGAGCAAAAGGTGTGTGGTTTGGAGATAAGAATAAAATAAAATAAAATAAAATAAAGTAGTGAAAACAATGTAATTTTTTTTGCTGATATTTAATATAGAGAGATTTGTCAGTTTTTGCATTGCTTTGCATAGGCTTTCTATTTCTATTTCTGGTTTTGTTAAGACACCCCTAAAAATGAGGCTGGTTATGAAATCCACAGCTGCTGCTCTATATGTTCTATGCTCTAATGCTGCTAGTGGCCTTCGGTCTCATCTCATGCATAATAATCAAATGGTCCTAAACATCCTCCCACCTCCATTTTCCATCAGGACTGCTGTCAAAACAATTTCCGAATTAGCTGGGTGAGGCCAATTCACCAAACAGCTGCGGCATTCATTATGCACAACGCTTTATTATAGTTATAACCAAGTCATTCCCGGGCAAATTTATCTCAGCACCGATCATTTGAATAATTTATTCTTCAGTTTTGTAGAATGTTTTGCATGTCAATCCCCATTTTTCCTTACAGTAGCAGGACCAAGTAAAGTATTTATATAAAAGGGTGCTTTTAGCATTTTAATATATGTGACCTGGAAAAGCGTTTCAACTGTTTATTCAAGGACAGGTTACGGCGAGAGAGCAGACATTTTTACTAGGAGAAAAGAGAATGTATATTGTCTAACTTCTTTGTACTGATTTTATGATTTTATGGCTTTATTGGCATAAATAGGCATGACTGAAAATGATGGGTTTGAAGTGTATGTTCTGCCAGATCAAGCCAGCCAGCTCAGAAGAGGACTTCCTTCCCCTGGCAGCAGACCAGCCAATAAGACTTTTGTAAGCCCTAAAATCTGGAACCTCTGTGGAGACCTTCCCATTTCCTGGCTTCATCACTTATGAAAAGCTTCCAGTGTGCAGTCCAGCGGCACCCTGAAGTCAGTACATGGGCTGAGAACAGATGGTAGGTCCTTAATGTTACTTTCTCAAAATATTTTATGTTTACACTCCTGCCAGAAAAGGACAAATATCATATTGTGATGCACTCATTCTTGAAATTTTCTTTTTTCATTGCATAAATGAGTAAAGAATAATAAAGAATAAATATAAAACCTTTAAGCATTGGTAAAATAGACTGAGAGGCACATGCAAGCCTCTGCAGTGTGTAGCATCTGAAGCGGCATTTCTTTGTTTTGCTTTTGTGGCACAGATGGTGAAGGGGAGAGGAGTGATTCGGACAAAATGTCCGTCCAAACCCCAGAGGTGCGACGCTGCGGCTGAGGAGAGGAGCCCAGCCAGCGGCGGCAGCAGCAGCAGCAGGACAACAGCGGGAGAGCTGCAGACAACCGGGGGCCTCCAGAAGGGGAGGAGGAGGTGGCAGTGGCATGCAAAAAGCCCGCTCACGTGGGAGGCGCAGCTCCGGGGTAGCTGCGCCAACGAGTCCGCCAACAAATGAAGGGGTCTGCATGAGAGCTTCAGAGCACCGCGTGAGTGATGCCAGCTTCACAGCGCAGTAAAATGTGACCCATTAAACATCGGCTGTTTCATACTTTTCAGTTATGAAATGATATGACATTTATGTGCATCAAATCAGTTTATCAAAAGCACAACAGAATTAATACAACAGTAGATGCAAGCAATGAAATGAGTCTTAATGTCTGTCCATATGCAACATTTCCAGCATCTGTGACTAAACTCAAGCTCATGCAACCTCTTTAAATGCGCCACATTTGAAACGTATTTTTTTATGCTAAATCATCTCTGTTTCGGTCAGAGATGCACAATCTCCCTTCAGCTCTAAATCTAGTAGGATAAACCACTTAGCAGAGTGGCTGTGCCGTGGTCACTCGTAGATCTGAGGCCTGGCATCTGCAAGCCTCCTTAATCCTGCCACCCCATTGTGTGAGGAGTCCCAGAGCAGATATCTCTACTGCTCCCTCTGCTGAAAACACCTTTAAAATGTACTGGATAGCAATATACCAAAAAGATGTCCAAAACCCCATAACCAAATCTGGGATGCCAAGAAAGGCTTGAGGAAAAAACCCTTTGCAGGCAGCTGGATAAGCACTGAGTTCCTTCATTGCCAAAATTGAAACTGCATAGTGTCAGAAAACCACAAAGGTAATACCTTAAATGTAGAAATAATTACAGTACTACAGAAATAAATCCTGAAAGGTTAAAATCTCGATGAGGCACTTTCTTTTATTGAGTGATCAAGAGGGACTCCATGTTGGGCTAAAGAATGCTGACATAACCACAGCTGCTGGATCATGTGAGCCCCTAGCTGGCTTTTGGCTGTGGGGTCTTGATTAGAGGCTGCTAAGAGGCTCACCATTTACTACTGCTGCGTGGAATGCATTTTGGGTGTTTCACTCTTACTAACTAAACAGGAAACATTTGTAACTATTACTGTATTTATAATTCCCAGATATTATGACATGTTGAGCTGCTTCAATGTCCTCCGCTTCGAAAGGAGTTGGGTGGGGTAGTTTGGGTCAGTGGTGTCTTGGAAGGTGGGCACATCAACACAACCTTAATCAGCTAATGACCAGGTTTAATAGGTGTCTGAGCAGGGACATCCACAAGTATGTGTTGCAAACTGGCTCTTTAGGACTGGAATTGGGTAACTCGGGTGTAGATGAAGTGCATTTTCTAAGGAATTTACCTTGCTTGAAATTTACAAACTAAAATCTTCCCTCCAGAAAATTTTTCATTTCCTTGCTAAATTCTGAGAAGTTTGCCTTGTTTAAAACCCCTTGTCCAACAATCACACCTAGTCCCTCACTTAGCGTTACTTATCCTTTTCTTTTGAGAATCACAGAGGGTTTTCAAGTAATATATATATTTTTTAATTACATTAACATAATTCCTTCTCTGTTAGTTTATGTACATAGTAGCATTTGATTTCACCTGTTGTCTTAAAGATGCAGCATTTGCTGTTTAGCATAATCTACAGGTTTTTAATGATTATGATGTATGATGCATAACTGGCATTCTTCTTATAGCCTGTTCCAGGTAGCAGGTGTTACAAGAGGTTTACAAAGAGTAAGTGCACTGCTAGAATCTCCCAGGGTGGTAATCTAAGGTAGTTCAGGGCTTTTCAGTCTACTGAAATAGCTTGCTTGTATCCAGAAGGTTGTGAGTTTGATTGTTGTGGAATCATTTAACCAATGAACCCTTGAACAAGGCTTGATAGTAGCTGACCCCGGGCAATGATCTCAAGATTTTGCTGATGCGTCTTACCTTAGCCCCCAACATCTTGTTTCTTTTTCCCAGCTCGTTTCACATATTTATCTCTCATGCCCTGTGTCTCCCCCCAACTCCACCTTTCTGTCCTTGGTTTGCAATTTTGAAGAGTAAAGTGGATGGAAAGCCTAAGGACTCAGTATGCACCACTGAATCAGTTCTGGAAAAACAATACTTCCACTTGCTGTTACTTATTTTGCATTGTCATGCAATGTTGTCTTAGACTTGTTTTGCATAGTTGGTAAATATGGTTTATTTTATTCCACAGGATTTTGAGTAGTTTGCTATTTAAACTGACATTTCGTGCTGGCAGTCAGTGACCACTGTACAAAATGAGCCTGTTATCTCACTATTGGCCTTTTAGGTTCTCTTGATAGGTGAGGTTGAGAATGTGAGCAGTAGCTTTGATAGTTGTCCAGTTTGCTTATCCAATTTGTACTCATTTCTGAAAACTTGTTGCAATTAGCATAAGCCTTTGGTTTGATTAATAGGAATGATGTAAAATTGTCTTAAACCTGAATACTGCTTATTTAGAAGACATTGCCAGTTAGAACTGACAGTAATTTATTTTAAGTGAGGCTCTTTCTGAAATCATTTAATGAATGACTAGCTACTCCTTTGCTTTCTTTTGAACTCATAAGCTTCTTAGCATGGTATAAACAAGGAAATGATCACCTGCTTACATGTGCTTCGTGTGTGCTTTCGGGGGATAAACTTGCCCTTAAGAATCCATTTATCCAGTTTTAACATGTTAACACACTTTTTCTTTGACCAATTTTTTGAGATTTTTTTAAAGGGGAAAAGGAGGGTTGCTCACTTAGATTGTTGCCCTGTGCAATTCAGGGGATTTGAACCAGTGACCAACTACTCACAAGCACAGCACCCAGAGCCACAATATCTGTGGGCTTTTGGTGTGTTGAAGGCTTTCATTTTAATAAAGTAAGAAAAAGTCAACCAGATGACTCAAACCAGCAACCTTCTGATTACGGGCAAAAAACTATAATCCAGAGAACTACAAATTACCTCGACTCTCTTTCCCAAGAGGCATAAACCATTTAAAAACATTAAACCATATAGGCTCTATGATTTTAACCAGAAACCGACAAGCACTGTGCAAACCTTACATTGGAATATAGGAAGCTTTATTTATTCATTTATTTTTCAAAAAGGAGCAGCCATAGGATTTGAACTGTTGACCTACTGGCCAGAAGCCAATGCCCTAACCCAGAGGGCACCACCAGACTACAACTATCAACCTTATGATCATAAACACACTGTCCTAACCCACAGAGCCACATACTGCTCACATTAATCTGAGTGCTTTTGATGTCTCAAAGGATTTTTACAGAGGCCAAAAACCTGTTTGATCAACAAGAGAGGAATTTGTGGTATGAATTAAACATTCACCAGGCTGTCACTGAATTTGATGTGTTTGGAGAAAATTCATATCCATGCTTTTGTGGTCTTTAATGGCACAGCTGCAGGACAGATTTCCAAAATGGAGGGGACTAGGGTGCAAGCTGCCATTGTGGGGATGCTCTTGGGAGGAATCACATGGGGGGGGGGCAGTCTCATGAAGCTTAAGGCATTCAGATGAAGAAAATTTAATTGGATTCTTGTCATCAGGATCCAGAGAGGAAAGACCATTTGTACAGAAAACTCAGGGTGAATACAATCTTTTAAAATAAGCAATTATGAAACTTCATGATGTGGTGGGCTAATGAGATTACATTTATTATTTAGGGTAGTTTTCATTTGGGTTTTATAAAAGTAAATGAAAGATGAAATACAAAAATTTTAAACGATAATAGACCTGTTGAATGAAAAACCACCTTTTGAAACAATCCACAGCAAATCTCTTCATCCTTCGTTTTCACTATGATGGAGAAATGTACAATATTGCTAGGACATTTGTCAGAACAATTAGAGTGGGGTGTGGCAGAGTTCTAGTGCACCGAGAATCATGCTAACTGGTCGCGTCGATGAGAGGGAGACCCGCCAGCAGGAGAGGCAGGGTGAAGTGCCCTCGCTCCTGCCTCCTCCACAGCAGCTCAGAATTTCTTCCACTCTGCATCGTCTGGGGGACTCACTTCTACCTTCCTCTTTCCCACGTCCATCCAGTTCGTGCTGAGCACAGTCCCACCAGACTCCATCTGCAAAAACCAGAGCTTGGTCATGGGGCTCAGATTGTGAATGTTATTCAGAGATAGATACCACAGACTCAAATGACATATGAACCTTATTAAACAGCGTGATTATTCGACAGCTGGAGACAAATGCTGCATTAGGCTGAGCCATCTAAGATTAAGCCACGTGAAAAACATGACCCATGAGGGCATCGGGGCAGACATGGCCGTCTTTAATGCAGATGAAGGATGACACTGGGTCACTGGCACGGCCGCTCTCACTCACAAAGGACTTGTTCATGGCGCGTTTTACTTCATCGGAGCCGTCTGAGTAAATCTGCTGGAAGAGGTTGTTAAGGGCAGCATCTCCCTCAACCTTCTCATTCTTCTCCTCTTCCTTGATGTCCACCACCAGCTTGTCCCAGTTACGAGTATAATGTGAAGATGATGGGTACTGGTCTAACGGGGATAAAGAAGCCTTCAGTTAACATGTCCACCACCAGCGTTACAGTTAGGGCACTAGGGAAGTAAAAAAAAAAAAAAGCAATGAAAAATGCGTGTTTCTGTGTTTTCACCTCACGCTTGGGCATGCTTTTGTGCACCATTATGTTTTTAATATTGCGCTTTATGTGCTTTTATGATACATATTTAAAAATTGATAAATGCAAATCAGAAAACCAGATAAATCTAGACAACACTAGTATTGTATTGTGGGTTTGTGAGGAGATTTTGCAGTGATCGCAGGTTGTTTCTGATGTCAGATCTTGGCTACATTTTGTTAAATGTTTTCAGAGCCCCTTTCAGCTTTAGTGTTCATAGAGTTCATGTGTGAAAAGGGGAGTAAAAATACACACAGTCACTTTGGAATGCATTTGTATCCATTTTTCCATTGTCATCAATGGAAGTGCGCAGCCAGAACAATGCGTGCAGTACTGTGTTTTTAAGACATCATACATTGCTTTCTATTGATACCAGATTGCAGAATGTGCACATTGATGAAAAGTGCAACACGGATAGTGGACATCAGCCTTTAGAACTACAATGTAAAGAGGCTGAGTATTGGAACAAAATGTCTCCGATTAGTTCTGTCCACAGAAGAACTCTGTCCTGATTTGCCGGCAAACTACATGAGGCAAGCTGCCCCAGACCAAGGTGGCTTCCCAGCACACTAACTTGGTGTGAAATGCTTCACGCTGGGCTGACTGCCTTCTCCCTCCAGCTTCTCCCACCTGATTGCTTCAGTCTTCTTCATCTTAATCTCCACCTGGGAAGGGGAGGCAAGTGAAGGCCCCAGGTTATTAAGGTCACAGCTTTGCGTGTGTGTGTGAAGAGCTGCTGAAGGTAACAGTTTACCCTCCACGCTGACCCATATACAGCCTGTAGCTAGGTGGCCTAACTGCAGGTAGGGTCTCAGAAGCCCCTCTGATACGTCCATCTGATATCAGTGCACCTCAATTGTAAGCACTCCCAAAGGTACCTCACTCTCCAACCGAAGCTAACAGGCAGGTTTGGACGACTCGGTTCACTGAAGAGTCAGGACACTGAGCAAAATGACCATGTGGTTTGAATGGGTGGAAGCAATTATAATATATAGCGACCACAGGCTATACAATATTAATCTACCTCCCACTTTTGTGGATGCACTTAAAGCAAGGTCACAGGCATGACATATCCAGGAGCTCCTGATGACTTTGCCACCAAAGCAGTGGAGTTAAGAGAGCCTACTATGCCCCGGGGTGATCACAGAGCTGTCACCGTCACGGTCGTTACATTCAAACCCACCCTGCTGTGTCACATCGCCCATGTTTTTAAGCCCCCTAAATAACACTGTCTTTCCCATCCATGACGACTCTGTGCAAGCTGCTAACCTGACAGTGGGGGGCGTGAGAACATTACTCGAAAACCCTTTTGAAATGATTAGAATGGAAAAGGTTATATGCTGGGTTTTACTGCTGGTCTAATAACTTAAAGAAAGAACCCATTAGAGCAACGCTGTCAGCCCAGTTTACAAAGGAGACAAAAAGAGCTGCAGACGCGTTAAGGTACTTGGGGGTTCCAGTGGCAGCAGGCAGCAACAGAGCAATGGCCGCATTCTCAGGCGATGCACTAATCAGCTCTCATCTTCCCGTCGTCCCCTCAGGTGAAAACACAGCCATGTTGGCGTTCCCCCTAGACACAGCTGAATGCTGAGAGCCTCACAGAGGACAGTCAAGGCAGATTTCTGTGTGTGTGTGTTGGGGGGAGGGGGTCTCTCTGCCTCCTGGAGGCCATGGAACAAACAGGGCTTTGTCAGAACCAGCACTCCCCTGCTAACAGAAGTCGTGGATACGGATCCCGCAGCAGAGTATGTGCACCTTTGTTGATAGGGGGTGCAAATCCCCCCCCATCCCCCCCACTAAGCTGTCCTTTCTTCAGCGAGCATCAAACACAGAACACCAGATGGTGGGATTGTGCAGACTTATATGGGAAACACAGTGCGTTTATTGTGACGGGCCTTGCAGGTAACAGGAGGACCAGCTCAAGCAAAAGCATTAGCTCCGGTGCAGACGCCACCATGAGTACTAGGTGCAGCATCTTAGACCCCAACACAGCATTCTGCACACTTAAGCCTGGCCGTTCCTTTTACCTGCCACACGTGATTGTGTCAGCAGATTGTGTCCTCTGATGACACAGTACATGACATGTGTGCACTGAAATTCGTTCCCCGCATTACTAACTCACAACCGCAGTAACTCCTGAACTGCCGCCTTCAAAATTCTCACGGTGTCTTACAGCTACATGGCTTGCCACAGATGAGAAATAAAAGGATTCCCACGGACCTTTGTGGAGAGGACTTTGAAGCTGCTCTGCTGGGGATCCACGAGGTGCAGGAGGTTGAACTTCAGGCTGAAATCCTCCCCAGACGGCAGCTTCACCTCGGCGCTCAGCTACGGGTGAACAGGGCGGTTAGCAGGACTTCTGAAGTGTGACAAAATAAAAGCAATTAAAGGAAGAGTCCAACGGGTGGCTTAAGGGCATCTGAAAGAAAAATGACTGAGGGTGCAAAGTGGACTTCATAACAAGACGTCTGGAAGGTAATTGAGAAGACTCCACTAAAGCAACCAGGCGAATACACAGTTAAGCATGGTCGTCAGATCATGTCTGCACCCCGCAATGTGAAAGGGCCTCTCAAGGTTGTACTGCAGACAGAAACGCTGTTCTCAGAGAAAAACTTTTATTCCAGGCTACTGTACAAGTGTCAATGAGGGCCCAGCCAGCAGGCATGCTACCTCCTAAGGTCAACACCGGTGTACTGCTGCCCCCCCCCGGAACAGTTGCCCGTCACACCTGTGTCAGCCCAGTTCTGCTGTACATAACCACCATATGGACCGCATTTTTAGGCAGACCGAAGACTAAAATGCCCCGCAGGCAGATCCCCCACATAGGAAATTAATATTTAATCTCATCTCCATCTAATTTACACAAAATTATTATACAAAACTGGAAATTTTAATAAATTTATAGAACAGATCAAAACAGTGTCTTACTTTGATTTTGGATGCTTTTAATGATATACACCTTTTCCCTTCAAACATTTTATTCCTTCAGCTTTCAAGGTATATAGTACTATACTGTAATAATACCTATTAAATATTGCCAACGTCACATGAAATATGGTTTGCAATGAGGAATCCTTTCACTGTCTCCTGCTGTTTGATGAATCATATGTCCTGGAGAAAGTCAGCCTCTCATCATGTGCTGTGATCTCTAGGCTCAGCAGGCTGGTAGATAAGAGAACAGGAACCTACCGCACTTTCCGAGAAGCTCACCCTGACGTCCTCCTTTCTGACGTTTTTCACCATGATTGTGACAATGACCTGAGATTCTGTCTGGTACCAGTCATGTCTAGGACAAAAAAAGCCCTTTGATACCATTCATTTGGAAGAGACACAAATAAGTAATTTACAAAAAGTACACCTTCATACAAGGCCAAAGCAAACATCCATCTAAAAGTTTCTTTGCATCAAAATAAAAAGGCAAAGACCTTCTGCATTGTTTCAAAAGGGGGAAAGCTACAGCTTTAAAAAATAAAAGCACATTCAGAAAGATTTGTCTGCTATAATCAGCCAGAAAATGGGCACAATTACAAATAAGCTGCACTTACTGTGTTAAAATATAGAACATGAGCAACTGGGGTGAAGAATGTATTTCAGTTAATATCTTTCATATATTTTTATAACGAGGCCCCAACTTATCAAGCACTGGCACCAGTGCTGGTTGGAAATAAAACACCCACCATGTTCTAATTAATGTGGTGTTATTCATTTCCTTTAAGAAACTATCCCAAAAAAATAGAAAAGAGCTGTGTTGCAGCACTGTAAAATCTAAAGACATCAGGGTGGAGATGTTTAAAATAACACTGTGCAACAGTGAGAAGCCAAGACTTAGATACTTACTTCACATTAGGTGTTGCTGCTTGCTGCTAGGATCAGATAGGGGGGGAAACATTTAGATGATTTTGATCAAAGATTTAAGTTCTCACACAGTACACTCTCAGAAAAAAGGTACCACTTTGTATCTTTGCTTGTCACTGGGGCTGTACCCTCAAGGGTCTGCCAATTGTACCCTTAGCTGTAGGTAATTGTGCCTCTTAAGGCGCAGAAATGGACTCTGAGGAACATCCCCAAGGTACATAAATGCACCCCCAATGAAAAAAAAAATAATTTCTATACCTTTAAAAAGGTACAGTTATATAAGAACGTAAATTTGCAGCCTACCTACAGCTATAAGCTACAATTGGCAGACATTTGAGGGTACAGCTACCAGTGAAAAGCAAAAGGTACAAACTGGTACCCTTTTTTCTGACTATGTAAATAACACAGCTGGGCAGGCTAATTAGTTGAAGGGGACATCGAACCTTTAAGGTTGAAACAGCTCCCTCGTGTGGTGAACCATATAAACCAAAACAGTTCTTTTCTGCCATTTATCATAGCCAGGAGCAACTACTTTGGACAAAAGTCTAATTTACGTAGACACAAATGTCTGCAGATATAAGAAGCCTGTCCTTTCAACCAATGACACTTAATAAAATAGGAATGAACCTCACCGTGTTTGATGTTCCGTTGTGTTGTCCCACTGTAATAAAGAAAGTATAGTGACTGAGTTCCAATACAATAATAAATATTATATAACATTAATACATTTCTCATTACCACTGTATCGCAAAACTACAAATTACATCAGACATCCAGGAAAACAGAGTGGTTTAAACACAAAGGGTCAGTAAGTCAAGGAAAAAAAAATTATGAAAACAGAAAGAGCTTCCAGAAAGTTAATGCATAATCGACTAAAGCACTTCAGTCACTCCAAAGCAGCAAAGCCAATATCTTTTTCCCACAAGCCTGACTGTTCACTGGTCTTTTTAATGAAAGCTAATGGGGCATTTAGCAGGAGGGGATCGTGACAGTTTCATATAGTGCTCTCCTATGTCCCAAGAACCAGGAGATGGTGAGGAGATTCATGTTCATTTTCTTTACTGCCATTCAATCTGCCAATAATACTGCATTAAGCAGCTTCTACAGCTGCTAAACACATCACTTATATTAACTGTTAGATGCATGCTACTGTTACTTTTTAGCCTGCTCATTAAAATTGCATTGTAAAAGGCAGCGGGTAATATGATTTCTCCAAGGCAGGACTACCCAACCCAGCTCCTGGAGATCTACCACCCTGCAGAGCTTAGGTGCAGCCCTAATTTAACACACCTGATACTGATAATCAGGCCCTTCAGAAGCGTCTCAATTAGA
>JAODKK010000001.1:35657447-35672634 GCA_026774405.1 Petrocephalus microphthalmus | reverse complement strand
TAACTTTTATATAAAACTCTGGTAAATTCACCTAAAATTGTCACAGCTGTGGAATGTGCAACCTAGCCATGTATTCTGTACATTAATGGAAATAATGAGTATGCACATTATAAAGAGAATTATAAATTAGTTAATATAAATTAGCCAAGGTTTGAATCTAAAATGGGATGCTATGTTTGATATCAAACTGATGGTAAAATCCATCTGAAAAAAGCGTAGAGGTGATCCTGAGGCCCCTGAACCAGACCCCCTCCGTCCTTTGGCTATGCCTAGAAATTCTGTCCATAAAAGTCAAGAACAGAATTGGTAAGAAAGAGCAGCCCTGGTGGAGTCCAACACCCACGGGGAACGCGTCTGATTTGCTGGCAATGTGAACCAAACTCTCGCTCTGTTTATACTGGGACATGACCCCCTTTTTTTTCCAATAAACCACAAATTACTAAATTAAGCTAAAATCCTAACCATAGAACTTCACTAACATTTACCATTACATCTTAAAAGAACATGGCCTAAGCAACTCAGTACAGAATATGAGCAAACAGCAGCATCCAATCCAAGTAAATATCAATTTACATGTAAGACAAGCAATGTGGAAAACATTCAAACCTGTCATCAACCATGGCTGCTGGGAGGGAAGAAGAAAAAAAAAAATTGAGACAGGAGCCAGTTATGAAAGTTATGAAGTTATGACAGGAGCCAGTGTTATGGAAACACTCCAGATCCTAGAACAGCTCAGAACACTGTTTGTTAGTATTCATGAGGGAATTTTTCAAAAGAAAAATATAAAATCCCTATAAATATAAATTCATGTTAATCCTACCACTCATCCACCCACCCACCCAACCCCCCGCTGCTTGCCCAGTAGAAGGCCTTGGGGAGACACCACAGCACCCTGGCACAGAAACCCACTCCAGGCAAAGAAATGCATGATCCTTTTCCAGGCTTTTAAACAAAAGCCTAACTGGGTGCTGTACTAGCCCCACTTTATTTAATTTCTACATCTGTCAACAGTTGCAATTGGCAGACGTGTTGAGTCACTTAAATATGTGTTGAACATTCTGCTCTGTAGAGTTCACATTAAAATTAGAGCAGAAATGGGAAGAAAATGTAATAAAATGCAGAAGTGCAAGAATTGGGGCTGGAAGCAGAAACATTTTAAGAACTTGGAGAAAAATCAGGGTTTATTAAATTACTATGAATTCTCAGAGTTTACAGTTATATACACAGTCATACATGAAGAAGCTTGTGAATTAAAATCAATATTAAGTTACTTATATTGGTGATTCATCATACTTCAAATCTCATTTAATCATTATACATCCTTGAGGTTCACTTCCGCTCATACTGTTAAAGAATATCACTGTGAAAATTAGGGCTGAGTGACATTATGAGGGAGTTACTCTAAAATAAAACAGACAGGAAGGGGGGCATGAATGCAGAGGAATGTGTGCTAGGAGTACACCTTGCGCATCTCAAGTGAACAGGGAGGCTCCAGAAAGAGTCAGCGCCCGGCTTTTTACAGCTTTGGCAAAGTGCTTTGTGCCTTAGAGTAGCGTTTCCCAACCTGGTACTTGGGGACCCCCAGGCAATGCATATTTTTGTACCAACGTGGCCTGCCCGGGGGTCCCAGAGGACCGGGCTGGGAAACACTGCCTTAGAGGATGTCTGACTAGCATTCAGACAGATCTAACCCTCATTTTACATAACACAAGAGACACATCGAATTCTATACTCTACAAATGTCATTCTGTGGATTCAGGCTGAAGTATGGTCAGCTGGGGCCAGAGGGAGATAATGCAAATTATTCTGAAAACATCAGCATATTACCAGTTATATTTTCTTTATCTTGCATAGGTTTTATGGTATAAAAATTCCAGACATTCTAGTATGCCCATCTCTTCACATTTCTTCATTACCTCAGAGAAACCATGCAATGTTTAATTACCAATTTCAAGACAGATTTGGATCATATTCTATTGATCAGAAACAGTTGAAGATTAAAAAAAAAAAACCCAAAATATTCCCATCTCAAAAAAATAGATTCAAATATGTGGAAAAATTGCCATGGAGAGGGGAACCCCCAATGGTGAATGAAGTCAGTCAGTTGCCCTTATATGAAGAATAACCATATTGTATGGGGTTATTTTTGTACCCAGGTCTCAGGGTAAGCCTTCACTAAATAGTCTTGGCTTTCATTTGCTGGTATTTTCATCAAATTAACACAGCATGGAGAATTTAAGGGCAATAGGGCATATGCATACAGTGCAGGGCGTAACAGAAGCATACAAAAGGCAGAAAAACAAATGCGAACAGGAAAAGATAAATATATGAAGATCGACAGAAAATAATGATAATGGCAAATGAAAAGGAGATAATGGAATAACAGCAAAAGAGACATTTTCGAAATACTAATAAAAACTTCATATTTTTCCCCATTTATAGGATAAGCCCAGTTAAATATTCACACCCCCATACAACGAAAACTACATCTAGTGCTATGGAACCCAGCCTGTCATTGCTACGGTTTGAACGGATGTGGAGTCACATGACCAGCGGACACTGCTACCTCCGTTACATCATGTTTATCCTCAGAGTCTCACATCTCAGTATGAATAGCAAATACTGCATGTGGAAGCAGAGGCTCCAGGTGCCACATTATTGAAGCTTTACCTTTGCCAACCGAGGCCTGCTAAACACACAAAAGGTGTGGCTGTAGATTTAACACTTCCACCATGTAACTAGAATGAAATAAGAAAAAAAAAAAAAAAAAAAGATTTTTCTTTACTGTGTTTTTTTTTCTCAATGTAAATGTACCCTGAACTACAAGGTTTCACTTAGCAGCACCACAAGCCAAATGTCATCCATCGCAGACGACCTGTCCATGTGGCCCCAAGACTACACCGGGCCATTGCCGTCCAAGGGAAGTCCGGGTTGTCCTGCCTGGAGGGCACTCTCACCTCAGCCCCATCCCTCATCTTGGGGAGGGGGGCTCTTATTTGTTCACAGATAGCAACAGGTTAACCTGTAAGAGAAAAACGACATATGTTTTGTAACCTCAGGATGCACTCATCAGTTACTCACCCTTCTAATATCAAACATGCAAGCAGCTTTCCAGGAAAATAAGCATTACAGAATGTCTGACTGAGTATGACTGTCAGCGCATCAGCATGGAGTTCTCTGGCCAGAATATACAGGGCATTACTTGTTCCATTGATGGGCAGGCTATGATCTGGAGGTCCTCCCCGTTGTATTCCTCCTGCAGCAAGGTATGGAGTTTCTGGAACACCTGCTGGATGTTATTCTGTAAAAGATGCGATGGTGTCACGGTCAGTCCTCAGTCATTAGATGGCTCAGGAGGTGAGCGCTGTTTCAGCAGCGGCGCAAAGGTGCCATGCGAGTGTCAGCTTGAAAGCCGGACCAGGGGCCTGGCATTCAGCTGAGATGGTGCCCAATTCCTCCCAGACCTAGATCTACCCCGCACCTGCCACCCGTGAGAAGATCCAGATATCAGCTCCCCAAGCTGACAGCACTCTGTTAATACCCACCCTGACTGGCTTGAAGAGGATGAACTCTGTGTCCTTATTGGCCAGGTACAAGGACAGGCTCTGGAGCGTTGCAGGCAGCTTGGTCTTCATCACCCGGTAGGTGGCCATCACAATGTCGTTGATCTTAGCTACATGGGGGTAAACAGCTAGCCGTTAACTTGTTGCTTGTTTTCTTAGTGTACTCGCTGGTCCAGAGCAATAAGGACGAATGCAATGTTAATTATGAGCCAACATTATCCTTTTGGATGGAGAATGAGGTATGAGACTGAGAGGATTGTTCAGCACAGTGGCCAGATAGGTCTCACCTGGCTGTGCCCAGGGCTGCTTGGACAGGTTATATGTGGGGCCCCCTTGAATTGCCATGGTTTTGAGGGCAGTAACCTGCATTACGAACACAAGAGGAAGAAATAATTATTGAAAGGCCTCAAATAATACCGTTCATGACAAGTTTAATAGCAGTTGAACTCCCTTCAGTTTTTGGGTCATACCTTGGCCAGGAAGTCCTCCAGGCCGGTCACAAAGAGCTGGGTCTGCTGCTGGATGAACTGCTCGCAGCTGGACTTGAGATGTCTGTCCACCTCCTTCTTGGAGTCGATGTAGTGCTCCCTAATCTCTGGAGTTCCCTGAGGCATGAGCAGAGAGGCAGCCTTAATTCCTTCAAAGCCAACACAACGTAGAGCTGCAACTGTCCAGCCAAGGTGTCAATGACAAACATTAGCATTAACATTGAGTATACAACATTAGCTTTAACATTGAGGAAAAAAAACTATCATCTGGTGGCTTTTCCAGTAATTAATAGTCTGTATTCCTACAGTTAAGTCATCAAGGTTACCTCTAACAGGAATTCAAGGATGGCATTATTACTGCTGAGTCGGAAGAAACTGGGGACCTTCTTGGGATTCAGGATTTTGAATGCAGCATCTAAAATTTTAAAAGACATTATTCAATAAGTTGTATTTTAATAACAAGAGTTCCATCTGGTGTTGCATGTGCGTAAAGTGGGAAAATGTCTAATTGTTTATGGTAAATACCAGGACAGAAACTGACTAATGAATAATTGAAAAAGGTAACACAAATGTTGCAGCAAACCAGCAAATCAGTCAGTTTATTGGCTCTCACCCCTGGTTTTCTTAAGATCCAGGGAAATTTCTTTGATGGCGAAGTCAGTGTGGAAAGGAGCGATCTGCTCCCGCAGGATGAGCAGGTGTTTGATGAGGAAGAGCTGCCCATCGATCTGCGTCTGCATGGGGGGGCGGGGATCACATGAAACATCATACTCACCTGATTGAGTCAAGCTGCCCGCTCTTTAAAAAGGCATTGTGTCTAATATACAGGGAAGCCAAGGGATAAAACTGGCCAGTAGAAAGTGCCTCTCAGGAATTCACAGTCAAGTCAAGCTGGAGGACTTCAGGTGGGCCACTTGGCTCTAGCTGCACTAAGGTATCCCAAAAAGTCCTATTTCAAGAACCCATCCCACAAAATTTCAATGAAGGGAATGAAATGCTTCATTATTATTCATTAACTACACTGGCTAAGAACACTGTAGACTGGAATGCACCAGCAAAGCTTTATGGTGTGCTTGGACTGACCTTATTCTTCATTATGATGTCCGCGGCCTTCAGCAGGGACTGTATACAGGCAGACAGCGCCTCCTGTGATAAGCCCTGGAAGACTGCTCTCTGGAGGGGGAGACATGGGCAGGTCACTACGGAGACCTGGCAGTGGAGACCCAGACTGGAAGCAGTGCCTAGTTGCTCTTAACTGCACAGCTCTTCTCCTGCACATGAATCATCCTTCCATAGTCTTTCAACTATACAGCTGTAACCGCCTTTAAATGCATGTGTCAACAAGTTTGTTTCAGGGTTTCCGGGACCCGGGGCAAGACTCACGTCGATGCAGCGGTACAGCTTGGAGAGACAGACCAGGGTGCGCCTCACTGTCGGATACCACATGCCATGGAGGTCGGCAGGCGAGATGGAGCCCTGCAACCGTGAGGCTCCTGTATTCCCTGAGAGGGAGGGGGGCAGAAGCATAATGGATCTGTTTCACACTCAAGTCCCACCCCTAGGTCTGCTTGTAAATGTTCTCCCCCAGTGCCTCATGCCCTGTGTCAAGTGTGAGGCTTGTGTCAAAAGGCCAAGGATGTGCCACCCACCGGGACTGGTGGCTTTCCTCGCTTCCAGATCCTCCAGCTGCACATCTGAAAAGGGCTGATCTGAGGCAGTGAGCTTCATCTGCTCCTCCTTCAGGCTCTGGGCTATTTTCTAAAAGACCCAGAACGACTGTGTTGGGGGCTGAGGAGATGGGACAGGACAGGATGGGACTGGATGGGAAGGGACGCATACCTCCATCATCTCCAGCTTGTCAGGGTAGGCTAGGTCCCCCAGTGCGGGGTTGTAGCCAGTGATGTCCGTCTGGATGTAGATGTGTGTCCTGTAGACCAGACGCTCCTGCACGTCCTCCAGCATCTGCTTCACCACCTCCTCAAAGGCCCCCAGCTGCAGCACTGCGTCATGATGGGAGCACCATTATGAAAATATGAGAGTAACATGAACAGCTGAAATAATTCCCTCATCACGTCTGGAGGCCCTGCTGTGAGCACATTGACAGAGACGGTCTCAGGCCATGGCAGCTTTTGTAAACTTGTGCAGCGAAATAGGTCACTTTGTACCATGAAGTGATGCAATATACATTCCCCAGCAGGGAGTCTGATTCCAGCATAAAACCAATATCACCCATAAAAATTACATGCATGACTATTGCACCAGATAATTTGGTGTTTTTTACAAAGCATAATCCGGATCACGAGGATAACATCAACATTAACTGGCAAAAGGAATTGAACTGAAAATGTCCCCAGGAGAAAAGTAAACACTCTGAATTGCTTTGGCAAACAAGGAACGCTGTACATAAGTTAAAGGGTAAACAAATCGAGCTATGGACAGAAGAACCGTCATGTTAGAGACCACAGCACCAAGTAAGTTATGAGCCAGAGCATAGCCAGCTTCTGGGTAAAACCAGGTATTACCATTATTTTGGACGTGATCCTCCAGCATCTCGTTCTTGAGGATTCCACACAGCTCAGAGAGGGTCTCCAGATGGATGACGTGGATGATGAGAGGCCGGAGCACGTCATAGAGGGACAGACAAAGCCTTTCCAGAAGTTCACTGAGAAGAGGGACACAAATCAGGTTATGGAGAGATAATCTGGACCAGGACCGCCTTAAATGAGCTGACATCTGGCTACAGGGCAGGGTCTGGCTCAGTGGGTTAAGTCTCTCTGCCTATGATCAGAAGGTCGCTGGTTCAAGCCTGGCATCTGTGGTTCCCTGGATGCCGCATGAGGTGGCTACCCTTCACAGCCAAGCTTGCTCTCATGAAGAGCAAGACTGGGGGAGGTGAAGAGAGATCCCTTATTATTATTATTATTATTATGGGCCTATTCATTTCAATGAAAAGGCCCATATTGTTCTTCAAGTCCTGAATGACATTTCCCAAATTTGCGCTTAGCAATTGAAATATACAGAGCCGGCTTTTCTGGCCAGTCGTAGAGCTTACAGAGCCAGACGGTTTGACATATCTGTTGTCTTTGTACTAGGGATGTAACGATACATCGAAATGTGCATGTAAAAATCACTTTACCATGTTCGGGTTGCTAGAGAATTCTTCTATGGGTACTTAGGTATGCTCTATATCAGGGCCGCCCAATATGTCGATCGCGAGGGTAGTGCAGGTAGATCGCGCGACATTAAAACTTTGATACATTAGGTTACTATACCTACTTAGATCCCTTCACTTCTAATGTGTCACCCAGCAGAACACGCAAATGTATTGTGAGCTGATGCAAAACTCCAGCATGTATTCAGCATTTTATTGCAGGTAGATCATTTTGACCTAGTAATTTTGAAAGTAGCTCGCAAACCGAAAACGTGTGGGCACCCCTGCTCTATATAATTTCTGTTAGAATAAAAACATTTTGGAGTGAATTAATATACTCCCATTCTTGTCTATGGATTAATGTATAGCGCAGTTCAGTTTTCAGCATACGGTTGTGCTCAATTAATTTTTCGTACACGTATAGTGATTACTGAACCAAGTTAAAAAAATTGCTAATGAAATATCGCAATCGCAATATCTGTCAGATAAATCGCGATTAGATTTTTTCTTAAAATCGTTCAGCCCTACTGGCAACCGCCTAGTAATGCCTAGCAACACCCTACCAACCACCTAGCAACACCTTAGAAACCACTTTGAAGTGCATACCAACCGCACACCAGTATAGTCCGGCCATTTATTAATAACACCAGCTCTCCCAGGGTCAGCGATCCCTACAGGCCCATCTCAAAATTTCTTCAGGAATTTTTTGCTTTCAAGTTATTATTATTATTAATTATTATTACTGTTATTATTATTATTATTTATAATTATTATTATTAAAGGGGTTTCATCGGGGGGGAAGTATGATTAAATCCATCATTCTTTCATATTAAAATGTGTCATTACAGAACGGAGAGAGGGACCATTGGAATCCTAGCTGTACTCACTCTAGCTTTGGCGTGGGTTTGGAGAAGAACTCGCTGTACAGCTGATGTTCGTCCTGACACACATGGAGCATAAAGGCACAACCGCTGCGGACCTGGGGCAAAAACACGGGCGACATAAACATATGTATTCATCAGCACCGCTGCATCTCAGCCCACTGCCCTTCACAATCCAGTTCCTATTTGAGTAAAGGCTGTCTGCATGCTTGAAGAGCACTGAGCTTCATGGTGACCTTTAACCTTTCATGACATGACACCCAAACGGCAACAGTTCTGAATGTGTGAGTGTGGTGCCCTCACCAATGCACAGTGGTCCTTGTTGTTCTGGCTGGTGAGGTCTGTGATAGTGGAGCTGATGCTGGGGGCCAGCAGGACCTGCCTCTGGTCTAGGTAGCACTGGTGAATCTCCCCCAACAGCTGCTGATACCTATAGGGAGCAGGATGGAGGTCAGGCAAGGAAACACGCGGGGTGGGAGCTGGAAGAGGATAAGCCATGTATAGTGTGTGATTATGGAAATTTTCAAATATAAAAGCAAAAAAATCCTACTGTATTTTCAACATTACCGTACAATGACCTTTGCAACAAATCTCTTGTTTAAAAACCTGTTCACAATCCTGAAGTCCTCCTAAATGAGGAGTTAGCAACAGTACAGGGTGGCAAGGAGAAAAGCAGCGGGTTTGAAAATCACAGGTACTCACTCAGGTATCTTCTCTGACCTCTGCTCTATCTGCTCTATCAGTGTCTGTGGGACACACAAACACACAGCTTATGTTGAAAGCAGGGCACATACGGAGAAGGGTTTCTTTGTACATTAAAAAAAATATATCAAATGTGCATAGTACAGTTAACAATGCAACCTGTGCTGGCCAGGGTTATCATTAACAACAAAAAAAAAACCAAAATGAAACACATTCATAAACGGAAATAAAAAAATTAAATGACAAAACAAGATTGAAGAAAAACTATGAATAATTGCTTCCACTTAAGTGTAATCTTTCCGTTACAGCTTTTAATAGTATTTAGCTAAAGTGATTATTTGTTTATCTTCAATAACCATTAATAATAGCTGGAACATGTTTTGCGCATTTTGAGGACATTAGTATACGAAGTGAACTGTGTATTCATGTAGGACACACAAAGATCAGACGCATGAAATAGCGCTACAATTTTTAGCACATCCCCACAAATAAAATCACTTAAACTGAAATTAAAATATATATATAAAAAATTTAAATATACCTTTAATAAAAACTAAAAACAAACTAAACTGGAAATGAAAATTAGTACTTTCAACGAAATTTGAAAATAATTTAAAAATCAAAACTTGTATTAATATTGATGTTGGCCCGATGGGTCGACCCACATACCTTCACTTTGGGCGTGGCAGCCCGAAATTTCACGTAGTACAAAGTGAAGGCATTATCCACACTGGCTGCACCCAGAGGATCCTGGGGGAGCAGGAGAGAAAGAGGCACCATGGAAAATCAGCTCACCAGCCCGATATGACCAGAGAAGCCCACATGACGCCAGCCCAAAGCTCCGCGGCTCATACCCGCTTCATCAGCTGGCTGGTTAGATTCTGCAGTGTGTTCACGGTGTGGGTTTTCATGAGGAACATGGCCTTGGAGAGACATTGCTTAAACTTCACCATGTAGGTCGGATAGTCCTTGAAGTTTGGCTGAGGTAGGGAAGGAAAGTAAAATTAGCTCTTTACTGAACCAAAAGGCCAAGACTGAATAATTTCAGACCAAGAAAACTATTTGTGTTATCGGCACAGTAGTACATGAATTTACTGAAATGTTAAACCATTTCATTAATTTAATTAGTTAAATTAGACTAAAGCTACATCTACACTGCTGTAAATGGCAGCATGGGTAACACGCTACTTACATGTGAGGAAACATATTCTATACAGTCATCCAACTTGGAGAGCATTGGAATGAAGCCCTCACTGTTTACGGACAAAGTTGAAGAGTTCAGTCTCTGAAAAAGTGAAAGATTATACGATTAATAACACCAAAATTGTCATTATTATCAGCCTTATTATTCTCATTACATTGGATAAGTGGTAGGAAAGGTGGATGGAGGATTGTTATTTTAGCCATTAAAATGCGCCTGGGGTTTTAAGATGGCACAAAGCCTCCTACCGTGTTGATGTTCTCCAGTTCATTGAAGTAGGACAGCTTCTGTTGTATGCTCTCTGCCAGCTCCACCAACTCAGACTGTCAGGGAAACACCACCAAGAACAGGTAATTCCCCCAGATACACCCTCCATACCAGGATTCCCCAAATCTGGCCCGTGAGGGTCAAGTATTTGGCCGTCACGAAATATTACATATTTGGCAATGGGTTTTAGATAACGGAGCATTACCATGAGGCACAACCAAAGGAAAATGGAATGGATGGTCAACATTGAACCCCCTCCCCACCACCATGCACCGACCTTTGGCAAATTGATTGACAGCATAACCCACCATCTATTCTCAAACCCTGGTAAATTACATTTTAAACTGGCATAACAGAATAATATCAGGGTCAGTCCCCCTTGCCTTTGTGTCATTGACAAAATTTGACCCTTGGGAAAAAATGAATTGGGTAAGCCTGCCCCACAGCCAGAAGGTGAGATGGCAGGTGGGAATGCGGAGAGCCCCGCAATCACCTGCTCCAGCAGCAGCCGCTCACAGGCTTCGTGGAGGGTGCCCGTCTTGGTGGACACGAACAGGTACTGCTTTTGAAGAGAGTCCAGGTGCTGCAGCGCCGCGTCCACGTCGGCCAAGATGGAGTCACACTGCTCCTGGTACCCACTCAGGTCGTCCCTTGTTCTCCTGCCGGGGCGAGAACCATGAGCTTACACCCCTCCCAGACTATCAGAGGTGTTGCCTGACTATGACCAGCTGAACAGAGATCATGAAGCACACCTACTGAACAGCACCAAGAAAAGGTAATAAAGAGTAACACAGTAGGTTACATCCAAGTGCTTTAAGTTGTCTATATACAAGTATGTGTCACACACATTACATGTGCAGGTTTAAAATGCCACACATGGTATACATGAAGACTTCTGATGACACTCTCCACAGGCAATTTTGACCAGTGGCTATGCTGTAATGTATATTTTACCAGAGTAAAACCATTCAGAAACAGCCTCCCAGCTAGTCATAATACAATGCATCGCTGAAGTTAGGTCGCCCCAATTATATAGCTTATATGCAATGGCATTAAAATATAAGAGCTGCCACAACTGTGGTATAAAAGGGTATAATATTAAGCTTCTGTCACCTCCCACCCCCTTACCTGTACTTTTCCCCTTCATCCCGATCCATCTGTGACTGCAGCTTTGAAAACCAGGAAAAGAACTGCCAGAAGACAGACAGCAGGGAGGAGTTAGCCTTTTCAAATATAATTTTAAATAAAACAAGGCCGCCAAAATGGCCTCCTGTGCATAAGCAAAGAGCACTCACCTGCTGAGCCGTCTCTATCCTATCGCTTTCCATGTCGAGTGACTGAAAGCCCTTCAGTAGGATGTCCTCAGTAGATGCCGGCACTGTGGTCGTGAATGGGGAGTGCAGAGCGCGGGACGTTAGGCTACACAAGTCCTCAATGGGCAGCTACATATGACAGGCACAAGACTGACCAATCAGTTATCACATGGAAATGGACACATGGAGTCATCCACAATCATATTCAGCTAACATGAGTAGACAAAAGAGAACTGCAAAATCATATTTTAACCAGCAAAGCAGCAGAAGCAGATATTATAGTTTCATTTTAACATTACTGCTCCATATAAAAAGCAATCAGGCCATTTCATGAAATGTGTGACATAGAAAACCCTGAGAGATTAGAGAACAAGCTTGGAGAACACACTGGCATAATAACCGAGTGAGAAGCTCTGAAAAGCACAGTATTCAGGTGGCGAAAGATATTACCGACTATGAGTGATTTTTTTTTTGGCAGTTAATAATCCGAGACGTAGATGTGTAGCAGTTCAGTTATTACAGACATAAACCCATGTCTGAATGAGAAGGCTACTGTTGACGCATGCGTTCTAGCATTTTAATGGAATGGGTCAGAAAACATAATACTGGAAACAGACTTTTAACCAAGCTCACTATATGGCTAGTTGCTAATACCCTAGCTATGGCAGAGGCGATGGAAACATGCTAATCAGCCTTTACAATATGATACATTGCTTTAAACTGTTATAACAAAATAAAACTATAATTATCAAAAGTGCATCGCAGAAATTACAGTCTAGGACACACAGAGCAACGACTGTAAACTCAGCTACGTGATCGCATGTGGACTAGCTGTCCACTGCAGCTCAATATTGAAGAAGCGGCCGTTCACCTCCGAGGGAATAGGAAGCGTCTCAGCGGCTGCGCGGATCTCCAGGATTGAGTCCGTCTGCCTCTCCGTCAACGGAGCCATAGGATCTGTACGGCGATCCCAAAGAGACAGTTTTTCCCTAGTTTCTTTATCAGTCAAATCAGAAGGCGACTGATCCACCGCCGCCATTATTAATGTCAATACTGCCCCAGTCCCGGAGGGCGGAACCTTCCTTCCAGGTGGGCGAATCCACGTCCTTCCTGACTTCCGGTTTGAGAGTGACGAGTTTCCAGCCGGTCTATAACCGGCAATTGTGCAGTTATGAAGTTTACTTTTTACCGGTATGGACGCGTACGCAATTTAGGCACTGGCTTTTGGGCTTGTTTTACAACAATACTTAGGGCTCGGGATTTGTTTTTACCTGAAACTTTTTTGATGCGTATTTGTTCTTTGTATCGGCTGTATAGTTTATATTTGTAAAACAAGTTGCTTTAAGTCTTGGACATTCGTCACTGTGATTGGACCGCTCAGATCGAAGGTGGTGGAAACGTTGCATCCTTTAGGATATAGTGATAAAGGCTGTGTCCGATTTCGGGTGCTGCGTACAACTAAGGGCGCATTTGTAGGCCGATTACGTCACAGCGCCGCTACGAGGCTGTCTGAATTCGACGGCTCCTCTAAAGGCAGCCCACAAACGCGTCCTACTTTTCCCCGTTGAGAAGGGTCTGGCTGCAGCTGCTGTGGAGCGTGGAGAGTGGAGTTTTGATTTTTTTGCATGACGAAAATAGTTTGAGAATTTGTACTTCGCCATTGAGATTTTGATTAAACGTTCTTTTCTTGTTCATTTTAATAATTTCGTTTTAAGTGCAATGACAATTTAAGTCAAGGTACGTTCCTTAGAGCTTCACAATTAAAAAAATATTTGCTCGTAATTTTTAATATTTTTGTGTGTTCAATCGCTTTGAGACGTCCTACCACGTTCATTGGCCTTAGTGTATTGGTAAGTCTCTTCATGAATTGTTGCAGGTCTGTGAGTGAAGTGATTAGTGCATTTAATAACACTTTTTATTATGTGACTTGTGGAGAAATAGCCAAATTCATTGACCCTGGACCATGGACTGAAAAAACAGGCCTGGATATTCAGGTAAAAAACAATTATATTCATGTTTTCTCAAGCACAGTTGTAAAATCAGTATCTCATTTGTTATTGTTTTCACAGGATGTTCCACGGCAGACATCAAGGAATGACTGGGGTTTTTATGCTTATGGTAAGTTACAAATCATTTGGTCAAGTTCTGTAAGTCATTTCCAGTGGTAACACTGTTTTTTTTTTTTCTCTAGTATGCACTCTGCATTCTTATAGACGTCCCATTCAATTTCACACTGGTTAGTATTTTCTGCTTTTAATAAAGTTGCTACCACTTTATTGTCAAAGCAGTCACTTAATAACATGTTTCATTGTAAAAGCAGTATCAGTCTGTTATAATAATGTATATTGTATGTATTTCTGTTTTTAAGGTGGATATGCCGTCGATCAGGGAATGGTGGTGCATACATTTAATGAAATGGTTTAAAACTGAAGAGTATGCTTTGGGAAGCTTTCATATTTGGGTATTGGTCAAATTAATAGTAAAAACTTGTTAACCGTAGCCAACCTTATTTCTCTCTCAGACATGGCTTAAGATTTGCCTTTTGGACTGTTGAGGCAACTGACCTTCTTCAGGGCAAGTTGCAGCCTGTATACAGGGTAGCCCCCCAAAACATGAGGTGGTGCTCAGTGAGCGCACTTCAATCAATGAAAAACTTGTGGACCTCATAATCAAGGAACAAGTGGTAAAAGAACAACTGAATGTAAGATATTATTCCTTTAGTGTTTTCAGTGGTTATTAGTAGGAACTAACATAGGCAAATTATGCATTAAGTAGCCATGATACACATTAAAGTAACATTAAATGTGTTTTTGTTGTACCAAGAAATCCCACTGTTTGCAACCCTTAGCAGCTATTAGTTGTAGTACAAAATGAAAGAACATGTTTTCCATACTATAAGTACTGAATGGTTAGTTAAGGAAAGGAGAGAGTAGATTACAGTCTGTGGGTGACCGTTTAGTGTATTTCCTTGTCATAGGGCATATTAACGGGCAAGAAGAAATCAAAGTATCTGACAAGGTTTCTGAAGCTATCTTCTTTCATCGTTCCTGTATATTTCGAGGATGATGAACAGCAAAACCAAATATTCATCTACCTTAGAGATTTTTTTGCCAGGACCCCTACTGTTTTGCTGATCGAGGATAAAATCAAGTTCATTCTTGATGTATTGATGCCAGAGGTAAGTGTTGGATTAATTTTGCATTTTGAATGCACTTGATTAAGTCGCTGAGCTTATTATTTGGTAGATAAATCATGATAAATTATTCCAGTGCACCATCCATGGCCTTTCTGCACTCCATAAGATTGGTTTTCAGAAGGCAGAGGAAATGTTCCTTGCAGGCCCTCCGTTAGATCAAAGGTATGTACTCATGTTTAATCTTGAGGGTTTTATTTTTTATTATTCTGTAAAAATTTGTAAGCAATTTTTCTTATTTTCTGTGAGAAAGATGTCTTCAATGAATCAGTTGAGAAGGACATGAAAAGGAAAGGTGTTTCGTTTGTTTCATCAGAAGACATCTTTAATTAGTTTGTTTCTTGCTTTTCGCCTCCCTTCTCTTCATTCTCTTTTCATTGCTCTTAGTACTACGGAGTGTATATGTGCATTCTTATTTTTATAGTTCT
>JAODKK010000001.1:35643689-35654197 GCA_026774405.1 Petrocephalus microphthalmus | reverse complement strand
AGTCGACATTGAAAAATGCCAAGGAGTCTAACATCCTCTAGGTGCAAGGTTTTGTGTGTGGAAATTGTGGAAGCGTGAATTGTTTTATTGTATAGGCCTATATTCACCACTAGGTGGCAGGAGACATTAATTCGCGCAGGTTGTAATGCTGGCTGAGCAAATGAGCAAGTTTGCTCGCTTTTTCATTCTCGATTTTTACCTTTGGTTTTATTCCATATACCAACACCAGGAAAGTCACTAGCGTTCCCAAACACAGACAACTTAGAAAATAATCTTTTTAATTATTTAAGCCCTAACACTTGACATCCGCTATTGTGCATTTATTTTAATCATTCTAATAATGTACCCATATCTTAATATGAAATGTAAATATCTGAGATAACACATGCATTGCATTAACTCATCTATAGTCTGGTGATAATATTTTAAAATATGAAGAGTCATTACCTCAAGAAATGCTCATTCCTAAGTTAAACCGACATTTGGAATAACATTCACATACCACAGTCCTGCATATTAAAGTGGTTTACTCAGTGGGGTAGTGACCCCTCCACAAAGGGCAAATTTCTCGCACATTTATTGCAAAATTGAAAACATGGACATGCAATGAGTACAAGAAAGGGGTTTTAAGCTGCAGCATAAGTGCTCAGCTTTGACTTTGAAATACTCTATAGGGAACATGTACTTTGTTCGTTGGATTGTACACAGACACTGAGTTAGTGCTGAAGAAAAGGCTGTTTGTCTTTCATTCTCCAGAACATTTGAAAAGGGCAGATTTTGTACCTTCTGTCCATATCATGAGATGCTTGTCTACATGAGCTGTTGACTGGTGTTAACAGAATCGCTCGATCTCCACATCAAGCCTCTGGTTCATTCTCCTGCAGTAGTGATGAGCAATTTATTTTGAATGTTGCATCGGACTTGAATGTTGTATGGAACGCAGAATATCTTAAAGCAAATGAAGTGGTTCAATTTGCACACACAAATGATTGTTTCCGTCTTAGTTAGTCAGATGGCACAATATCAAGAACGCCTCCCTTCTGCAGGACCTATGAAGCTGGGTGTTCGCTAGCAATGAAACAGTTGCCAGATGTGCACTACCCATGCACCCCTGCCTTGGCCGCCCCGATCAGCTCCTCTCCCCCTGCCACCAATGGCCTTCACTCTCTGACATCATACATACTGATTACTCCCACAAGGGACACGTCTCTCCTGCCCATTCTCTGCCTTTGGTCCGACAAGGCTCTCAGCAAGGCATCCTTTTAATTTTCCTTCTATCAAAGGCCTCAGAACAGCGTTTTGTCATTAATTAAGCCCCCCCCCCCCCGCCTCTCTGTTGGAGTTTGGGTCCTTTTCATGCCACATTTTTCAGCATTTATCTCAGCCCTGCTCTGCCTCTTAGTCAGAGAAATCAGGTTACATAGTACCCAGTCTTCCTGGACCATTTACCTCCTGTCTAGACACTAAAAAGCTTCGGAGAAGCAATTCTTGCCTTAACCTCCTAAAGTACTACATTCGTTCCAGCCGGCCGAGGTGAACCGGATATCAGATTGGCCAGAGGTGCCATTTCAAGCTGCGTCAGATGAAATGGGCGGTTCATGTCTGTGTTTCCACTCTGGTTTTCAGTTCCACCCTGAATTAAAATTGAGCACCTTATTGAAATATGAAGAACCTGGAGAGATATTGACCTTTATCACTTCGTGAAGTCCACTATCTGCCTTCTTTCCTGCCTTTGGAGTCACTTTCAACATATTATTATGACAAATTATACAAAAAACACAAATAAATCCTTTATGCCAGCAGTGAAGTGGTCTCATTGGGGTCTCCAGTAATGTAGGGTTTCATCCAACTGTGTCTTTGATGTGTCCCGCTAATATAGGAGCTTCCTGGGAGTTCCATCCTTGCGGTTCAGACCAGGATAGTTTTCAGCACCTTCTTGGCATTTTTGGGTTGTAGGTTGCCTACAGCAGAGCTGTCTAAACAGCGCCAGGGTCTTGGTGTCACCCTCCCACTGGGATGACATTGTGGATAGTTGTCTTCTGTCAGAGTGTGTTGGAGAGTGAGGTCACAGCAAGTTCATTCACACTGTGTCTTCCAATTTTAATTTAATCTCTACTGGGGACAAAAACGTGTCAGAAGGAATCACAGCATCTCCGGGAGGTCATTGTTCAGCACTGAATGCTACTTTTCAAATGTTGCAGCTTAATGAAAGCAATCTGCATCAAGTGAATTGCTCTAAATGTTATATGGACAAATGAATCATCTATAAATAAACTATATTAAATGGAAAACTAATCTGACTGTGGCATTCATGCCCACCTAGAATCAGTTTCCCCAACCTAAAGCTGTTTATTTTTTTTATAATTGCATTTAAACTTTCAAGAAGTACATTTTTAAGGAATTATTCTTGGTAATTTAACTGAAGATTTTCATAAACTGCTTCCTCAGTATATTGTTTAATGTGAAAATTATGTATTTATACAATGGGGTTAAGGTTTAATTTATCTAAATGTTCACATTATTGATGCTGAATGGGCTATCTGCTACAGATTTAGTGTGTTGTTAATACTGACCAAAACACAAACACAAAGTGGTGGAACATATATTTTTTATATTTCACCAAAAATGTACAAAGAAAAAAACATTGCACTGTAATGCAAGCCTCTGAAAGGTCCAGTCTTTTCTCCATGAATGAATGTCCAAAGGTTTGAGAAAAATCACGATAAGATGTATGAGGGGAGGGCAAACTAGTGGCAAGGTTGATTCTGGGATTTAAAATCATCAGAGACGCACACCTTTCTATAAAGTTGAAGAAAAAAATGAAATCAATCTAATCCATCTGAGTCCAGTTGTCAAAGCCATTTTCAAACATGTCATGACTGACTTTAATGTAAAACATGCCTACAACACACGGGTGCAGATTTACCCTTGAACAGTGCTGTCAAGCTTAACGACATCTCCAGCTTGTTTTTTAGTTTTGTCCTCCCACCTGACCTTGTTAGGAAGCAGTAAAAACCCAGAGAACGGAACAGAAGCTGTGTGAGTGGCCCTTAAAGATGCGGCCCCCTTGTGGCAGGCGAATGTCCTCTGGAACAATTTGCGATTTCTGCTCCTGGCCGTGAATCCACTCAGTCCATTACCATAAACACAATTGTTGGTACCAAACCCACATGTGGTGCATACATTCCCTTGGTGGATGAGATAAGCAGGATTTTAAAATAATCAAGACTTAACTGCATTACCTACACCTCTGCTCAGAAACCGTCAGTTCAATGACATAATGCTAACTTTGAGAGCGAAGCATTAGAATGCAATGGCTATATTAAAATAAAAAGTGACAAAATGGCCAACTGAGCTGTAATATCAAGGACAACGTAAAAACCAACTGATTCTGCTCTAGTTTTCCCTCTAGGGATAGTCATACGGAACAATGCAGAGTGGTGCTCATTAGAGATTTTACAAATTTGTTCCATCAGCATATGGTTGACAGCTGTCAGGTTTGCAGAAATGAATCAAGACAAAAGAAATACAGCCTGTCATTAAATCCCAAATGAAAGTGATGCACGGCTGTGCTCCAATAAGCTGTTTTCGGAAGTTTCAAAAACTTTCCATACTGCCAAAATTTAACTATGCTAAGATGAAGTAGTTAACCATGTGCAAAGCGGGAAAAATTCTACTCTCTAAGTTCCAGATTATACATAAATAATTTATGGCTATTAATGTATTACTACAAGACCGTAAGTAAAAATATTTTAAGCCATTGTTTTTGTGTCTCCTTTCATACGGAGCAGTGCTGATGGTGAGCCTGGACAGAGTGTCTGAGAATACAGTGCTCTCTCTCTCTCTCTTCCAGCCTTCCTTTCCCTCTTTCTCTGTTTTTTTGTTCATTCCATTAGTCCTGCAGCTCGGCACCCTCCAGGTGGTCAGGGATCGGCAGGCCACTCAGCACGGTCAGGCACTTGTTCCACACGCTGAAGACTGGGCAGACAGGCTGGGCGAAGGCAATGTCAAAGGTGTGCAGGTGCTGCGAGCCCACGGCATCGTAGAAGGCCAGCGAGCCACCGTCGTAATCTAGCAGAACGCCCACACGCCGCAAGTGTGGCGACGGTTCCACCGGCACCTCTTTCCCATTGTGCCGCACCACCCAGGAGTTGTTGCAGCGGCACAGGACCCAGGAGGATGAGTTCTTGCCGATCCACTCATGCTTTGGTGCCGACTTGTAGGCAATGCCCACGGCATACCTGTGTGGGATAGGAAGGACAAGTTTGGCTTTACATGTGTTTATAGATTGCGAGGGTGCAGTATGTATGTAACTTACAGCGTATGTAAACAGTACTGTGCAAAAGTCTTAGGCCAGTGTTTCTCAGTCCACCTGCTAGAAAGTTTTCGGTCAAACCCACTCTACTTAAAACCTACCTCCTTCACTATTGGGCCATTAAGTAACACCTGATGCTAATTAAAGTCAGGCTGGAGTGAAAGCTTTCTGGTAAGTGGGGCTCCAGGAGCAGGATTGAGAAAAACTGTCAAAGAATATTATGCTTAAATTATCTTCATGTTGATGTAAAGCTCAATGTCCAATATGCCCATGTATTTTTTAAATCTACAATAGGACAGCTTGTTTGTCTAATGTCTAATATCTAAACTTGTTTTGTTTACTTATATTTTCATTAATAGCTGTTCACTCAACTTTCCAGTCCTTAATAGGAATAAGAACTCTGCAATTTATGAAATAAATGGAAAAGTGGTGAAAACCTGTGGGGTGCAAAATTTTGACTGGAAATGTATATTATATGCTTTAATCCAGTTTATGAAGTGTTATGTGAAATGAAACGGTATCATATACAGGGATGTCACTTATGCATTGACTTTTGGATTTTTTTTTTTACTTACTAAATTTAAAAATGTAGAAATCATCCTTCTCAGAACCCAAAACACTTAAAACGAGGGTGGTCATGTGACCCTCCCATACCATGTGCTTCCTCCAATCAGAGCCTCCCAGTAGTGGCGGCCGCTGTCAATGTAGACGTTGCCGACAACCCCGTAGCTGCTCTGGCTGCCGAAGCGTTCCTGCCCGTGGCTCTTCTTAGATGACATCTCGTCACGCTCCACCGTCAGGTTGTCATGGGAAACCTTCAGCTTGCGGTGTGCCGACTTGGGGTCCAGCTTAAACGGCTGACCTTGACAAGGCCAGAGTGGTTTCAGCAAGGGCATTTAGCTGCCTGCTTATGTTTAATCTATAGAAAGAGAAACACTATACGGGAACTATGCAAAATATTACAATTAACGTTATTACACAGATAATCTACAATATATCCTAAAGGGAGTGGTGTGTTGCTCAGCGGGCTAAGTCTGTGACTGTGCTCGGAAAGTCAAGCCTTGGCAGAATAGTCCCATGCATGTGGGCCCAAAGTGAGGCCCTTAACTCCCAGTTCCAGGGGCATTACACACTGGATGACCCTGTGCTGTGACCCTTAAGCATGCTCTCAGCTGTATATATGTCTGTGTGTCTCATGGAGTGCAGGATAGGGTAGGCATAAAGAGAATTTCCCCTTGTGAATTAATAAAGTATCTTTATTCGATCTACATCCATCCATCGATCCATTCATCCATTCACTCATCCATCCATCCACCCAACCCTCCATCCTTGTATATTCTAACTGTTTATCCAGTGTAGGGGAATGATGGGGCCTAGGTCAGGTACTGTACAAGGCAGGGGAAGACACAGGACAAAATGGCACATGCATATACACGGAGCTGCGGACCCATGGGTTAAATTCATTGCTGGGGCCTTACCTTCTGCATATAATGCTGCTGTAACAACCATAAAAAATAAATCTGGGTCCCCAAATAACACAGGACCTGGGGTTATAGCCCAAGCTAGTCTGTGCAAACACCTGACCTTCCACACACACACACACATGTTTGTATTCCTATCTTAGTGAGGACCATCCATACATTTCTATGGGAAAAACTCTTATCCTAATCACACACCCTTAGCCCCTACCCAGTCCTAACCTTAACCATAAGTAACCAAACAAAATAATTTTGGCATTTTTTGCATTGACAGATTTTTATAAAACGACATTTGAACTAGTGAGGACTGAAAAAATTACCTTACTAGTCTTGTCTTTTCAGGATATATCAATAACTGCACATACACACACACACACATTCAAACCCCATGGACTGTTGAGCGACTGTTCACCTGACAGTCTTTGCACTGCAGGATAAAATTACACACACACACATACACAGAGGCAGGATTCGGACCCCCAAACCCAGATGTGTGAGCCCCTGAGCCCGGGTATAATTTAATGCTTGCACTCTCAGCGCATACGCTTTCTCTGCCCCACGTACTGTTGGTCTTGAGCTTGGCTGGCTCACTGCTGCGGCTGCCCGCCTGGTTGATGGCCTTGACAATGAAGATGTAGCGGGTGCCACTCTGCAGGCCATGCACCGTGTAGTGGTTCTGCTTGATGTTGGGCACGATCATCCAGCTGTCGGCTGAGTTGCAGAGGCCTGGCGGGAGACGCACGGGGGGGAACGGGGGTGTCAGAGCGGGAAGCCTTCTGGGAGCTCAGGGAGAGCACCAGTGACAGCGCAGAATCTCTGCACGCATACAGTGTCGCGCCACGTCGGCTCAGGTTCATGCCGGGTTCAATTTACCGTATTTTAAGGCTGAACTGAACACTGTGTAAGGAACAGGAGGCTCCACCTTTTCCTCACTGAATCATCTTTAAATTCACACATTATTACATGTGTTTATATTGCTAGTCACCCTGCTTTGGAAGACAGTATGATGGTGTTAAGCTTTGAGTATTCTCTACAATACAGGTTCCCAACCCCTTTTCCGCAGACTGGTACTGTGGGTTTTGTGGAGGAGTTGGTTAATTTCCAAAAATAAATGATATGCCCATCTGTTTGCATTTGAAAAAAAATGTAAACAGTTAAATGTATGAAATCGCCAATTGGTCAGCAGGCTGGTTTACCATGACGTGAAGGTTTTGCAGCCCATAAACATCAAAAGGATGGTAACCTCAAGTCCATAATATCCCTCTGTGACGTGTGTGGGAGGGCCAGCTTGTCCTAACCAACCTAATACATTTTAATATGAATGTCTCCCTTTGTTGTTTGGGGGGGATGAACTATATGATAAAAAAGGGGAAAACACCCCCATTCCCTGCTACCTTCACCCTGATGTACACATACACTCCCTGAGTGACCTGCTCCTGTCCCTAGGCTGGGGAGCACCCCATCACCCTACATCGTGTGTGATGTGCCTGAGCAGACGCCTCTCAGCCTCAGGGTCTCCTCACGCCTCTGTGATTCCCCTGAACTGGTTTATCTGGGCGAATTGCTAATACGGCCCCCCAGTGGACACGCCCCATCCTGGATATGTTCCTGTCCACCAAGATAAACTTCAGGTTAACGTGGCCTTAGGCATGGTGAGCAGTCTAGGTAGATGACTGGATGGTAAACAAGCACTAAGTCACATTAGGCCAAGCACAACAAGTTCAGCACACCATAAGTCTGTAAATGATATTTACTGTTAAGCTACAAATGCAGCCAAATGAAAAGAAATCTCATTTCTATCTAACCAAACTCCATGAAACTCCCACCCTAAATTCTGCATAGGATCTGTGGCCCCCACTGCCTACTTCCCATCTCCATCACTCGCTGTCTAAACACAATGTGCAGTTTGCTGGGACAGTTTCCTTACCTGGAAATCTCGCAAGTGCCAGAAATGGCCCCGTGCAGTGCTAAAAAAATAAACTCCCGTCATTTGTATTTGCACCTGATTTCTGGGCAGTGCACTGGCTAATGTGTAACGTTTCAAAGAGTCAGTGGCAAACAGGAAGCTGAGCTGGAATAACCCAGGATCACGGGACAGAGTTTGCTGAATGAGTGCATTTAGGGGCTTTCATGGAGCCACAACCTACAGACAGAGCCATGCATTTTGGAACACGGTCCGGCACTGCTTGATTAAATACGCCACCGCTGCTTGGTGGGTGAGGTATTAAGGTTGTTCACAGCTTGGGGGGGGTGCTCTGCCCTTTTTCAGATGTTTTTCTTTAACCCCTGATTTTAAGATTACTGAAATGGATGTCTGATTTTCTAAATTCACAGACTTCGCAGAAATCACCAGGAAGTGAAGCCAGCACTCTACCTAGGCAGTTATAAAGGCTGCGACTTTATTCAAGGAGGGGTGCAAAAGTGCCCCTTCTCTCATAGAAAATGCACATTGTACTTCAATAAGAATACTATGTGTATAATGCATTTGTGCATAATCATAATTGCACACATAATCATAATGCATAATCTCTTAGTTCTGATTTTAATTATCTGCATACCACAATGATACTGCAGGTGCAAAAGGTGGTCTTCTGAATCAGAAAAATAAGCTCAAACTTCAAGCCATTATGAATGTGTGCTGTAAAGTGGCTGGCACTACTCTTAATGATCGGCCTCAGCTTTATAAGTTGCAGGTCCAGTCAATCCACAGGGACCCCAGCCACCCTCTGGTAAGAGAGTTTGAGCTGCTTCCGTCAGGTCGCAGATATAGATTGCCTGCATGCAGGACTAACAGATTGAAAAATTCATTTTTTTACTGTTGCTGTTGGCTTTTAAACAAATTATGTTTCTTGTATATTTTGTTTGCCTTGATGTTATCTGTTGTGTTTTGCTGGTTGCTGTTCCACAAATTGACCCTCAGGGACAATAAAGAATAAAGAATTACAAACAGGCGTACATCATCAGACTGTTCACTTACTAACAACGTTGGCCTGGCCAGTGAAGATGGCATACTGCAACTCGTAGGAGACAACGCTGAACTCATCATCGCTCGTCCAATGGACGGTGATCGTGTCATACGACGCTGTGCACAGCTCCTCCCGTATGCCCGGGGGATTTGGGGCTGCAATACAGAAATCAGGACACACCTCAACACCACTGCGTGTTGTTCAAAAATCCCAAGAACTGTGGCAGGTCATACACTGGGCACAGACTTCCCCCACTGTGACGTTCTCAGAATAGATTAGCATTAGAGTTGTCCAGTAAACAAGTTATTTTCCTTGTTTTTAATGTTGAAACAGCAGGGATATGACATTGTCTTGTCATTAAATTAGCAAACACCCCCAAAACGTAATGTTCTGTGACAGCACAGGCTGACACCAGCTGAGTGAATTGCCTATGGATGCAGATAACCTCTAATCGATGCCCTCTAACTGAAAATCTCTCCACATGCCACCATTTCCCAGAGGCAGATGCGAGTAAAAAAAAAAAAAACCAAAACTGGATATAAGAGCAAGATGAAAGCAGTTTAATTTCAAACAGGGCTGGCACACAGATGTGGCCAAGAGTAAATATTTCATCAGATTACATTGGATGCAGATTACAAACTTGCTGATAACCCCCCAGAGTGCTCAGAATGTCTCTCCTCTTGGGAGAACCTGTCAGATAATATATACAGATAACAAACCTTCTCTAGCCTTCTCCTACCTGTAAGGTAATCCAGGCTTTCCAGCATTTTCTTTTCCCTTGTAAAATCTAATGCAAAAGTGTCAAAGGTATCGTTCAGGTTGATTTCTGGGATCAGCACCTGAGAAGAAGCCGTTGCCATAGACACCCTAAAAAAAGAGACATTGTATTTTAATTAATGTGTATGTATACACGCAGACACACACATACACAGACACACAGAAACACACACGTATTCATATTCACACATATTTGTGACGTGTCTGGCTTGTGATGTGTAGTTCCCTGTTGTGGATGTGACTGTTATGTCCTGCCCACAATGTCCACTTGCACCTCCTGTCTCCTCCCTAGCATGACCCTAACAAGCCATGCCTGTTACTTATTCATTTTACCACTGTGTCCTACCTTGTTACACTCCTCCTGTTTTTCGATCCCTTACGATGCGGTTAATTTCCTATCTCTGTTCTATGAGTTCTATAAAACCCCCTTCTTGTTTTGACACAATGCCTGCCCTCAAGTCCTTTGTCTCTCGTAACACAAAAGAGATGTTCTTTGCAAAATTATAAAGCTTTTAAAAATTAACAAACATAAATAGCAAATTCATTTCAAATCCTATGAATATAGAACTTATGCTTTGTATAAACTTTGAACTTATGCTATGCATTGTAGCATGATGATCACCTCAGGCCTATGGATCTGGCATCTAGCTGGGGATCCGAACCTCATTCCTATACAAGTCGCTTCCGCAGCCACCCTGTGCTACAATGACCACCCACCTCCCCCAGCCACCCGGTGTCCTGTGAGCAGGAGTGCACTGCTCACCTCTCGGAGACACTCTTGGCAGTCTGCAGGAAGCGGGCATGGTCCGTCTCCTTCAGTGTCTGGTCAGCCTGAGTGATGAGGGATGATGATCGCTCTATGCACTGTTTACAGTTGGCGATCTGTTGGGCCAGCCTGCGCAGCCTCACCACCTGTGGACATGTTTATTTGTACATGTGTTCCATGGTGATAAAGGCCCAGACTATCCGGAA
>JAODKK010000001.1:35625540-35635647 GCA_026774405.1 Petrocephalus microphthalmus | reverse complement strand
CCCCCCATGGGGGGGGGGGGGGGCGGCATTGCTATCAACGGGGGAGCACTTTGCAGAAAGGACAGTACACATGAAAGGTGAGCTCCATTAGGTGTTCATGTGCATCCAGTGCTTCCCGCCTACAGTCACATGACTATTCTGCTGAGGCTTGAACTGGCAACCTTTCCAATCATAGGCACTGAGGCTTAGCCCGCCGAGCCAGACATGACCATCACTGAGGATGCGGTGTCACGCATGGTGACCGGAGGTCGTAGGGTACGTCATGCAGACACAGCAAGCTCCTTCCGTTCACGGGGGTGGATCATAAAAGCTTGTTTCCAGCCCTGTCTGTGAAACTTCCGGAGACAGGGAGGTGTAATTGGGTATTAAAAGCTATGTCGAATTCCAGGGTAAATACCTGTGTTGGCCAGGCTAAACTCTAATGGGCCACTAGAGGGCGACGGGATGTTTGCCACATGCCACGGGCCAGGTGTTCTGTGCTTTGTTTTAACACCTGGGTCCTGGCCAGAGGTGGACATTACAGGTCCAGAAAGTAAAAATCCAGACCAAGATTTTGTTTCCACCAACCAGTTGACAACACTGTGACTGTGACTCTTTATACTCAACTGTTTGGTTGAAACAAAATCTTGCTCTGGATTTTTATTTTCTTGACCTGATCTGATCCTTTTCTTTATCTCTGGTCCTAACTGATACTCCCTGGAGGTCAGGTGGGCCAACAGAGGAAAGTCTGGTTTGTGCTTCAAAATGTGGGCAGGACGCCTCCTCCAGTCAGATATTTTCATGACCCTGGCGAGCATTACCAGGAAGGAAGCAGGACTCTGGTAAGCCAGTGCATGACAGCAGCCTAGCTGGGGGGGCATGGGCAGTGCTACCTCACCCTGTTTTAACCGCCTTGCCCAGCTGGCATGCCAGTGCACTCTCAGGACCAATCCACACTCAGTGACACAACCTTCACTCCACCCAGTACCATCATCTAGGCCATGGTATGAGCAGAACGCCAAGGGGAACGGCATTCTTTTTTTCGGTGACCTTGCCTGGTAAATGAAGGTCACAAAGGACCTTCATGAGAGATGCCAGGGGTAACAGGGGACAGTGAGGAACACTGGAGTGACAGGCCAGCTTGAGGAGAAACCAGGAGGATAACACAGCATAACCGTACCAGACAGCTGGTACAGTCACTGCTGGGGAAATCGGCTTACTGAGTCAGCACCTCCTCTGAAGGTGGCGCCCTGCGTGGCCACTCATGCTGCCTAATAGGTTGCCGGCATTGCAGACAGCCAAATGGTACCCCTCCATGGAAGGAAAGTCAGGCAGTGACTCTGTCCCAAATGAAGAGAGCTTATGAGGTTATTTTGACATTAAGTGCTCCATATTTCCTCATGTTCTTTTATTAGATATCTTTGTGCAATTAACTATGCTCGCTTAACTTCCACATACATAATCCTGCATGATAATGACTGCGACGCAATCCTGACAACATCATTTTCAGCCCATAGCAGTCATCTGCATAACAGAAATACTGCCACAAGGTACGTCTACAAACTGCATATTTGGTTCAAATGAAAGGCTTCCTTTAAAGTACATGAACAAGTCACAAAAATATGTCACATGGTATTTTTATTATTCTTACATTGACTGTTACACTTAGCATGACAAATAAGTGCATTCATTAACTTGCAGTCAAATATATAATTACATATGCAACTGACGTTCAGATTTTTTTGTTCTTGTTCACAATAGTAAAATAACCAAGACAGTGTGTTTTTTTAACTGCAATTATTAATCATATGATACTGGAGACATACTTTGAAATGCACTTTAACCAGGGGTATTGTGAGATATTACTTATCATTAAGGGTTATAAAGAATAAACCAAATAAACTGTGCTGATGCCCTTACGGAAATTCCTATGGTTTCCTATGGTTTTTTTGGGGGTTTTGGGTATGGGTTTTTTACAGTAACCATGGTTTTACTATGGTACCTCATGGTAATTATGATTACTAAGCTCCTACCCATAGTATTACCATGGTTTACTTCATGATAACTGTGGTACTACTATGGTTTACTTATACCACTGCATGGTAACTGCAGTGAAACCATGATAAAACCATAGTCATTTTCATGGTTACTCAAAAAACCATGTAGTAAACCCATGGTTCATTTTCATAAGGGTGGTCTTTGCCTAACCCCTTTAAACAGATTGTAAAATGGGCCATGTGTAAAGATATGGATTTTGCATCATATGAATCTTTAATTCTGCCACAAAGCTTCAGGAGTATCAGAGATAACCTGCCTGGTTTCTGTCTTCATTATTAATCAAGAAGTTGACTCATCTCTGAAGTATAACTTCAAAACGCTCCCATTAAATCCTTAAAGAAACTGTGAGTCTGCCATCCTGCAGTTCGAACTAAACCCTGCTGGTGAGGTAGTCCTCCTCAACGGAACACCTAGGATGAAAGCTGTGCAGAGCTCTGGGAGAACTTCAAGCACGATGTCAATCAACCACAAGCACATTCCAGCGTAAAGAAGAACAGCTAAATTCCTGACATTCTCAGTTTATCTACAGCTGCCCTAATAATAACATGCAAAGTCTTCCTTTGTAACTCCCTATTTCATTTATAACATGCTTCATATAGGTGTAAAGCCTTTAAGGGTTTATAATGTAAATATGCGAGAAATTTAGGGTCAATGTAGGGCAATAGGGTAATCTCCCAGATCCTCAGCAGGCAATAAACCACAGACATGTGGTACTAGGACTTCACTGCAACTGATACTCTGGAGCCATGTTCTTAATTATCCTTGGTGCGAATGTAGAGGCTTAACAATGGGCCTTTAGAACCCAAAAGACAGTAACAGTAGCTCCAGAAGTTCTGAATTAGTCAAGGCAGGAAGAGTTTCAATGGAGGTTTTGTGAGATATAAATTTATAGTTATGAAAAATGACATGAACATTATCAAAGCTTTAGCAGTAAGACCAATGAAGGAATTCTCAAAAGCTATTAAAGCTTAATATTAAACGCGTGTGCATAAATCACCAAATGATTTTTTCTGCCAGCCAATTAAACAAAACAGATTGGCAACCACTGCAGCACTCACAGCAGAAATACAGAGGGACCCCTGCTTGAGAAAGTATAGCCTGTTGGTCCATGATCTACAGCTAGAAGAGAGCCTGTGGATCTCTGCCCAGTGACAGCACAGCCAAATGGGCGAGAGGAAGCTCAGAAAATCAGGGATCTCTGCATCTCAGTGGGGCATATGTAAAGACTAAAGCAAAACAGACCAAAGGATGCTGTGTTATCTGTACCGCAAGCCTGTTTATTCCCCTGCTGCATGAGACTCAAGCCAGCACTCTAAGTTTACTGTCACTGCGGCTTTGTTGAGTTGATGTTGGTCTCTTAGGTTGATGTTGGTTTGTTGAGCCAAAAGTTCACGCCCAAAGCTGTCCTCTGGCCTGGAATTTTAGGTCAGCTGGTTGTATTTTGACTCACCATTACAATATGCATTTAAACTGGAGGAACTGGCCTGCATTTGAAAAATAACAGGCGTTTCTCAGATGTTTGCTGTCTACAGGGGCCATGACAAAGGCCTTTTCACACACAGTCTGATTTTTTGCATTAAAAAACCAAACAACATCATTCTGAATTAATATGAATTGAGGAACATATTTCTATGAAGGCTTTCAAAGATGACAAATTTGCATTGTCTTGATCTGCCCTTTTTTTATTTGGAGACAGCTTGATTGTTGTAGTTTTTGAATACATAAAAAAATGAACGACAAATAGCATGTCATCAGCGTTTTAAGAGAACCCTTCATTTGGTCAACAACAAAATCAGATTTTCTTTTCAGTCCGACTTTGATTCAGTGCAAGGTTGGTATTTCAGACACAGATATTCAGTGACAGGTCCATTCCTGATGATAAATATTAATGGTTTGGTGGGGGGAGATTACCAGTAGATCAACATGGACAACCTTCCCTTTCTTCCCACTTATGAATGGTCCCGCCCAATATTAGTTAATATCCTACTCCTTAAAATAACATAAACATGAATGCAGTATGAAGGTGCACTGAATGTTCTACAAATGCCTTATAAAGGTACAGTTAATGTAAAGCATTACCCTGTTTTCTGTAGTTAATAAAATGATAATAGTTGCTGCCATGTTCTTAATATTAATTTTGCTTATCCTGAAATACCACTAAACCCGCTTTCTGGAATACCCACTGTAGTTATTTAACTGACAATAGGTGGATGCATCCAAATTTTCCGACCAAACAACAGTCGTTATAAAGTATAATCTTTTTTAGAATTGGATGCATCCAGTATATTTGTCTCTGTCGTTTCACTTGTTTTCTCAAAAGAAAAAAGAAAATCCCGTCGTCACTGCTGCTAGTGCTGCTAGCTGACACTTTCTTTCGGTATGCAAACTTTCCTCAGTCAGTTGTGTAAAATTTGGATCATGGTTGGTGTGAAAGTTTTTCATCCGTCAAATTTACATCAGAATATTTGCAAATTTCTGTTGTTTTTGTGTCATATTCAGTGTGAAGCAGTCTTAAAGCTGAAATATTAACAAACTGATAGCTATTCGTTGTCACTTTGCATTTAGTATTATAAATTATATATTATATAATCTATTCAACTAGATATTCGATCTGGAAAGTTTACTCACTAAAACAAAAATAATATAAATCAAATATAATGTGACAAACCAGTCAGGATACATTTTCAGAAATTCTACAGTACGATGGCACCATTACAATTCCTATTATTTTATTATTATTTGACTGTCAGAAAAATGTAATTTGTGCATTCAGGAAATTTAGATTTTTGCTGCACATTAATTTCTGGCAATGAGGATCTCTTGCACATTCAGGCTGCATACAATAAACATCCATCCATTTGCTGAAACGGCTTGCCCTATTCAGGGTCTCAGGGGCCCGGAGCCTATCCCAGAGACTATGGGTGCAAGGCAGGGAACAACCCAGGATGGGGGGCCAACTCACACACCATTCATATTATAAACAGCGAAATCCATAACCGTCTAAACTGTAACATGTGGCTGTTTGTATATTTGATCCACAAGTCATTAAATGAAGTTTAATTTGCCCATGAATATTAGAGGAACTACTTGTGCCACCACCCATTCTATAAAAATGCTCCTTTCAAGGCTTTCTAAAGTGCTAGTATGTGGACACTGTGTGATTTCAGACCTTGAAACGGTGTGACCAGCACAGCAGCATGCGAGGACACAAGTCACACTGTCACTTTGATTTGCTGTGATTCACCTCATGAAACTGTGAGAAATTGTACTTTGAATGGCTCCGGGACACAGCGCGAATATTTAACGCAATCTGGCCTCGTCCCAATGACATATCCGTGTAAATGTCAGGAAAATAACTGTAATAATTAAACAAACAGCTGCCCCTCTGACACCAGCTCTTCATTAAGCGGCACTGCATGAAATGTGTTATTTAAAAAAGGCCAGAGAAGACTTTGAGAGAATGAACTACCACATATGCCAAAAGACTGCAAATATACCATAAAAAAAGCCACAACGGATACAATTATGTAATGCACAATAACAATACACTATGCTCAATTAACAATGGCAAAGTGATTCATTTTTTATCAAGCTATTCCCATGACCTCTCTACACTCTTTGTAAAGGTGCATGTAAGATGGCAGATTGAAAACTTCTGAGCGCATTTATAGGCCCTCTTTGAACTATTATAACCATAGGTCTTACCTTCAGCTTCTCGTATCGGTCGCTCAGTGCTGCCACCTGGTGATCGCGATGCCGCCCCACCAATTTGCACAGGGCGCAGATGAGCTGCTCGTCGGTCACACAGTACATGTTGACCTTTTCGTCCTCGTGCTCGAGGCACAGCAGGCCACGCAGGTGCGAGTCGGGCATAGGCTCAATCAGCCGGTGGCTGGTGAACGGCTTCTTGTTGGGGTGCGTGGCCTTCAGGCACTCCTCACAGTAGGACACCTCGCAGGTGACGCAGGTCTTGACGGCGTCCTGCGGTGGGTCCTGTTCGCAGAACTGGCATTGCACCATCTCGCCAGGTGAGGTCATGGCACTGCCTTCCGAGGCGCGTTCACGCCGTGTTTCGCTGGGGGAGTTGGGCCCGCTCACGGAGGCCTTCTGGAAGCGGTCGATGATGTTCTGCAGGGTGACGTTGCGCTTGAGTCCTTCTAGGCCCTTCTGGTTGAGGGTGATGACATACCGGCAGGTGGGGCACTGGAAGGCGTCGATGGACTCCACAGGTTCGCTGGACGTGCAGTGGGAGATCAGGATGCGGTGAGCGCAGCTAAAACACAGGCTATGAGCGCAGGGAAGCAGCAGAGGGTCCTCAAAGAGCTCCAGGCAGATTGGGCAGGTCAGCTCCGACTCCAGCGTTTCCATCTTCAGGCGAAACAAAAAGGCACAGCGGGCGAAATCCAGGGAAGCTGACCAGCTATCTGGAAGGATGACAGAAGGAGCTCGGTTACTGAGATGGGCATGACCCGCGAGTCTCTACTCATGTCTTAACGCCTATTAGCTGCTCCATTCAGCTGCATGGCAGGCATGTTCAAAGTACTATTTTTTTTACTGTAGTAGAATGGATCGGAGTAAAAAGTCATTATTTGTCTCAGAAAAGTATCAAAGTAAAAGGGAGGAGCTGCAACAACTTGAAATACTCAAGTAAAGTACAAATCTAGAAAAATAACTACTTTAGTATAGTAATGGAGTATTTACACCTCTATTGGAAGGAAAAACACCAGTTTCTGACAATGGCTGGGAAGAACTTGCCATCCTGCGGGGAGCTACACCAGGTAAGATGCATATAGGGTTTGAACTTCAGATTTGCAGACTGACATGGAAGCAGGTGTCTGCTGCGCCTTAATAAGTCCTGAATCATGAAAAGCCATAAGTGGTGGAAATGGCATTTCCTTTCCTCTCTAAAGAACACCATTCTGAAGCATTTTCTTAAGTTAGCAAGCAAATGCGATATTAAGCTATTTAAAAAGGAAAATCACAATCTAGGCTTTTTAAACATAGGAACTGAAACAAACTGTATCACATTACTTTAAAGTGGTATGACATTTTTCACCACAGCTAAATTTGGAACCGTTTTATGGGAACAGTGGCATGAAGGCTCAGTGGGTGGCAGTACAGGGTTGGCAGTTCGAATCCTGCCCCCGCACTGTGTCTGTGCAGTTTTGCATGCTCTCTGTATGTAACATGCTAAAGGGCATCTCTAAAATGTGTGTGTTCTGCTGGCATCCTGTCCAGGGTGTTGGCTTGCCATACGTGTTGGCCGCACACAGACCGTTTCGAGAGAAAGTGCAGGCAGAGTTGAGCACTTGCAGACAGAAGATTTTGCTCGCGACAGGTCCATTGCGCGCTAAGAATTGTGACACAAGTATAACCTCATACCCCATAACTTAATCGGGGCAGCAGGAATCCCGTTATCAGGACACAGCGGCTCTTGTTTGGGTCCTGTTTGGGTGCCTCTCTTCGAGGATTAGTTAATAAAGTAAAACGATAATCGCTGAAAAAAAATGTGAACGCTATCAAGAAATAGACTTGATGCCTCCTCTCCGCCCAGTTGCCACATATAATATCCGAGATCCTTACAAATCCACATAAAACGGTCTTCCCCTTCCACTAAGTGCTGTTTATATATTCACCTCTCTATATTTAGTAGTCTAAAATAAACATCGCCATTAACATCAGAACAAAAAAATCCACTAATTTAATTGCAGGTACTGTTTAATTCCACGGATTTACTGGGCATTTTGCATTATCATGATAAGAAACATATCACCACAAATGCAATGTTTAAAGAAAAAGGATGTTCATGGAACGGATAACATTTTGCTGCCAAATTTAGCAAATAATAACAATGATATTCTTTATTTATTATTTATTTATTGTTATTATTATTGATTATGACAATAATAATTATAATGAAAAAGAAGAATTGTTTGTTTTTAAAAGCAGTAATGACTTTTTCCTGTCTGATGTAGATACATTTTCCAAAAGTGATAGTTAATTTGATAACAGAACAAGCGAACAAGCGACGCTTAAAATGTCGGTTTAAACCCTAACTCTGCATTCAAATGGGTTCATTTTTCTGTACTGCTTTGTTTATTTAACCGTGAAGATATGCCGAGAAAGCGCAGTTCCCCATCTGACCTACTTTTGGAGTAAAAGGCTGGCAGCCTGGGCTTTTATTATTATTATTATTATTATTATTTTTATTATTATTATTTCTGAACCTTCGGATTATGCTAACATACTCTATCTGTGCGGTTTTGGCGTGAGGTCACAACTGTATTTTGTTAAAACAGCTATATTATCTCTAGCCACAGTACTGAAAAACCTATGTAATTAGAAAGTAAATGCAAGTCAAGTGCGAACTGAAGGGACAACAATAAATTAGATTTACATACATAAATGTTCAAAATAGGTAGGGTTAATTAATATGTATATAAACTAACTACCATGATTCAGCCACATGACGTTCCACACCATATTGTAATACCATAAGATATAATAAATATGGTCATTTTTTATACTGTGAAAGACTTAGTTATAGGACAGGGCTAAAACGATTAAAATGAAATATTTTGAAAGAAACAATACAAAAAAGTACAACCATATAGTAAACAGGCGTCATCTTCGTCACAAGTAATAAGAGAAAGCACTGGAGTTATGCGGGTGTATCTCCTACACCTGATGACAGAAACAAAGCTGGTGAAAGTATATGGTGATTAAAAGCCTGCGCAAACTACAGCAGCCTCCAGCTCCGCTGCAAGCTGTAAATTAATGCGATCTTTCCACCCTGATTACTTTACCCACCGACGGACTTCGCACCGCTCTGCGTTGCGGAGACATCGCGCTTAGGCGTGTTTAACCCAAACTGTGTCCGGGCTAAGGGATCCAGATGGCCGTGATCTTCACAGCCCTGTCTTCCAAGAACTGGGCTGTCATTTACTAGAAGACTTCAGGCGTGGCAGCAAGCTCAACAGGAAAAGCGGAGCGACAATTGCAGGAAAGCCAGCTCCACCTAGTCCACCTCCGTTAGCGCCAGAGAAAGATAAAAGCGTCCCGTAACACGTAGACACCGGGGCAAACGCAAAGCTCATTGCGGGGGGCTCGGCCCCGTGTCTCCGCTGCTTACTCGCCGGAGTCAAAAAGAAGGGATCACTTTCCCTCTGCGACTATCCCTTTTCCACCCAGTTATTCCGTGCTGGGAACTTTGCTGGGCTCTGTGACCGGGATTTTAAAACAAGCCCGACCACACACACAGATCAGTATACGATTCAAGGTGAACGGAGCGCCTGCTCTGGCTCCCCCTCTCTGAATGTCCAGACCGGGGTCTGGATGCGACAGATTAATTTGCAATCTGTTATCTCCCTAAATGACCGGCTGACGTAGGTATGGCTTGCGGTTTATGTATCTGCATGTGTTTGAGCAAGTCGTTAAATGCTTCATTGCCGTGGATGGGCATAATTAAATCTCTATGTAGTGTCTAAATGGCCTACTGCGATGATAAAAAGCGAATACTTGTTTATAATTTTCTTTGTGCATTTTGTGTGTATAAGTTGCCATTATTAATTAAATAATTTAAGAGTAATTATTCTTATTTCTGCGTTTTGTAAGTTACATCTATAAAAAAAAAAGTTCTAAAGTCTCGTAACCAAAGCCTGTCGGGGCATCTCTAAATTCCTATGTTGTGAACAAAATCTTCGACATCTGTGTTTTTAAATAGCGTTTCCTAAAGGCGTTTTGGAAAACTATAGACAGGCACTGGCTTTGCTAGAGAGTGGGGACGTTGCCCATAATTGTAACCCCAAAGACAAAGATTCATGGGGCTCTGAGCAGCTCTGATGACCTGCAGATATGCCTTCTACAGCATGCTGGTACTCGTATAGTCACATTGTTGGCAGTGCATACCAGCAGACAATAACCAGATTTGTACTGTTATTTTCCCGTGAAAAGGATGAATGCTTACCCCTTGTTTCCAAATATTACTTATGTCTTTGCTTTGGGAGGTGATGGAAATTAAATACTTTTTGTAAAAAATATTTTTATATTAGGTTATCTGTTTATAATCAT
>JAODKK010000001.1:35582987-35596749 GCA_026774405.1 Petrocephalus microphthalmus | reverse complement strand
TTTTTCCACGTACCCCCTGTAATGTGCTCGCGTACCACTAGGGGTACGCGTACCCCCGGTTGGGAATCACTGGTGTATGTAATTGGAAGGAGTTAAATACATTTTAATTTCGGTGACCAAAGGTTTTTCAACCAGCTCTCGCTCTAAATTTCCCGGAGGTGGAAAACGTTTTTGTGAAAGTTTTCAGAAACGGAGTAATTGTGTCCGGAGCGTTATTGCCAATCCCCGGTTACATTTAAAATAATCTGATTCATTTTTAAGTAAGCTAGATGTGAAATGTCATGAATACATCCAACAAGGTATCAGTAAGAAGATTGGAATATAGAAGAAATTCCTGGTAGTTTGTATTGTGTTATTCCTCATTTGCGTGTTATAATGTAAAATTATGGTTTTGTTCTGAACGAATATACAGTTATTACCCAGAAAAATAGCTTTAAACATTTCCTTTGACTGCCTAAGACTGTAAAATGTATACTGTACTGTATACAGTACAAATACATAACTATATATAAAACTATAAAAATAATACATGAAATACCAACAAAATACAGTTACATGGAATTAATTTTCTTCCCTTATGGAATCTTGGCGAGCGATGTCACTGTGAACTCTTATAACTACAAATACCAGCAAAGTACCAGATCACCTTCATTCGTAGGGGCCCTGATAGTGTACGCCAGGCTCCTCCAAGGTTTGCCCGGACTCTGTGGTCAATAAATATGGTGGCTTTGCCATAATACAGTGGAAGCAAGACCCCTTGCAGTCCACTCATTCACATCCCACAGGCCTCCAGTGACATGCCAGGAGTGACGAGCTAGGCTCAGGCCAGACAGTTCTCCTTCATGTCACCAAAGAAGCACACTGAACCTATTGACATGTATACTGTATTTATTCAGCAGACTTTTTTCTTTCTTTTTTTTGAGAAGACGGGGTCAGACAGTTCCTGGGATAACGGGAAATAAGGGGCTTGCTCTAGAGCCCAATAGTAAAATCAGTCTCCTGACTCAGGGATTTGAGCCAGTGACCTTCACAAACACACCATCCCAACCCACTGGGTCACACAGCACCCCCAGAGCCATTACATGTATGTAATGGTAAGCCTCTCTCCCTGTCAGGGAATCAAACCCCAGTTCCCCACGTGATAAAAAGGAACATGACCCACGATATTAACAGGGAGACCACAAGCTCCCCAGCCATGAGTGTTTGCCTGCCATTTTCTGTAACCCTTTATACATCCCTGAACCACAAAACACACATCTAGCATTCACAATGTCTACATGATTAGGTAATATTTATATGGTTGCATACAAACAATTACAGCAAAAAACATTTTTCATCTTAAATGAATGCAAATTCCAGTCTGCTTGAATAATCACATGGTTAACTGGAGCATGAATTAAACCAGTGACAAATTGTTATACTGTATTAGCACAAGTAATTATATATGGGTTTGTGTTTTAATTGCTCCCTAATGCCATACTTACTTACTTCACTGTCATCCATTCCATTTTGTGTTCATCTATGCTTATAAAGTGGGTGGTTACATTGGTCTGGAGCCAATCCTGGGCAGTCAGGGGGTGGGAAGGGGCGGAGACTAAGCAGGACCCCACAACATGCCATCTTTCACACAGTAGGGGCGATTCAGAGCCTCCCATGGCCTGTGGGAGGAACCAAGGGAACTGCACAGACGCACATACAGAGCAGGATGGCATTTAAACGCACATTATCAGAGGTGGAAAGCCACAGCAAGACAACACAGCTCCATTGATCACAGAGCATCCCTTAATTCCACCTTACAAGTAACCTTACATTAATTTCCTGAACAGATGCTTTTATCAAAGCAACATACATTTTGAGAAGGCAGGGTCAGCCAATGAGGGTCATGCTCAGAAGCTCAACATCAAAATCCCTCTGCTGACCCAGGAATTTGAACCAGCAACCCGCGAATCAGAAGCATGGCATCAAAACCGAGTGAGCCAAACGCCACCACCAAGAGATTGTCCATGGTTTCTCAGTGAAATTCTTAAGTTTTGTATTCTCCATCTGTCACCTATTGTTTCTGCAAGCTGCAATGTACTGTAACTATTAGAAATGAAAAGATTTGTCATCTCTGTTCAGTTGATACAGAAAGGTTGAATGTAAGATCCTGTTATATAACTTTTCTTGATCAAGTAGGTTCTCTGGCGTTGAAGTCCATGTAGAAAGGTTAAATTTGAGCTGAGTAACACTGGGTTTCCACTGCTGTATCACATTATGACATATTTCCTTTTGGCTGGTGACTAAAATACAATAAAAGTCCACAATAAAGCTAACATTATTTATATAATCCTTCCCATCAAATTGCTGTTCCTTGGACTAATATTCAGTTGGACTGAGTCTTTGGAGTCAGCTGACTGGAGATTAATGTATACCTTTCGTGTGAATAATGTAGTTTGAGAGTAATGTATGCCTTTTATATGAGTAATGTGTAATTTTATTGTAGTGTAGTTTTCTTTAGTGTCTTGTTATTTGTAAAGTGTAACCATGTAAGTGTAAGAGATGAAATCCAAAGAATGGATGAATGAATTTGTTGTGTTGCATGGCGGAAGGAATGGAGGAAGCAGACATTGGGGCAAACAAAATGTGGTTTATTAGGAAAACAAGACTGGGAAACAAACAGGACCACACTGGATCATAAGGGAGCAGTGAAGGCACAAAAGACTGGGAGGAGCAACGTCAACGACGGAACTAGGGAGCGCAAGACTAGGAACTTTTATACACAGGGCTAACAAGGGATCAAACGAGACGCAACTGGCGTGATTCAGAGATGGAGTGGAGTGAGAGTTGAGACAAATGATTGGCAGGCATGGCTTGTTAGGGCCACACCAAGGAAGAAACAGGAGGGTCAGACAGGGCAGGACATGAAAGAATAATGCGAAGAAATGTCATAATTTGATTCAGAATAAAAACTAATAATTCAAGTAAATGTAAATATAAATGTAATAAATTGTGTATGTGAGCAAGTATTTCTGAAGAATGACCTTAGAGGTCCCAGAAATACAGAATTGAAATATCTTACTACGTAAGCAGAAATTTCAAGAAGTTGCCTTGGACAAAAAAAAAAAACAGCTAAATTACTATATGTGTGAGAATGGAAAAAGGGTCAGTAAATTCAGGTCAGCTTTCATTACACACTTACCAGCTTGCACCCTGAAAAAGCAATGATCCACAGCATAAATTTGCCAGCCAGCACATAGATCTGTAAAATCAATATGACCTAGTTGCCTTCATTAAACGTCACCTTAATTGCCATGCAAGCTACAACAATACAAGTTTGTAGTACAAAATAACCTTTGTTAAAAACTATACTCATCACGGTGAGCAGTATATTGTTGAACAGATTGTTGAAGATTTATATTTGATTTTTAGGCTTGTTTCCTATTTGAAGTTCCCAATAGAAGTTGGAGGTATTAAACTGGGCAAGTATGAACTTCATCACCTCTACAAATAAACGTCACTGCATTTATCCAAACTAGAGCAGCAAAGTGGGCACTTAAATTAATCGTGTGCCTAATGTTTTGATAGCTTGGAGTCACAATGTTGATATTTGAGGTAAACATTCAGCACTGGCATGTCTACTGGTTTGTGATTAATATGCATAGAAATTTGAAATTAGTTTTTGTTGAAATGAAGTTTCCATGTACTCATTCACTGAGACATCACCATGTCTGAACAGAAATCATACCCTGTGATAAATAGTTTCTTATTAGATTACTGAACACCGATGTTCAGTGACAACTACTGAATACAATTACGTCATGGTGTAATGCTACTAACTTAAGCAAGTTGTCCTATTAAAACATGATATGAAAACCAGTTGACTACAATTCCAACATTTATGTGATGGTTTACTGCATGAATTATATAAAATAATGCCCTGCTATGGACTGGCATCCAGTCCAGGGTGTCTCCCGCCTTCTGCTTCCTGGGATAGACTCCAGACTCACCGTGGCCCTGTACTAGATAAATGGAAGGACTGTAAGATGGATCGAATAACACATAAATGTAATAAATAAATGAATATATGGATTAATAAATAATAAACCATTTCTGACAAGTCGCTGTTAACTGGTTGTTGACATTAGGCCTCTGTGTCTGCCCTCAGTTTACTGAGTCCACGATTCCCCTCCACGGCCTAATGGTAAGTATGCACTCCTCTGACAGTATCTTCCCAGCCAAACTCAGCTGCTCTGCCAGGCTACAGGTCAGTTGGCACTGTGAGGGAAAAGCCAGTGCTTGCTAGAGGAGCTTCATATTGCTCGCAGCTGGTACCCATCACCCAGCGGGGGCCTGAGAGCACTGATAGAGGACCCTGGAGCACCTGCCAGAAGAGAGAGCCTTGGCTGACCCAGATCTCATCCACTACCATACAGCAAAGCTAATTACAAAGAGCAGATGGCTTTTGCCCATCATTCTGATGCTTTTTAATATTTGATCCTCCATTCAAAGAATGGAGGCTTTCGCACCTTTGTTCAGAGGAAGGTGTATTGTCAAAGCAACTGCTTCTCCCCAGCACTCACTTTGCTCTCCTGGCAGCCTGTCATGCTGAGTGCTAGAGCTGTCACATCTGAAAACGAACATTGAGTGGAATTCATAGGTGCTTGCCGTTCTTACACTTTAACACTGACTGGATAGGTAGAAAGAGAAAAGATAAAGAACAGGCTTTTTTGCAACGGCGATGGCCTGCTATGGCATTTCCCATGAGAACAGGCCCTCATGTAGGAATGTAACCCAGGCAACGACAACAAAATCAACAGATGAATTCTTCCTATGACCAGTAGAAGTCCCTGTTGGAAATCAAAAGAAAACTGACTCTTGCTTTGATCTGATGACACAAGTTATTACTCTCAGTCACAGGAAGTGATATTCCCTGAGTCTCTATTTGTAGTACATAGACAATCAGACAGATCTCACCACTGACTGACACTTAAAGTGAAACATTCAAACTACAAAATATTCCCGAATATTCTGTGAGTACTCGTTTTGGTCACATACAGTATTACCAACAGCTCTGCTTCTGACTTCTTGACAGGGGTGTAACCACTTTGCCTCCAGACGTGGATAGCTTATTTCATGAGCAGACATGCTATAGTAATATTCTTCCTGTGTCCTTTCATTAAGCGCGTACAAAGTGTGCTTTAATCTGGTTGGTGAGAGCTAAGATTCCGATCCGAATTTTACTGGTTTCACTGTAAAATTCCGACATATTCATCCTCATTTTCAACCTGACCGTCTCCAGACAGACATTCAGACTGTTTCCAAACATTTAAGAATAATTAGCAATTATGGAAACGCAGTTCCCCTGCAACACCTGGACCCTACACCAGGAGCTTACTCAAGCGCATTGAGTCTAGAGAGTGCCTGTCTGTCCATCACATGAGAAATCCCTTTCCACTTGCCACTGGAAAAACCACTGAGCAGATGACAGGCCTCGAGGCGAAGGCGCCCTGCAGCTCCAGTGCTGGCTGATCACATTCCTCGGACCACCGCCAGGAGCCAGGGCTTGTCAAAACACAATCAAGCCAATTCAGTTTTCCTCCTTTGAGTCATCATTCATGTCCGCGGGTTCACGCCTCCGTATCGGACATCAGTGGAAACGGCTCAAAGATTAATCGGATACCGGATAATGCCGGGCCTTATATGCATTACCAAACCCTCACACTGAGGAATTTATCATGGAGTGTGTGTGTAAAGCAGGCTGACACTGTATACATGTACACATGTACTGCATATATAAACATAATGAAGTATGATTTTGGGCAAACATATTTTAGTTGGAAACACTTTCTGTTCTATTCAATGTACTTTTTATACATGACTGCCATCACTAAATGTGGAAAAAAAGATATCAGAACACAGCACGTATCTGCCAGTATCTGCATATCTAAGATCTGGATGCTGTGCAAAATTGTAATTGGAACAACATGACTTTGCCTGAGTTAGTCTAGACTTGTAAAGATCTCCCCTGCATTTTTCCCTTAACTATGGATATTCTAGACAAAGTGTTAAAGCAAGACATTTATGTCTTCATTTGCCCACAAGATACTGTACTTGCCTACTGTTGGACCTGGTACTTTCTACTGTACACAATACTCTACAAAATTATTGCATTGAATATGTCTGCAATGAAAAGAAGCAGCCATCCAGGAATATGTTGCAGTGAGTTGACATCAAGCTTTTCAGTGTATTTCTGATATTGGACAATGCCTGTATTGAGCAATGAGGAAAGATGCTATCTTGTTTCTATGCCTCTCTGGCTCATGCTAGAACATATAGGTTGTGTTGATGCTGATATTGCAGTAGTCTGTTAAAACCAGCAGTGAAACACAGGTGGGAAGCTACATCCAGGATTTTATTTTAATTTTATTTCCAAATTCGTGCTCAGTACAGCATGAGGGGTCCTTACCACATGCTTCTAAAATTACCGGTATCATGAATGCATGAATAATTTTATAGCTTTTTATTTTCGTTTACAGACACACTAATAATAATAATGACTATTAGTATTAGTGAAACAGAACAGATGCATCGAGGCATTAATTACAAATAGCCATTTCTACAACAGAATATTTAATTCAGGTTAACAAATTATTACGGGCCTCACCCCAGGGTAGTGTTCGATGAACATGAAAAAAGTGATGAAATGCCCCTCACTTACAGAAAGTCCTCACAAGACTCACAATATCTGAATAACTGGCATGCATGAGTTCCAAACTCCATTTCCTGGTAATACAAAGTATCCTTAGTATTCTCTGAGTGTCAAGCAACATTCATTATTCATACAGTATTTGTGGCTGCATGGATATTTAAGATTCTTTTATTATGTATGTGACACTAAAAATCATGCTGACCTTTCCAGTGAAAGGATGATAAAAAAAGAAACAAAAGGCAAACTGAGAGCCCTGTCAATTTAGGAATTCCTTCTCAATATATTTATGATTACAAAAAAAGCATTACAATTATGATCAATACATCACAATATCATTCTACGGCCACTGCGGTGGGATCGAGCTGCTGCATGTGACACATGAGCTCGAATTGCTCGAAATGTCTCCATGTAGAATTTGTGTTTCAGTCACTGAGCATTAAGCACCAAAGGCCATGCTAATTCAAAGGCTATGAGAAAAAGGCCTTTGGTCATTTGAAGAGCACATTTCCAAAAACTTGGTCAGTCCATGTTTTTGAGATGAGTGCTAATAACCTAAAGTCAAGCTTCCTCATTATATGTTACAGTCAGGGGTTAGATGACAATCAATTAGGAGGGGTGTCTATGGTACAGAGTGGGGGGGTTCTTGCGTAAGCCATCCTGTACATCAGTTTATTAGTTATCATTTGTATTTATGACCGCAATCTTAAAGGTTGCAGGTTCATTTAATTTGTCTGCATGACATGTTAGCACGTCACCACAAAGCAATACAAGATAAACTGGTTAAGTAGTACTTGATTTTTTGTAACATAATATGTAAATATGTAATATGCAACCTAAAATGAATTAATACAAGTAACATTCTCGCTTGTTCATTTGCACTGTCTATGTGAAAATGCATTAAAATAAAATAAAAAGTTATTCATAGATTGCTTCTTGCATGCGTCTTACCTCTGAAATGTCAAAATACAAAAACACAGGACATAAATCAAAGCATCATGTAGGAATATCTTTTCCACTTCAGAAATCAGAGTGACTAATGGGAATTAACATTAGCTGAAAAAACATGATTTCAGCACAAAACCATGTATTAAACTGTTCACTTTGAATCCATCCATCTACTTTCTGTAACCGCTTATCCGTTTCAGGCTGGCATGGGATCTGGAGCCTATGAGCACGCGACACAACCCTGTTTGGGATACCAACCTGTTGCAGGGCACACTCACACACCAGTCACTCAAAGATGCACACCCATGGGCAATTCAGTAACTCCAATTAACCTCAACATGTTTTTGGACAGTGAGGGGAAAACCCGGAGGAAACCTCATGACATGGAGAGAACATGAGATTCCTAATATATATAGTTAACCAAGATTTGATACCTTGAAAATCATTTTAGCCAGCTGGGCTACACATTTAGTAGCCTATTTAAGTGTGCAAAGCAGTTGCTTGCCTTGGCAACCTTTGGGGATGCAAAGTGTTTTCACCTTTGTCTACTACTGAGCCTCCAGAAGGAACCCTTGTCTCCGATACCCTGAGATGATCCTATCAGCAGATGAGAGGGCATGTTCCTACAGGAGCATTCCTGTAAAAAATACCCTTCCTTCTTCCATGGACTGGGGTAATCAACCTGATCTTTGATTGTACCCATTTGTTCATTGTGCTGCTTATGTCAGTCATAATGAGGGGCGAGCCACATTTTGTTTCAGTTGGAAAATGTTGCCAGAAGCCGATCAGGGAGTCACATCTGCAATCATATCTAGTGGAACACCAGAGGTTGCTGTATCTTATCTCTTCATGGCATTTTGACACCCATCAGCCAAACAAAATATTTGATAGTGAATGTCCCCCTGCACAATGGTAACTTGAAAAATATGAAAGACCTGCTGTGTAAATTTGCTTGTGAAAAACCTGGTTCGTCGTGACAAAGGACAGATACATAGAATACGGGGAACAGAGTGGCTTTTGGGCAACCTTGGGACTGCATTGGGAAGCCAAGTATAGCTACTTATCAAACCTGCTGTCAAACATAAACTATTGAAACCAGAAAGCAACAAGAACCAGATCAGTGTAAACAAGATCCAACTTTTCTAGCAAATGCAACCTGCTTCACACTCATAATGCAGTTACATTAGCAAATGGAATTGGTACAATTCATAGTGTCATTACCCTTTAGATAAGTACCTGGCATAAAAGTACCACAGCAGCTCTTTGGGACTGACCCTATACCATTTTCATCAACTTTTTGCATTTAGGGTCAGATTCTGTTCTACTGATGGAGAAACTGAAGAGATTAAACAATTTCCTAACAAAACAGGGCTTGCATTTCCAGCGATTTTATCTTGCTGTTGGGTGTCCTACTTACAAAATGTAACCATAATGATTGTTGAATCCTTATAAGGCTAAAGTTCATTTCAGGTTCATTTGAGCAGTTCAATGAAAGAGTCAATACTCCCAATAATACTTATTCATATTCACAATGATACTTATGCGATGATACTCCCACAGAAAAAGAAAAACAAAAATAAAAGAGTCAAAAGAACAACTTTGTTTCAGTTTTCTGTTGTCAGAAGAATCAAATCTTGTTTGCCTCCTACCTGCTTCCCCATGGTTGCCCTTTGTCCTTGACTGTCTCCCAAGACCGAGGAATAAGTCAGCCTCACTTCAGAAAGTTTATCTTTCTCACTCTTGTGAAGATGTAATTTCGGCCCCTGCCAGGAGATCACTCCCCCTCGTCGTCTGTGGAAACGCCTACCTCCCTCGCTCGTGCCATTTATTTCCTCTGCCCTACAGGTTTGCACACGAGGGCCAAGGTGAGGAATGCTCTACCTAAAAATGCAGGCAGGAAGAAGACATTCCAGTTAAAGAAGGAAAGGTGTTTTGAGGAAGTTACAAAAAATATGGATATTGGATGAGCTATAAATAGGGAAAACTGCACAAAATTTACATTATATTAATACATGTACAGATGCTTAAAAATGACATCATTTTGTTGCTGTGAGATGTAATTCACACAAATAATCATGTTATTATTGCTGGAATTGCCTAAATTTAGTGGCATACTCTTATAATTAAGTTGCAACGATTCGCCCTGGCTATGTAAGTCGTGAGCAAACATCTTTGGGTAGTCTACCTCTGATAGAATTATGGCTATAGAGTAGAAATTTGAAAAAGAATCCATAGATTACAGTAGGATACTATTATCTTTATGTCCCCTTTGGGTTTTGCGGAGCCCTGACTTGGTTAAGCTCAATGGCACAGTCCTGCCAGCTTACAGGAAGTGAGCATCCCTAGACGTGACTGTCTTCAGTACCACGGGTTTCACGTTATATATTGCCTTTTAGCTTATTGGTGTCTTGCAAGGGCTACTTCACAATTAAATTACTGTCATACCAGCCATTTACATAAGGGCCATCATATACACTAATTCCACTATCAATTCAAGATATAATCACTCTAGTACAACCAAGCAATGCGAACCATATGCTTAGCAGATTAATTCCTCTGTGTTCTAAAATTTTATGTTTATGTGTGGAGTTAAAATCTGCTGATAGTACCTATAAGTACTTTCTGTTGTTCTCCATGCCATTATAAAGTTTATTATATTATACTTGACTGACACGTGAAAAAAATGCTCTCCTCAAATTGATTTGGTGCCTTGTTTTGGAGACATCTGGTTCAACAACAGTAAGAGCAGTTTGGTACATTACTTAAGAAATTCAGTTTCCAGAGAGAGAGAGAGAGACAGAGAGAGAGCGAGGGAGTACTGCTAACTCCGTCGTCTTCTTAAAGCTTTCATGAAAGCTTTCACAAACAGAATTCCACATTGAATGGCATCATTCCAGCCGGCTCGCTAAGGAATGCCCTGGAATCTGGCTCTAGCCATTCGCAGGCCGTGGTGGGACTTACTCTTGGAATTTTGTAACTGTTCTTCTTCCCTGCACAGAATTGTCAAATTCATCCACTCTGAATCATTAGTTTCCCCTGACAAACTCTCATCCTCTTCACCACTGAGTGTTTATTCTAACCAAATGACAGGCCAAGAAAAAAGTAGGAAAAAGACAAAGCACGTACCAGCAGCCCCTGATCTGTACTACAAAGAATCATGTTTCACACCAGGAATAAGAGTGATTACAAAGGACAGTGACAGAGGAAAAATGGTGAGGAATTTCAGTGTGACAAGATCCCTGTGGATAGCAGTGGGAATGCACTCTGAGACAGCAGCATTTCCGATTCCGTTTCGAATATCGGAAATTAATTACAGACTTGCTCTTGAATCCTGCAGGGCTACAGATGTACAAATATGCAAGTGCCCGCAGTACCAAGCCAGTCGACTGGATCTGCAAGATACTGATGGTGAGTGCATATTTCCTGCCCTGAAGTGGTGAAGGAGGGCACAGCCTATGTCTAAAGGTGAAAAAAGGTCATGCAAAAGGGGGAAATCAGGGGCAAATGGGAGAAAATGTACAGCATTGTATTATAGTTATTTTATACAGCAGATGCTTTTAGTCAAAGAAACATGCATTTTTGAGAAGGCAAGGCAAGTCAGTCCCTGGAACAACTGGGGATTAAGGGTCTTGCTCAAGGGTTAAGCAGTGCCGTCCTTGGGATTAGAACCAGTGCACCTCTGCATATCCAGGCGAGTGTGTACATGAGTGAAGATCTCCCTGTGTTGCATGGGTTTCTTCTGGGCTTTCTGGGTTCTGGCCACCATTCAAAAACATGCAATGAGGTGAATTGCCTTGTGTGTGTGCCATGTGGCAGACAAGTTACATGACTGCCTTAAAAGCTGAGTGGCTGGAGATCATCCATACCCAACCAATTGCAATGGGATCACAAGGGTGGGTTTCCGACCAGTGGGAATGGAGGAAGAGCATCAATGATTACAGTGGAGGTGGAGAACTCTCTGTAATAATAAATCATATATGGCCTTGCTAATGCAAATCAAGTTTGCAAAATACCAGCTGTGTGAAATTTGGACAACATCTGCTCATAACAAATGCTCAAGGGTCCATAGCAAATGAAGGCTTGAAGCCTCGGCTGCTGTTTCCTGTTCCCCTGCATTCTGGGAAATAATGATGACTCTAATTTTTGTAATTCTAGCAAATGAAAGATAGGATGCCCCTCAAAACCCTAACGGCTGAGCAGTTGGCACACTAAGGTTGCGAGGGCTCCAGAGAAAGGGTGTGCGCACATGTTGTCAACAGCTTTGGCGTCCGAGAACAGTGTGGATAAGTCACGATGGCTCGCAGCTGAGGCCACTGCCAAGACTGAAGAAATGAAAATTCATGACTGTAGTTAAAACACTGCCAATGAGCTCAGCCTGAGGATAAGCCAACTGATAATTCAGTGGAAAATATCTAAACATCCAAGAAAAAAGACTTATTCTTTAGAAACAATGGACTGTGGAAGGACTACATCCAAAAGTCTGCTAAAGGTTTTTACTAGATCTGCGTGTGATTATTACCCACTTTACCTACTGTGCGATCTGGATTGTTCTAAATTCTATATAAACTTTTTAATCAATGTTTACATCAACTATATTCGCTCAGACATGCCTATGACACAGACGAGATTCCTGATGTCTTGTTGTGGCTTCACTTGTAATGAGATAACGGTATGAGAAACATTCTGGGCCCAATGAAGCACTCAGTACCTAGGACTCGGAGGAAAAAGTGAGGCATCACTTGTGGAGCAGATCTGGCAATGACAGGCTATCCCCTCTCAGGGTGACGCGATAAGTGCGCATGGAAACCTCATGGTGCTCCCTCTGCCATTCGCAAACTGCCACATTCTATGGTATTCTAATGGCTGCATCCATTACAAGCGCCCTGCTCAATGCTTTGCAAATTTTGATTGGTTCATTGTACTCCCTGTTGGTGCGGTGGGGAAGGGGCTCCAGCGGTAAAAGTTTTTGAGCTGGGGGTGGGGGATGGGGGGCTGTAAAATGTGTTGATAATGGTTGGGTGGTGATGGTAAAAGTTGGCAAGCGTGACGGCACTGCAGTCTTTGGAAAATGCAGTCTTATAAATTATCCCAAATACTTTGTCTGATCTTGCTCCTTTTCCCTTCATTCCTTTGGGATGCATGGATGAGCTTCCCTGGTCTGCACTTTACCTCACGCCAAACATTCCCAATCCCTGCCCCACCCCGGACTTTCTGCACCCTTCCTGCCCTCCTGCAGAGGTGGGACACCCTCATTCTTTGCTTGGCATGGCATGGGCTCCAGCTGGGCTGTTCTTTACATTTTGGTCTTTTGGGATTTTATGTATACTGCTGTCTGATAAGCGCGTCTCCTTGGGGAATCATGAAAATTATCATCATTTGTCCTGCTGTGCATTTTGGGTCTAAGAGCCCCAGAGGCTACCTCAGGATAGCGTGTGTCTTTCAAAGCCTCAGCGCCCAGTGAGTCGAATGTTTACTCCAACCACTGGCGCAGTTCTGGTGAAACAGCTGTATAGGAGTCTGCAAGAAACTGAACTCTGCTGATGGGTTAATTACTTTTTCAGTTTCCCTGCCATTTTGACCTTATGTTACCCAGGCTCTTACTCAACTTCAGCCCATCCTGAACCTACAGATTTCAAATAAGCCCCAAATTTCAGCTTGATCACCGCATCATGGGGCCATTTTCATCTCTTTCAAATTATTGCAGAACTGTTTCTTTCTCTCTCTCTGCGATTCCATCTGGCAACTTTTGATAAGTGTCGGGTGAACTCAAACAGAGGCCCAGCAGCCCTGTTGCTCTGGCCTTCCCCTGCAAATGTGGCCTAGACATAGATCCACAGGCATGGAACCTGAGCCGACCAAGGCCTCTGGTGCAGGAAGCCGGCTAGATTTTCTCATTAGCACATGCATGACCATAACCAGACAGGACATGTCTAATGGCTAAATATTCCCATTCAGACTTGCTCCACGAGAGTGGCAATGCACAGACAATCAGATCATTCCTACAGGCTGCTGAAGGCCTTGTTCTGATAGCCAGACAGGTTAAGACCCGAATTATATATATATATATATATATATATACACTCACCTAAAGGATTATTAGGAACACCTGTTCAATTTCTCATTAATGCA
>JAODKK010000001.1:35498032-35508819 GCA_026774405.1 Petrocephalus microphthalmus | reverse complement strand
CCTGGTTTGCACTGCAAAGGTGTACAAGTGAATAGTTGATCAGGTGCATTGCCTGGGAACCAGAGGCAGACATTTCAGGTCCAGAAAGTAAAATTCCAGACCTGGATTTAGTTTCAACCAACCAGCCGAGTATTATGTGGGTGGGATTCTTTATGCTCAGCTAGTAGGTTGAAACAAAATCCTGGTCTGGATTTTTACTTTCTGGACGTGAAATGTTCGCCTCTGCCAGGAACCGAGAGAATCATGGTTCAGTCTGGCGACAGTGAATTGGTGAGAAAAACATGCCAAATCCAGGCTATGGGACTACCAAGTGAGCCGCTGTGCGGTGCTAAACTGCGATGTGTCTCATAAATTGTAATAATGAATTACGTGACACAGCATCATTTTGCTGGGAATGGGCCCTGATCAGTGACCTTACAAAATACAAAGAGTGAGACACAGACCCAAGAGTGAGAAATCAAGCGGGCCATGGCTGCTGCAGTGTGAGGCTTGGCAAAAAGCAATGAGGACAAGAAGTTCCAAAATTCTCTTCTATTTGAAATTTGTCACCCAAGGACTCCGTGTCACTGGCAAAACAAGTGACATTTCTATGTGGATATAAATAATGATGTACTTCCAGTTTTCCTGGAAGAAATATGACTTGTCACCTAACTGTGCCATATTTACAAGAGAGGTTACAAGACATACATTTGATTCGATCATTCAAAATTGCTGCTCATTTGTACACATATTACTTAAGTAAGGTAGTTCGAAGGACACTACAGCCATGATTAACACTTAATTCACAATCAACCTGCCCTCTGAAGTCAGCTCGAGTGCTTGGTCAGAGTATGTCTTAGTTGTTTTCCTGCCATTTCCCAGTGGTTGGAACCACACAGCGGGACACCGTGATTGGAAGAGCATTTCCCATGCTATTTTTTATGCAAATTAACCAATAATAAAATTTTTCTATTGGCTTTTGCTCTTAGCCGCCTTGTCGAGGCCCAGATTCCTTCACATACCACACGAATAGAGCAGATGTCTGCTTCTGAACGTCATAGGGTTAATAATACTCTAAAGATATTTCTCAGAGATCAGCTATATGCACAGGCTAAACTGTACACAGGCTAAACTGTAAGTATATGACAAACTGAAACTGCCACATACTCCTGACAAAGTTACGATTGTGTCCCCCATTATGGGGTGTAACTAACAGATACCCAAAACAGAACTGAACCTAAACAAGTACTGCGAGTCCCCAGACTGACAAACGGGTTCCAGTACAGCCTGTCTCTCACTGAAATGGTTTCAGAAGGCCTGTGTTTACCCCACATGTGTCTGCTAGTACATGATGCACCGAGACCACACAAATACGCCCGCGTGTTAATGGGTCTCACAGTGACATTTATAACAGAGATTACACACCATGAATAATGAAAGTCCGAGTCAAATCCCAGACTGTTCTCAGTTATTACCAAGTCTTCTCCTTTCTGGAAGTAATTTGTATTGATACAATCTCTTGTTGAAACCCCTGAGAGGAACGTCAGCTCCAGGCAAAGATCAGGTGCCAATGGTTTTGAGTGATATCATCACACTCAACACATATCTCTGATTCTGAAATAGGATGATGGTGAGAACTTAGGCAATTTAGATCTCAGACAAGCACGTAATCAAGCACTTACTAAAGTGTCCCTGGTTTGGGAATAAAGCTCCCCGGTGTGAAATTGCTAGTGGGATGAACTCTGGAATATAACTGAATAAAAATGTATCGATCTCAATCTCCACTTACTGCTAATTTTATCATTGGCCTGCCACTGGAATCGCACGCTCTCTCTCTCTCCTTCTCACTCTCCCAGCTCTTCTTCTACAGCAGTCCAAAAACATACTGAGGCTAACGGAAATGACCAAATAGCTGTGAATGTGCCCTATCATTGACTGACGCCCCATCCTGGGTTGTTCCTTGTCTTGTTCCTTGTCCAGGCTCCAGACCCCCCGCGACCCTGAATAGGACAAGTAGTTTCAGAAGATGGATTGATGGATGGATGTTGCCAGTTTTAGTAATGAAAGGTGCTATATAAAATTGATTTGGAATATTTTTGATTTGATTAACTGAGCTGGGTAACAGATACTGTAGGTGAGGTACCTTATATAGTACCCAAAAATTTCCTTTTTGCAGAAAAAGTTAGGTTATCCAGCAGCCCATAATGGAGAGCAGGGCTTCTCATTGAAAACGGGCTGAAGTATCTAGGCCCCAACACTGTGACCTCAGCTGCTTTCCACTCAAATATTGATTTTTGCTTATTGCTTTCAATCCAAGCCTCCCAGAGCGGATGAGAGATGGTCTGTGGACATGAGTGTTGCTATCAGGTGTCTGAAATGTGACACCCAGAAATCTTATTGTCTGTCATTTACTGCTACAGTTAAGCAGTCTGTTCACATGTCTCAGATAGAAAAGGTCCAGAAGTTTGCTGCTTTCTGCGATTTGACAAGTCAGTGTGGATTGAGCAGTTGTGGCGATGCTATATCATTTTGTGGTTTGTATTAAACTGGTCTTTTTTGACCTACAAATAAGCAGGTCTGAGGAGTCCTTTAAGTTATGTCCACAATTAGTGTGCGCGTGTGTGTGCATGTGCAAGCATGCACTATTTATAATGCACTGTCCAAATATTCTACTCCGTTAAAGTGGCTGATCCACTTTATTTCAATAAAGCTTTACTTAGACTTCATTGTTCAATGGTGACCATGGAAATTTCATACAATGCCTGAGATGTTCTCATTTGGTTTCTAAGGTAACCCTTCTTGCTTTATATTTTTCTAATATTCTTCGGGTTTACCACATACCATGCAGCCAAAACCTTGTGATAGCATCTGCAACCACAGGTGATAACATTTCTGCAATGTATGGTGCTGGCATGTAATTGTGGCCAAAAAGAGAGTAAAGACAGTGAAGACTTAATAATTAATAATGTAATCATGCACTAGCACAAGGCAAGCAATGTCATTGCAATGCATGCATACATGTACAGTGTATTATATATATAAAGGAATCAGCCACTGTGCAAAAACAACTGTGTTTGTGTGAGAGGCTCTAGAGAGATGAATCAGTGGACCAATATAATTCAAAGATAAAATTAAATCAAATTGAACATATGTGACCATATTTAATTATAATTTGACGAATGGTATATTCAAATATATTTCAATAAAATATAGTACAAATGTAATTCATAACACGGAACATAAAATATTAATTGAATGTATCCAATCCAGTTTGATCATGCATAATGATAAAATATGATACTAAATCTCACGTTCATTATTATAGGAAGGAAGAGTAAGGCAGAGCACCAGTAGACTGCAGCTGCTATACTGAAACGATTAATGCTCCTAAATTCTAGTTAAAGCTCAAGGATTTTAGTGGTCAGGGGAAAATTTCAATCAGATGGCGCCATCTGGAATCGGCTTCCGTAGGACGCGACAGGTGAGAGAGTCCCGGCAGCCTGCAGCTGGAGATGCCCAGAAATCTCTGATTCAGTCTCATTCCCACTTGATGTGTTGCTACTAAAATTTACACCTACGTCTGAATGTAGCGCTTTAAACCGCTTATCTCCTTCATGTCCTTGCACCTTTCAGACTGCTAGCTGAATGATTTCCTCATTGCATTTTGGCTGACAGCTGTGCTAGAACAACGCAGCAGAAGGAGAAGGAATTACGAGGCGTGTCACTGCGTTATGAGGTAATGTGTCATTTGTAGCCTTCTTTCGCTATCAGAGACTTTCTTGACGACACCGCTTCTGAACAAACGATAACGCTCCTCGTAAATAATCTATTTTGTGTCCCACATAAAGTAGCGGGCGTGCTCGGAGTAAACATGCTTACTTAAAAACCTGTTCTGTACATGACTTTAAGAAGTACAGTGGTGGACAAAATCATTAGAACGCTTGGCATATTTAAAAGGTTTCAGTTGTTTTTGTTGAATTGGCCATTAAAATACCCATAAAACAAAATGAAATATCTACAAAGTGATCATTATGCTCTATAAAAGATAGAATAGAGCCTTCATAAGGAGAATCACTGTGCTCTCTCTCTGGACCGCAACCCCATCAAGCACATTTGTGACGAGTTAAATAAATAAACTGGACAGATCTATTGTACACTTAAAGGAAAGCCTTTGCTTGAGTTGCAGAAGGCATGGGACGACATTAGTGTTGAAGTTCTCAGGAAATATATTGACAGTATGCCAGAGAGATGTGCTGCTGTAATTGCTGCAAAAGGTGGGCGTACTGTAGCAAATATCAAAGTTAAAAGTGAATAAAAACAGTAGGTTTCACTTCATGTGATATTTGTGGTGCTCAGCGTAACCATCTGCATATTTCTTGAACATTATGAAATTATGTTTTGGAGGCAATTTGTCAATATGTTCTTATTTGTCAGGTTTTCTAATAATTTTGGCCACCACTCTATTAAGGTTATTAGCTTTGAAATACCAGAGATGTGTCTATTGAACTTTACGCTCTATTATTATAGCATTATAACGGGTAAATCAAGAATTAGTCAATAAAGAAAAATAAACAGTATCCCAGGAATGTAAGATATAAGTTTGCTACCTGACATACACTAAATTGGAATAAACTGAGCCTTTAATGTGGACTGTTTTATTATGGAAGACGGCTGAATGTTATGTCGTAATGGTAGCCTAATGAGACGGTTATCGCACAGCTCTGTATGCCTGTGCTATGCTGCAGAGTGCATATATGCGAGCCATGTATTCCATCTTTATGGGGACTCTCCATTCATTCCTATGGGCACAACCCTTATTCCAACTTTGATAACCTTAACCCCTAACCAGCTCTAACCTTAACCATAAGTAACCAAACAAAATACAAGACTTTTGGCATTTTTCATTTTTTAAATTGAAACAGAAGATGATATTGTGTTCCCCCACAGTAATAATTACAAATTCCATTAGAAAACAATTACAAATTCACACAGACACACTAAGTGAGAGCTGACCCCCACCCAGAAGGTATGGAGTGACTGTTAGCCATACCAATAATAAAACTGAATGACAGCATGCAGTGGAAAATTTTAAAATGAATGAATGAGCATACTAATAAAGATACTTTTCAATAAGTATGCATGTAAAACAAGCTTTGATAAAACTCAGTTTGAATAGGCCCATCGTGCAATTACTTTCTAATTTTTTTTTTCTAAGAAGCAAACTTTGTTAATGTTTGAGTCATGATCCTGTCTCGACGCAGTGAGCAAATCAATCACATTAAGTCCTCTGTGCGATTTGATAGCTCCACACAGTAAAAGTTCGGAGTGCACCTCAAGAATATTCCTTCAGCCAGAATGATTCTCCACAGGCTGTGCCATACCACACCCAGCCACCGCAGAGACTGACTCATCGCCAAGATGGCTTTGCATTACAGAGTTTGCTGGGAGAGTCCTCCACCCAGTCTTCATGATCTGACAACCATGGAGAAACAGGCCTCTAGAGACTATCCCACAGGCTTCTTCTGGGTCACCCCTGCTGAAAAAAACTAGCTAGAGCTGGTTAAGCTGGTTGACCAGTTTATAACAGTTGACCAGCTTAAGGATGCCAAATAGATGCATTAGGCCTGATAGTTTCATGGTTTAGCTGGCCATACCAGCTTAGGAAGATCATAGATGGAGTTGTCCCAACTATACTGGAACGTGTTGCAGGCATCAAATTCAAACTGAGCACATATTTTTCATAAATCAATAACATATCCCAGTTTCAGCATTTGATTTGTTGTTTTTGTTGTATTTTCAATAAAATATGGGTTTATATCATTACATTCTATTTTTATTTACATTTTAAACAGTGCCCCAACTTTTTTGTAAATGGAGTTGTATAATAGCCATTTATGCATCTTCTAACGACTTACCCTGGGCAGAATCTTGAGAAAATATGTATTTTTTTTATTCCAAAAAACATGTTTCGCACATTCTAATGAGAATAAATCCCTTTGAATAGCACAGAGGACATGAAAGGGAGGCCAGGTATTTGTTTATATCTTCAAATTATGACCACATTTCTTTAAATGTTTCACACGCATTTCAGAAATGGTCGATACTGCCTATGAGAGGACATCATGGACATAAGCAAAACAAATCAAGACGAAGGGTTGGAATTGGGTGGTAGAGGAAGAGGCAGCCCTGAGGTACTGTCTAGATCCCAAAGTGATGACAGGCTAAGGCTTTTTCAAATCCTCCTTAAATCGATCATGCAGCCTCGCTGGTTCCATGTCTCCGAGGGCAGATTCCTCTGGTTTAAGCTCATAGATTCATACATTCCCTTCTCGCATGGCACCATCTGCTCAAGCCCGTCATAATGGATCATGATTGAGTGCATGTATGTGCTTAAAAAACACATATCCCCTTTTGGCTTTCCTGTGCTATTACTACATTACATAAAACACATTTTAGCAGAGGCAAACAGGACAGTTTCATATTAAAGGAATAACAGGGAGCTGGTTCCAGCTTTGTAGAATCCACTGAATGATAATATCTCAGTGTATGACCCATGAGCATAATAGAGATAATTTGAATTTGACAGTAATATTTAGCAAGCAGGTATGATAAATTAATGTTTTTAATGAAAGTGTGGATTGAGGAAGGAACAATTTAGGTCCTGCCTGCGAGACTGAGGTTAAACTGGCATGTCAGGTATAGCTAATAATGATGACTCTCGGCACAGCGAGCACCTGGATCACAATCCATCACCTGCCACAACTGCATGCCATAAGTGTAGCACAGATCTGAGATTTATGCCAGGTGTGAATGGTCACGCTGCGATGACTTCTGCAAGCGCTGATGGGTGTCACAGGTATCATGAGGCAGAGAATGTTCTAGAGTTCTTAGCTACCTGCGCTGTTCTGCTTTGTTGCTGCTCTGGTTTCATTTTCTTTTTTAATTTCGAATCATTTTGATGCACATTTTTATATAAGGCCTGCCATTTAAATGTGCGTCTACAGACACTTAATAATAAAAAAAATAAAGTTTGAACAGAACTTTCAACAGATTGTGGACAAAGTGCACAAAAATCATCACGGACACAGAAAATAATATGAAGATCAATGCACTGTACATATTTCCATAAAGTATAATGCAATTCTAACAGAACTGAGTCTCCTGGCTGCACATTTTGTAAACAGTCAGTCCTATCCGCATGGGTGAAACACACTCCCTCCACCATGTCAGGGCTCTCACTGTCAACAGGACAGACAGAGTGGAAAAAGGCTATTGTGAAGCTTGACAGTCCAGTCTACTGAAATCGTCTGGGTTGCTGCATTCTTGGCTGTACAGCATCTCTGTGTTTTCCTGCTCAGGGCAACTGTCCCAGAAGAGTCCTCCAGAGTCTCATCATTGCTGCATTGACGCAAGCCAGGCTGGAAACTGCTGACTCCTATTTGATTTTTCATTTTACTACACCACCCCTCCCCCCCATCTGACTCCTGTATTCCAGTCATTCAGCACTGATCCCCTCCCACTCGCCCCCCATCTCGACGCTGGTCCGCTAATGCACTGGCCCGGAAAGTGATGTTATTTCATTATCGAGGCGTAAAGGATGCCCCACAGCCCTGGTCCTCCAATCAAACAGCAGCCCATTCTGTCTCGACAGTGAAGCCGTGTGGACAGGCTAGGCCAGACTGAATGCAGTTCTGCCACCGGAGAGTCGACGCCAAGCCTAATCTGGAAGAAACGAAAAAAGACTCAAGCGAGAATACAGGGCTAAGGGAGGGACTACAGAAGTCTATCCTTCGCGTCATTACACACCAAAACAATGGATGGAGAAGAGAATAAAGTTGGTGTCTTCACAGTTATTCAGTGAGTACAGCCTTGTGACATATTATTAATGAATGAATGCTCTCATCTCATCTCTCATTCTTATTATTATCTCTGAAATGTTACCTTGGACGGACACTAGCAGCACATACTCAGGAGCCGTTATTAGATATGTCTAGCTAATATAGGGTAGGACACACTTTTCCCTCCAGAACCACTTTAAGGGTGGATGAGCTTTGCATTCAGAGATGCCTTTCTGCACACTACTGTTGCACTCTGTTGTTATTTGTGTACTTGTGACCTTCCTGTTAGCTTTAACGAGTCTGGCCATCCCACTTTGACCTCGCTCGATAGCAAAGTGTTTTTGACCTCAGAATTGTTGCTGATTGGACTTTTTTTTATCACTCCATACACTTCAAACTCCAGATAATGTAAACTCACATTGTGTGTAAATCTTAGGAAAATGGCCGAGATTCTGGAGCCACCATTTTTATCACTTAGTTTGCACGTCAGTGGTTGTCTAATGCTTAGTCAAACACTAAGTGAATGTCTTGACTGCCTGTGTTAAGTTGCATACACGTTTAGAGTAGTAAATGCTTGTGTTTACAAGTAGGTGTATCTAAAAAAGTGGCCACTGAGTACCTTATGCTGTTCTCTTCACGGTTTTCTTATTTGTTAGTGTATTGCTTGAGCACAACTGCAGTTAAATATCCGTTCAAAGGAAAGGACAGTGATTCTCCTCCTGGAAATGAAAATTACAATATAATTCTTATCCCCAAAACAACTGAGCACCTCTACATTTTTTTACTTTTAATTTATCTTCCTAATAACTTGGAATACATTGATCCCAGGGAACCACGTAAGTTGTTTCTACATTCATTACAATCACTTACAAAGTTTCTGAGGTTGATGAGTAGAAAGTGTGTAATTGAACAATAACAACCAAAAATCTCCACGTGGGGATGGGGGTGCCCTTTGGTCCTCACAAGTATAGCTAAATCTGTACACACACAGACAACACATACACAGAAAAATGTGCTTAATTCTATATATTCCTGCACAAAACAGTATTTGAAGAAGCATTAAAATGATAGCAGCCCCGACGTGTTTGATGTAAACATATACCTACATCAAAGCTGGAATCAGTTACTGTCAAGCACTAGATTGAGAGTCTATTTGCATCCTGCAGGCAAAGCAGGTCCTGCCTACATGTCCCAGGGTGCAGCAGGATAAGCAGGGTATGCAGGAGCTCTGTAAATGCTTGGTTTACTGTGAATACTTTGCTGACCCACCCACCCCCCATGTAGAGAGGTACCAGGCATTGCTTGGGAGGAAGGTTAGCTCTGCTGATGCCATGTTTCAGCAGCCCCTTAGGCTGATAATGTTGATAAATGACTCCAGCACCTCCAGCCTGGTGTGATTCAGGGAAACACATTTGCTTTCCATGTGTTCCCACGCAGGCCGCCTTCTGTAGTTTTCTCATCCAAAGACAGATGTTTGACAGTGTGTATAGTGTGTGACAGTGTGTTTTCTGTGACTGTAAAATCACATTGTATTAAGATTGATTTTAAAATCAGTAATGAGACAGTGTAAAAAGAGAAATCTTTTGTATATTTCAGTTTGATTTTTGGCAAGCATCTCTCATGATGTTTGCAATAGGGCTGAAACAGTGCTATAGCGCATAGAATACAGAGGAAGTGGATAAACAGCTACACATTTTAAGCCATGCACTGTTCATTGCATTGTTAAAAAATGCACCACCTTTTCAAGCATATTGTCTCTATTTATTTATTTGTTTGTTTGTTTATTTATTTGTTTTTACTCTTACATATGACACAGTACAGTACTTTAGTACTGACACTGACTTATATATAAGGAAACTTAATGGGAAAAAATATTTCCCATAATTCCGCATGCACAAATAACGTCATTCCTTTGTGGAGACATACAGTGAAAACAGATGTAAACTAATAATTACCAAGGTAGCTCGATAAGTCATTAATCATATCTGATAGCGCTGGGGGGTATGTAAATGAATTTTCAGCACTTTGATTTTGGTAAGTTGGACTGTATTTCTGTGTGTGTGGTGGAGATTCAGACTCCAGATTGCAGTCACAGAAGGAAGAGTGGGTGTTTGTGCCATGGTGCATTTTGAGAGGGGGTACTTTAGGAACTGTGGAGCAATGTGATGGTGGTGATGGTGGGCCTGAAGTACAGAGGCTCTGTTTAAATGAACGGGCAGAATTTAGTGAAACCACCGCAGGCATGCTGTGGAGTTCTGTGACACCTCTCAGTTATTTTCTAAATAATTACAGTCGCTATTAGTGTCCTAGTAACACTTATTATTTTTATCCAGGAAACAAACAGGTATCATTATTCATAACCATTCATTGTCCCTGTAAGCAGAGCATTTAGTGAATCGTCTCACTTAGGCACACGGCTGAGCTTTATTAAAGTTAATTGTTTGTGCAACAATTATGCAAATATTGGTAATACATTATGAGAGAAGAAAAATCGGTGGCAGTTGAGATGTGGGGAGTCATTACTGCCAAGTAGCTCATAAATCTTCCTCATTTGAGCTTGTGGCTGAGGTATGAAACCTGCTAAATGCACATGTAAGTTAACTGTACAAAAATGTTACTGCAAACTAGAAAACAGATGTTACATGTTTGCACTGCGTGTCTTTAAGGTTTGGTGAATCCACTTTCACTTTGCTTATATTAGCAGTTTTGCACCCTTTCCCTGTTGTGATGTTTCCTCATTAGTTCCAGCCCACTGCTTATTTCAAAATCTGCTGCGAAATTTACTTCAAAACTACTGTAATATATTTCTGATGAAACAGGTGATTTAGATGATTTATGTGGGAGTAAAACCTCTTTATTTGATCAATAATATTTAGACACAGGTGAAACTAGGGGACATGTATAGCTAGTGTAAAACTAAAATATTGTGGGCTACTGGATCTCCGTCCGGTCTTCTTGGAGAACGAGGCT
>JAODKK010000001.1:35441530-35459152 GCA_026774405.1 Petrocephalus microphthalmus | reverse complement strand
AAAGTCGCTGGGATCTTCTGATTCTCTACAGTGCAAATGAAAGTTTCAGCACCTTTCACACAGTGTTAACACCTTCAGTGGAACATTTACGCTGTGTGAACAGCATAGCTTCTAACCCGCCACTTGTAATTACAATTAAAATATGCCCTGTTAATCTACTTCAATTCATGCAATGCCAGTTGAATCATTTACGCCAAATGGAATTATATTCATAATTTTTATTTTATATTCTGTATTCCATGTCCTTGTACAATAGTAGTAACAAGGCAGTAGTAATATTTCATCTCCTTAAAAGTACAAGAAATCCTGACAATTTTTCTGAAAATGTAACGTTTATATGTTTTTGTCTCAGGAGAAAAAACACATTTCAAACATATTTTGCATTGATTTAGCATACTGCTTATATGACAAGGCTGCTCCCTAATGGAAATAACTTACATGTATATCCAATCATTCTTCATTAGATTTTCCTCACAAACTCTAGCTAGGTGTTTCTGTAGGCTTTGCTATCTCTAACATTTTCAGTTTTGAAATTCACAGAACCCTTAAATTTGCACTTACATATGACGTCGACAATTTGTATTTCTTTTTCAGTTAACTGCTTTGCAAGCAAAGGTGCAGTATCTGAAGTACCTCAGTGATCTAAGACTATACGGGGGGCGCGTCTTCAAATCCACCCTACTAGTAAGTATGTGCGTTCTTGTTTTTACCATCCCAAATGTAATTAGAGCTCTTGATTTTTTCCCTAGTATCAGGTGATTTCTTTGGTCCCCTGGCAGACACCTTCTGGCAGATCTCCAGGTCTGAGTCTCCCAGCAGCACTAAATAAAATCAAGAGCCTGTGCCCATTTCTGACAGTTCTCTCTTTCTCTCAGCAGGGAGAAAAGCACACTGAGGTCACGCTGCTTGTTGGGCCCCGGTATGGCATCAGTCATGTGATCAACACCAAGACCAACCTAGTGGCCCTACTGGCCGACTTCAGTCATGTCAACCGCATAGAGATGTTCACAGAGGATGAGATGAACGTTAGGGTCGAGCTACATGTTCTTGATGTCAAGGTGTGTCAGGGTCTGATACCTAGCAAGATATTATATCACATTAATGCATTTCAAAAATAATAAATGTGTTACGGTCAGCTGTCATTGAAAAACAAATGATGCCCTATTTTTTTGGTTTTGAATAGATTGCACATTGGCTACAAAACAAACAGCATTATTGCTGTTATGTAATTTGCATATATGGCCTTGATTTCTAAGAAAATCTTAAGTTTATATTTAATGTAACCATCAATACTTTTCATGTCAAGAATTTATTGAAGCCTGACTGACAGAAAAGTGCAATGTTCAACCCATCATCTGAAAAGAGGCCATTTCAGATCACTGCACACTTGCTATCCCAGGAGCAAGGTGTGCGAGATCACCATATGCTGCGTGTTTTTCACAGAACGGTGCCCCTGGGCCTGCAGTATCTACATACTAATCTCCCCGTCTGCATTACAGCCCATCACCCTCTTAATGGACTCCAGTGATGCCATGAATTTAGCCTGCCTGACAGCTGGATACTACAGATTGCTTGTGGACTCGAGACGCTCAATTTTCAATGTGGCTAACAGGAGTAACGCAGGGAGTGTGGACACCGGTAGGGCAACAATCCATGTGTGCCCCCCCCACCCACCCCTTAAACCGTGTTATTGATATTTACAAAGCAGGAAGGTTGAAATTACTTAACTGAGATTATTTTCACATTCCAGACCAAGATCTGAGAGGCAAGATTAACCTTCAAAAAGCTGAGTGGACATATAGCACGTCTTTTAGCGGCATCGAAGACTCCAGTATAAACAAGAGACAGTCGTACGAGTTTCAGGACTGTGCGGGCAGGGATCACGGACTCACTCCCATTTATATCACTGACAACCAGCAGCCACCTCATGCAGCACAGATGGGGGAGAGAGGGAACAGAGTTTCTCATGCCCAGCAATTCCTTTCTGTCCCCAAAACCAAAATCCAGGAGTCTCCCCGAAGCGCCAAGGTGTCCTTCATTTTCGGAGACCCTTCTTCAGATAGCATCAATCCCCAGAACCTAGGGTACGAACGGTTATTGGACGAAAGCCCTGAAATCCTAGATGAACACAGATCCATGTACTTCCAAAATGAAGAGGACTTTAAGACTATGGATCCGTCTAGGGATGGGTTAGGGTTTCAGTATGGCACCCACTCAGTCTACAGCAACATAAGTGATGGAAAAATCTTTGGGAATGCAGAGGGCATCGAGGAGCCCCTGCTCCATGACATCTGCTATGCAGAAACCACAGATGACGCAGAGGATGACGACGACGTCAGCTGCGAGGAGGACAGCGTAGTGGGCGAGGTGAACAAGACAATGTTCCTCAAACTGTCAGGCTCTAGTGACGACATCATCGACTTGACCACCCTCCCTCCACCAGAGGGCAACGATGAGGAAGAAAACGATGTTCTTCTGCATTCACTCAACCTAGCCATCGCCGCTCCCCCACCTGGATTCAGGGACAGCTCAGATGAAGAGGAGCACCAGGCTGCAAAGATCACAGAACCCAAAGGACTGTGTGCAAGTGACGACATCCCAGTGTCACTAATCGACGCCGTCCCTACACAGGTTGAAGACAGCTGTGAGGCAGCCCTGGACGATGCTGTCGTTTCTACCTTACAGGCGCTGGAGGCACTTGCTGCATCTGAGGAACAATCACAACAACAATCAGCCAATAGCTCAGGTTCTTATACCATTGTGACATTTATTCATTGATAGCATTCAAGATCCTACTCATTTACATTTGTTTTGTGTTCAAAACAAGCCCGTTGTCCTGTGTTCTGCTTTTGTTCTGTACCTGTGTCTCATTCTTTACATCCCTGTTACTCATTATTTACTACATTTGTTTGATTTTTGCTCATTTTGCATTGTCTTGTTTGACTCTTATGTACAAATGCATTTTCAGTTGATAGCCCCCATTATTTTTGTAAAATAAAATGTGTCTCGCTTCAAAAAGATGTGCAAATGTGACTCACATGTGGTTATTAATAAGCTGTTTGTCTCTCTGTGGTATGCAGGTGTAGCGATTTCTCGGGCCTTTAGCCCAGAGTCGTCTTCAGATTCTGGGAATGAGACAAACTCATCTGAAATGACTGAAAACTCAGAGCTTGCTGCAGCCCAGAAGCATTCAGAAAGCTCAACACGCTTATTTGTAGGTACCACTGAGGGCTATCAGCCTCTCCCCGAAGAAAAAGCAGAGTTTCCCATTTCTGATCAAGACCCCACCTTAAAAATGAGCAACACTTTCCGAGGTCACCAGGAAGAACAGCAGCAGTTGGGAGGTGCGTCTTCAAAGCAGATCCTTCACTCAGATGACATCGAAATGGAGCCTGAAACTATGGAAACCAAATCTGTGACCGATTATTTCAGTCAAATGCACATGGGTACACTGGTGAATTCCTGCAACAGCAAACGAAAAGGGAAACTGGGTGAGGCAGATTCTAGGAGGCACTTTGATACAAATACCACTGGGAAGCGGCATTTAAAGGCACTTGACTCTGGCAATGAAGACCATCAGCAGATGGGGAAATTCAATACCTTCAGTGCAAGAGAAAGTCACCGCATGAGCCTCTTCGATCACGAACGCACCTCGTTTCGGGAAAAAGCCCAAAGGTGGCAGGCATTTTCTGAAAACAAAATGACGAACATTGCCCTCTCTGGGTCGGTGAGTATCCGTGCTTTGCTGCGAGGCAGATTAGGCCTCAAAGACTCCGAAAAGGAAATAGATAAACACAGTGCCTCTGAGACTGCAAAGGACGAGAGCTTCCCCTCGGACAGTGTGCATATTCCCCTAGACAAGGAACTCAACAAACCTAAGCCAACAAATGTAGCAGGTGAGGAGCAGCATGAATCAACACAGATCCCACAGGAGCAGCCCATGGGCCGCCTGTGTGAGTACCACCTAGCCAAGAGCATGTCGTCCTTGCAAAGCGATGGTAGCTATTCTCATCAGAGCTCACAGTGTTCTTCCCTTGATGCTGGGTGCAACACAGGGAGTAGCAGCTGTGCCACACCTATGGATTCACCCCATTGCATTGGCGACACTAAGAAAGGCCTCGATTTCACAATGTCCGAAGAGAAGGCCTACGGCATGTCCAGCCACATACCTCAAGGGAAGGATCTCCATCCAAATATAGATCCTTCAGTTCTCCAGAAGATGCTGCCAAACACACATGCATCTGCTGGCTCTGAGCCCACAGTTGGCTCTTTACAAGATGGGTCTCATCGGATACCTAAGATTAAAGAAACCACAGGTACAGCCGAAAGGGATAATCTTTTCTCTGATCGGTATAAGAAGGACCAGTTTATTAAACCCAACGCTATAGCAGGGAGTCAGGCTTATAGGCACTTTATACGCATAACTGTAAGTCAGGCACGTGAAGGTGCTAAACTGCAGGGTATGAATGCATGTGGTAGGAAGGATAACAAGCATGTCCATCACAATCCAGTATTATTCAATTTAGGTAAATGTAAAAATAACACGAACACGCAAAACCCCTGCATGCTGCCCTCCAGTAAACCCTGTGAAAACACAAATCTAGAACACTCTATTGGAGCTGCCTTAAGCGCAGGTACCAGTCCCAGAATATACTACTCTGCTACTTTTCCCGCTAACTTGAAGAAAAGTCCTGATTTGCATGCTCAGAGATGCATGAACAGTCTTGAAGTTAAGTACTGTATCGAGAGGAGAAGCTCAATTTCCCGCCTTGGAGGCAAATTAGAGCAAGGTGCTGATGGTGAACCAATTCTGTACCAGTGTAAGAGGAACATGCACGAGGGTTTTGGTAGGCCCTCGGAAAACGTATACAGCAATCAGCCACCTGGCAAGAAGGAACGGTTCAAGGATGATTGCAGATCGCAGCATGTTGTCAGGAAGATGCTTAATGATTCTCTGTGTTTTTCTACTACCCCTAGTGTAGCTTGCACAGAGCTCGAGATGGCACGAAGAGGAGATTCTGTCTCCAAACAGGTCGAAGGCAAGCCCGTGCTGCTGCCATCTAGCATTAGCGCAGATTCCAATGTGCCAAAACTGGAGTCTACCGACGTCCCAAAAAGAAACTTTAGCCAGGCGCCGTCCTCCAGCTTACCCCCGTGCGATTCCGACACGGATGGCCCCAAGAAAGACTGGATGTCAAGCAGGAGGTCTGGCAGCATTAAACCCCCAGCATTTGAGAAAACCAAAGCCACAGCCAGCGGCATGAGCTTTCAACTTCCCCAAATCCCCATCGCCAAACTGCACAAGAGAGCAAAGAGGTTACGCATGAGTCACTCCCAAGGCTCAGTCACCTGGCATTCAACAGCCTCCACTGGCAGCAAGGCCTGCAGAAGGGCTTCCCTCATGCTTCCCGTGCCAAAGGATACCAAGCAGTTCCGATCTTTGCCAAAACTGGATACCAGCAACTGGAGATGCCACGGGCCTTTCAGCCACTGCTTCCTCAAAAAGAGGTGCACGGTCGCTGAGGATGAAGATGACGGAGGGACACCCATGCAGAATTACACCTCTCAGTTTCCCAAAGAGCCACAGAGGACATCTGCCTTTGGGTCATTGGACATCACCTCTCCTGTAAGTAGCGAGCAGCTCTACCCAGGCGTCAATCTGAATGACATGACCTTCAGTGCCCGGCTGGCCCGTGTCAATGTCCTGAAGGACAAGATGTACAGCTTCCCCACAGGCTTCGGGGTAGCACAGAGAGATGCAGGGGAGCTGATTGCCCTGCTGCACTCCAGCATCGGGACGTCCGACGGCATGCTACCGGAGATCCAGGGGGCTGACCTGAAGCAGTATGTGCAGCTGCTTGCCATGGAGTCCAAGGAGCTTGGCAGCACCTGCAGGAGGATGGCGCTGGCCCACAAAAGTGCAGAGGAAATGGTTCTGGCCATGACGTGCAGCTTCCAGGTGCTCTGCTGCCTGACGGAGGCTTGCATGTGTCTAGTGAAGGGCATGGCTGAAGAGGTACAGCAACGTGAGGTGGTAGCTATAGTAGATGAAGTTGTCACAAACTACATCTGCTTGCTGAAGGCCGCAGAGGTGGCTTCTGCAAGCGCCCCTAATGACCACAGCATCAAAGCTCTGGCACGGCACTCCACCTCCATGTCCACCATTGTAAACGCACTGACACGCTCGCTCAAAGCACTCCTCAATAAGTAAACACTCTTTCTAGCGTCCTTTTGCAAGCCATATACCACAGTGTGGGGTGATACCAGTCCACAGTGTGAACTGCACGAACTTAACCCTGTGAATATTTTTGTTTTATATGTAAATTAATAATATAAATTATTAAATTATATAGAACACTACATAGGCATTAAAGGAGAAAAGTATTCATCCTCCGTTAGAGGATGTAAGAAGGCAAACTGTAAGTAAGTAAGTAAGTAAACTGTAAGAAGGCAAAATAATATAATCCTTCATGCACCTTCTTGTATGATTTTTTTTCATTACAACACTTCCTTACTACAAGAAGGAAAATGACAGAAGAGCAGCATTTACTCAAGATGGTATTATTTGTGAATATAATACTGCTTTATATTGTAAAGTATAAAATTATTTAAAATGGTAAATTTATGATTTTTTAACATGCAAAATGATGTAAAGTCCGCACCAAATTACTTGAAAAAGAAAGACCCTAGAAAACTTTTATTCATACTGATCATTGATAAAATTATATATATTTTTTTGTATTAACTATAAACAATGGCACACACTGTTTTCACTGATACAAGTGTGGTGTCAGACACATTCCACAGGCTAAGACACATATCTTCTTAACTGTACAATCTTATATAATAAATCATAATAGATAAATGAACACTGAAATAGAAATCCTCTTTCTATCATGTTGCTTAAACATTAAAACACTCAAGGCACTGAATTCTGTCCATGCTGTCTTTATTGTGTGGATGAAGGAATGGATAAATGGATGGATAGTCTATGTGTCAGTGAAGACATTATAAATATCCGCTTAAATTATTGCATAACTGTATCAAATAATGTTTAATGTTGTTAGCTTACTAGAGTATTAGTTTCTATTAAATTTGCCGTTGAGCAGTTGAACTGGTCTTTTGGGTGGTGTAAACCAATATACAGGTAAGTATCAGTTTTATAAGTAAGTGATGCCAACCAGTACTAACAGGCTGGTAAGTCCAGCACTACACCAGATCATTTTACTGGTATTCACTGGCTTTACGCGATGTTCAGTGACAATGTGTTCAGTGATAATTCAGTTACATCCATTTAGCCCAAAACATAAGGAAAGATATAGTAACAGAGGAGCAGTAAAAATATATCATGTTTCATGTGAAGCACATTAATATTAATATTAATCAACAGTGTCTTGAAGCCAAAATAAGTGGTACAAGGTGTGGTCTATACATGATCTATGATTTTACCTCTTAAATTATTAGTTCTACCATTATGCAAAGATGGAACGGATCGTACACACTGTAGAGAAAACGAATGACTGTCTTGTGAAATGAAATACAAATAAAGCAGCTGATGTGAGCACCAGATGGATGGGCTATGGAAAAACGAAGATTATGCACATATTAAGAGAGACGGACTGCCAGGTTTCGAAATAACCAAACAGAGCAGCTGTCTTATTCAATGGTTAATTGATCAGATACCATGTCACAATTACTGTGTTAGTGTCGTCACCAGGGCCAGCTTTGTGCTGCCTACTCACAACTTGGATCATAATTATCAAAGTTGATCCTGTTCTTGCTATCATCACACTGAAGGGACCCACAGAGATGGGCAGTAATGTCAGTCAGGTGGTTGTGGGCAGTGCTGAAGACTATGTCTTTGTGTGTCATGGCTCTTGGCTGATAGTTGGGTCTACAATGGCAGGGGCAACAAGCAAGCTCCTTGACTTTGGCATCTTTATTCAGCATTATGATTTTTATTTTATTATTTATTATTGATTTTTATATTATTTTCAAACTTTATATAAAAATAGTAGTTTTAATTGAAACACTTTTAGTTTTATTTGGATTTCAGTTACATTTTTTAATTTAAAGATATATTTCTGTTTAGTTTTTATAGTTAGACAGAGCATATTATGCACTAATGTCCTCAAATGGGCAAAAACGTTCCAGATGTTACATGTACATATTCTGGGTTACGTTTCCATCAAGAATGAAATTTGTTTGAATGAATTTAATTATTAAAATTATTACTTTAGCTAAATAACGTTTTTTTTAACGATAACGGAACTATTTTACGTTTGTTTTTTTTTTTAATCTCATTTAAGTTATCAGCAATATTTGTAGCTTTCATTAGATTTTAGGTAATCGCTGAGTCAGGAGACCGGTGCTACAGCCAACTGACCCTAACTCCTTCATCTTCAAGAACCAGAAATTATATTGACAGGAGCCAAAGGTCCACTTTAGATTTGAGTCAGAAACACTAAAGTCCTAAACGAACAAAATTTACCTTTTAGCAGTGAAACTCAAGTTTTAGGCGTTTTTCCCTGCCTTTTTCCCTTCTCAATATCACGTTACACATACTGCCAACATTACTCCCTAAGCAACTTATACAAATGTTAATCTTTTAGCACTTAAGATAGAGTATCCTTCCAACACTGCTTAAAATACTAGGTAACACACGATCATTTCTCAAGAAGTTCAAAATAAACAAACATAGTTTTAATGATTTTTAAGTGAATAAACAAAGAATCAACGTTAGGTAACGTGACATGTAGTCTCGATTCGACTGCATTCATTTCGAAGTTGAAAGGACAAAAACCTGACAAGACCTTGAAAAAATAAAACCCTTTCCATTTTTAGGACTTTTTGATTAAGGAGTAACGAGATGACTGCGCAGTTAATAGGACCTAAATGTAGGCCTAATGGCTTCTGACATTATAATTAAAGTCAATACTAAAAAATGTGTATTTATTTAGCTGCATTGGTCTCTACACGTATATGGGATGTATTTAAAAGACTGAATTTTCATGAATAAAAAGATATGTCTGAAACTCTGAATGCATCTGCTCTGCGTAAAATGTAATAAAATGTAAATAATACGTAAATGTATAACACGGTTGGTACACATTCGCTGGCACGCAAACGATACGTGCGGCAATATCTTATCGTACCAGCACAAATACGTAGCTATTTTTATGTGCATTTCCGCTGTTCTTGACGAGACGTTGCCGCGCATTTTAACCTAGATTCCGCGAATTAAGTATACACTAGCGGCTAGCCGTGATGGTTAAAATGCGTGGTTAAATCTCGTCGTGACGGCGCGAATGCACGCTTGTTTTAGCTGCGTGTCGCGCGTATCGCTTTATACGGCGAATGCCTACTTGCACGCCGGTTAACCCAATCTATGAATATAAATACACAAAACCACATGTTTCGACGTTTTCGAAGGCCGCGAAAAACGAAGTGGGTGGAGACTGGGCAGGTCCGGCACACATCATTTCCTTTCGGACGCCGAAACCCTTCCTTCTAAAAGCAGTACCGCGCAAGTTACGACGCTTAGCGGTAACAATTAGCATGCTCGTTTAACATCTGTTTTTAACGCTATATAGTGTACAAAGTTAGCTATCTCGGTGTACGTCGCGGTACATTGCGTTTTATTATCTGCGTCATGCCAAATATTGTTCTATTTAGTGGGAGCTCTCATCATGACCTCTCACAAAAAGTGGCTGACAGACTCGGTTTGGAATTGGGAAAAGTCATTACAAAGAAATTCAGCAACCAGGAGACCTGGTGAGTGCTTTTAATCGTATGCATGTGCAGGTTCAATTAAAAACGTACCGTCGTTCACAGTCAGCCTAATGTGGATGTGAAACTCGCAATGCGTGCCTACCTGCATGTGTATGTTCATGCATTAGTGGCAGATCATAGGCAGCTTTCCGTGCCAAAGGCGTTTAACCTTTAGTGCACGGTGCTCTGGGTTGCTGCGCTGTCAGGCTGCTTTATTTCCTACGTTGCCGAATAGCTAGCGGAGCGTCTTCCCTGAGCACGTGACAGCCGGAGCTGCAAACTAGTTTGTCAAGTAAAGGACTACGTTGCGCAACAGAGCCGAAATCCTTTAACGTTCTGGCGTAGGTGAAAATACAAAAGGGCACCTTTCATTGCCTACTTATTTCTAGTAATCGGTCTGGAGAAATGGCTGGAATACCAAAGCGCCTTATCCTGCACTGACCTGCAGTGAACCGAGGTGAACGGGCGCTATAAAATGTCATGCATTATTCATTATGAAGTCTTTGGTATCCCGTGATTTGCTCATCCCGAAACTTTAATATAACCAGCAAGGGTCGTCGAGCAGATAAAGCCTGATGGCGTTTTTTTTATATATCTTGCAGCATCCATTCAGTATCTGGTCGCATGTCTCAAATGAGTTGATACTTGAAAGGAACGTTGTCTTCTCAAGCACGTCAGAATGGTTTCCGAGTGTCCCGTCATAATATTGCATAATAAACATTGGATCACGGAATCGTAGATATTGCAATCGCAGTTCCATGAAGCAAGTATATTTTAAATGCCTCATCCTTCAAAAATCCCTGCAGTGCACTTATGTGTATAAATAAAAAGTACATGTTTGGGGGTAATAATGGAGTATACTTGGTATTAAAAGTAAAAAGATATAATGGGACATATTTTGCCATCATGGAAGTGATACTTCGAAGTACATCAAAGTCTTACTGTTAGTGTCACTCGAAAGGAGGTATTTATCAGTGGCTGAGTCAGGTGATTTCTGTAAAATAAAGTGTTTATTTGGCAACATTGCTGGTAGCTGTGTGGGCAGTAATAGCCTGCAGCTGACTGATCACCATAAACCCCAACCCCCCACAGCGTGGAAATAGGTGAGAGCGTTCGCGGTGAGGATGTCTACATTGTGCAGAGCGGCTGTGGCGAGATCAATGATAACCTGATGGAGCTGCTCATCATGATTAACGCCTGCAAGATCGCCTCATCGTCCCGGGTCACCGCCGTCATCCCCTGCTTCCCCTACGCCCGCCAGGACAAGAAGGACAAGGTGACACCAGCCCCCCCGCAGGTCTCCCACTTACCCAGACCCCGAACACAATGCTCCATAAGTCAATCCACGTAAACACTCACAATGCTCATGGTACCCAGAGTAGCTGCTCAGGGCACCTGTGTTTACCCCTCAGGTTTCTCTTGGATGTCCCAAGTGAGAAGGGGCAGGGTCCAAGTAGCCAGGTCCAGTATCTGCAGCAGCACATGTATGTTTTGGAAGTACCATTTTATGTCAGAACTTTACGATTATGGGGATCCACACACCTCTGAAGTGTGCGAGTCTTCATGCTGGTTCTGCATATGTGGAGTTTGCATGTCCTCCTCGTGCCCTGATGGGATCTCTTTGGGGTTCTCATTCCCCCCCCCTTTTGATGGGTTGGCACCCCATCTTGGGTTACTTCTTGCCTTGGGCCCATAGCTTCTGGGGTAGCCTCTGGACCCCAGCGACCCTGCATTGGGCAAGTGGCTATGTAGAATGAACAATTTCCTGGATTCACATTAAGCATGTCTTTTTTTGCATGGTTACTGGTTGCAAGTTCAAGTCGCATTTTCTGCATTTCTGCATTAGACCCCAGCTTGCGAAATCCCAGCTCCAGGATCAGATTGGAAACCTTTTAGTTAGGAATCCTGCGGAGGCTACTTAGCTGCGATAGTACTGGTTATCCATGAATATCAGTTAATATTGAGCGATTTAGTCTTTTTAACAACGTTCTGATAAGCTGGGTCACACTTAAGAGTATATGCATAGATACTTAAGTCATATTTTGTGCTTTTAAATGATTCTGTGCACAGTAATGTACATTCCTAACCTAAGAAGCAGTAGTATACAAAGGTATGTTCATTTGTGAAATCTAAAGACTGTTTGTGCTCAGGTTAGAGGTTAGTATATGTATGAAAATCTGTTGATTTGTGAGACAACACTCTGCCTGGTACTCTGTAACCTTGGCTACCGTGTTCTGTGGAAACACTGACGTTACACTGTGTGTTTACTCTGTGGAAAGGTGTCAGACTTTTTTCATTATTATTGTGAGGATTACTTATTACTTAGCACTTTGCACAAAGTGAGTGTCCACATTTGTGATAGGTGGGTTATTTTTTAAATTTGGTTCTCAGAGCCCGGTTTTCTGACTGTTCCCAGATCAGTTCAGCTGCTCCCTTGTGTGTTGCCCTGTGTTTGTTTTTGTTCCTTTTGACCTCTGCCACACTTGCTGTTTAATGTCTAGTGCTGCAGTTCTGTCACCTGCTTGCTGCCCCCCCCCACACCCCCAGTTTAACTCTTGCTGGGCAGACAGGTCTGCAGACCCGAAGAGTGCCGCTGGTGCAGAGGGGCGCACACACATGAGGAGATGCTGTGCTCCTAATGAGGCGGATTGAGCAGCATTCAGCTGGTCATATGCACTACTGTCGGCAGCTTTCGGGTGGAGCTTTAACGGTTATCTGTGTAATTTACACCCCCACCCCACAGAGTCGTGCTCCCATCTCAGCCAAGCTGGTGGCCAACATGCTATCTGTGGCAGGGGCTGATCACATCATTACCATGGACCTCCACGCCTCCCAGATCCAGGTGGGGTTCTCCCAGCCCCAGAATGCCGCAGTGTGCTCCATTTGAGGCCACTTGTAACTATATCTATGCAGGGGGGCAGCACTGCCGAAATGTAGTTTATTTTGCCCCCCAAGTCTTGCAGTCCAACTGACTGGCTTTTATTGTTTTTCAGCAAACGAGAAAGACAGTAGTAATTAATGTAAGGAAATTTGTGGTAGCTAGATTCAGAACCAACTGCAACTTTTTTATTTATTTATTTATTTATTTTTTTTAAGGCTAAGAGATTAGATTACTGTATTTAATGTTCTGGTATTTGTGTTTACTAGAAGTCAGTTGTCATGTGAACTGTAGCTTACATTTACATTCATTTACATTTTGTAGCATTTGGCAGACACCCTTAGCCAGAGCGACTTACATAAGTGCCTAATGACTCACATAAGTGCTTAAAGGCTTTATTGCCATGCCTGACATCCACAGGGCTTCTTCGACATCGCCGTGGACAATTTGTATGCAGAGCCTGCTGTTCTCCAGTGGATCAAGGAGAACATTCCGGAATGGAAGAATTGCATTATTGTGTCACCTGATGCGGGCGGAGCGAAGCGGTACGTCTACGGTGCTACCACCAAAACGTCACCCGTGTGTGATCTTTATGAAGGGGTTTAGTCCTAACATGGTTACCGCATTCATATTTAATTTTGTCTTTGAGATTTGCCATTGAATAAGGTGCATCTCAGAATGGTGTTGGTAGTGTGGGCCACACGTAAACTACTGGTAACCATAGGATACTAGCTAGTCATCAGTCTCCTATAAACCTCATGTGAAGCAAGGTCAGCCTTGGTAAGACCTTAAAACTCAGAGCTGTCTGTTCAGCACGTTTACTCTGGCCCCAAGGAGCAGGTGCCATGTTGACAGCGCACATCCTCGCACTGAAAAGAGGTCGGACTGGCTTTTTATTTAATTACGTCACTTCCTAGAGGATTATTTATTGGATATGATCCTCCCCCCTTCGATCACCGTATCTGCTGTTTTGTATAATACTACCCTGAATGCTGTTATCCATTTACTTTTATTTTTTGCATGATCGCTTCTCTTGCTGTTTTTCATCAGACTGGGTGCCTAAATGTCATGGGTTCTTTCTGGGTAAGATCCCTGGTAACTCAGTTCAGGGTAGCTGGTTTCCAAACTTTGGTGGGGTGATTTTTTTTATATATTTTTTTTCTTTTTACTAGCAAAATTAAAAAAAACATACGGTCATCTTCCTCATGTCTTGAATGTCTTGTCACAAGTCCTGTCATTTCTGAAATTAAACTGTAGGTCATGCTAATCTGCGTCTGTGTGACCCATGCCGTTATCTCTGAAAAGCAAGCACTTCATTATATGTTGTCTGTTAGTTGCTACTGCATTGTATGGGGACCTATGATGTAACAAAACCCAGCTGGGTCAGCACTAATTTTAAGTCTGTTAGCTCACTTCCTGGTGTACCCCTGGGCTAATGTTGTATTGGGAAGGTCATCAAACCTTCAGGCTTTTTTTTTTTGTTTTTGTAACTATTGGCAAAATTGGCAGATAACCTCAGTTTCACAATATGCTGTTTCAGAGGGTGGCCAGTGTACGATTTTTACAATTCGCTCAATGAATCCCTAACTACCTCAGAAACCATGATTCTACCTTCATTAAGTACACGTTCCTGCCATTTCCTTACAGACTCTATGATCAATAAAAATTAGGCCTCGGTTGTACTCATCTGTGGAGGATAATTTTTAAGAATTTACTGCAACCTTATTGACTCTTGCCCTTTGTTCGCACGTTACATCTTTCCCGTAGAGTTACGTCCATCGCCGATCGGCTGAATGTGGAGTTTGCCCTCATCCACAAGGAGAGGAAGAAGGCCAATGAGGTTGACCGCATGGTTCTGGTTGGCGACGTGAAGGACCGCGTGGCCATCCTAGTTGACGATATGGCCGACACCTGTGGTACCATATGCCATGCAGCGGACAAGTGAGTCCTAATCGGAAGTGGTCCGGCATATGTGCATGGGACACCTGTGACATCATATGTTATCCTCTAGTCTCAAGCTATTTATTCTTATCATTAAATATTTATTTTTAGCGTCACTTTCTTTTACAGAATATTTAATTTGTGTACCGTTTACATTTTAAATCAGTTTGCACTATGTCAATGTTTCTCAATCCTACTCCTGGAGCCCTACCTGCCAGGACGTTTTCACGCCAGCCTCAGGTGTTTCTTAATGAAGGTTGTAAGCAGTGTGGGTTTGACTGAAAAACTTTCTGGCAGGTGGGGCTCCAGGAGTGGGATTGAGAAACACTGCACTGTTTACTTCGTTTGCACTATGTGTACCATATTTGTACCTTGTCTGTTTTGCACTATATGTACGTTCTTGCCCCTGTATGCACCAGATTTTTTTTTCCCCCCGGGATCAATAAAGTTAATTGTAATCTATGTGTATGAAGTCCACCCTGCCTCATTACACCATCTTGGTCACCATCTATGTGTAGCTGGTTTGTAACATGTACAACCATGTTTGGATGGTTGGTCTTTGTGTTTTAATAAGGAATGAAGCAGATGACACAATGATGATCACCTTTTTAGAAATCATTCTAGTATTACAAGTCATTAACAGATTCTTCTGTGATGAATGGTCATGTGAAAGAGTTGAAGGTCAGTTTTTTCTTGCAATAGCAAGCAGAATCATACCACGTGATTGAAAGTTTGATTGAGGACCGATCAATCCATATTGATTCTTATTTAGTCTCAAACTTTCCTTCAGTTTGATTGGTCTGACTATAATTGCACAATGCATTACCTCGCTTTAATTCCAAGTACAAGACAAGTACAAGATTGTTTCAGCAATGCATTCAGTTGCCAATACATTTTGCCAATATAAAAGATAGAAAACAGTTTGGCACACCAGGTCCTTCTAAACAAGATGTATCAGTGACATCAAACATTTATATACCACATACAGTTCAGAAATAAATCTGTTTATTACAACCATCTATTCAGTTCAGAGGTTGCTCTGAGCTTGGAGCCTCTCCCAGGAAGTACAGGGGGTTCCACATGTGGGAGTAAATGTCCCTCCTTTGCAGCGTGATAATATTTATCAGCACTGCCCAAGCACACGTTGGGTTGATCTTTTTGGTGTGTTTGCACCCTCCCAGACTGATCTCCGCTGGGGCCATCAAGGTGTATGCAATCTTGACCCACGGCATTTTCTCTGGCCCTGCCATTTCGCGGATCAACAACGCACCCTTTGAGGCCGTGGTGGTGACCAACACCATCCCCCAGGAGGAGAAGATTAAGCAGTGTCCAAAGATCCAGGTACCCATGTAGAGCTGGAGGAAGGACCCAGCTTAGTCCTTCAGATTTGGAGGGACTTTTTCCCTCCTCTTCTTTACTGTCGGGCAATGACCGGATTCCAGGAAGTGTACACATGATGTGATCATTGCATTTGCCCCCCTTGCAGGTCATTGATATATCCATGATACTGGCTGAAGCCATCAGGAGGACTCACAATGGGGAGTCAGTCTCCTACCTCTTCAGTCATGTCCCCTTGTGAAGGAGGGACATGTCACACACATCCCCAGCCATAAGGATGTAGTCATCCTGTGCCTGTAGCATGCTTCCCAATCGGTGGAGAGCTCTCTGGCTCGACTGTACCAAATGGCTGACCCCATTTTTGCTGGCATTTCACCTCATGGTTCTTGTGTTTTTTCTATTTATATACAAAAATAGCTCCAGCAGAAGTAGTATAAGATTTTTAAAGGTGATTATTTGTACCATTCTTTTCTGTTTTGTGCTATGAATCAAACATTCCAGTAAAAGTGGATTTATGTACCACCCCGCCCTTCTAACGAAAGCAACTAACATCTATATCAAGCTTAGAGCATTTCCAGAAGTATGAATGAACAAGACTTTTAAACTCTACAACTGAACTGTAGGGAAGAAGCATGCTTGAATTAACGTAAATGATTAACCTAAGTTTGGTTTTATAATTGAAAACTTTCATCCATTTTTTTAAAACCAAAAAAGCATTGTTCTTATTTGAATTTTTAAAGCCCAAATGCTCCTTCTGACAGCTGTCTGCCACCTTCGGTCATGAAGAACCACATAATAAACGTGTCTGTAGTTTGGTATTGGAATATTTCTCTCTTTATTATTCCCCACACATTGCTGTATCACCAGTTCCATTCCCAACAAATCGTCCTGCACTTTCCGACGCAGGCAAGTAATATTTGTGTTGGTCTATTTTGAGGAATCAAACATCGACTAGCGAATGACATAAAAATCTTATCATATTGTGCCCCTTTCCATCCCCTTTTACCTTGTGTTAAATTTTTACACTTTATAATGAGGATGTTGCATATGAAGAGTTTCTAAGCCTTAATATCTTGGTCTCCATTTCAGTTCAATAAAACTAAATTTAGTAACAAATTTTCTCACAAATGTCAGTCTTGTTTATGGGGTCCACCACAAAAAATGGTACATTTTAAGTTGATTAGAGAACAAAACATTCACACTTTTTAAGATAAATTATGAAATTTGCAAACGCACATTTTTGTACTTTTGTTTAATAGTATTTTTATCAATGAAGTGAACTTTACTGTTATCCCATCTGTATACATGGACTAAACAAGTGTGACAATGCAGTACATACAGAATGAATTAAACTAGCATTAGAAATAACAAGCGGACTGTCATAGACAGCAGAATATTACAACATTTAGTATTATCTGGACATGGACCTGAGGTGCACAGGTACAGTGGATGCAAAAAATGTACACATCCCTGTTAAAATGCCAGATTTTTTTGTCATGTAAAAAACGACACCACGATAATTTCAAAACTTTTTCCACATTTAATGTGACATATAACCTGTACAGTTCAATTTAAAATCAAATCTGTCTGGGGTAAAATATCCATCCATCCATCCAACTTCTACCGCTGTTCCGGGTCGGGTCGCGGGGGCAGCAGCCTAAGCAGGGAAGCCCAGACTTCCCTCTCCCCGGCCA
>JAODKK010000001.1:35418450-35430223 GCA_026774405.1 Petrocephalus microphthalmus | reverse complement strand
GGGCGGGAAGCCTCATCCTCCTGATGTCACTGTGCATGTTTCAGCATGTTATGCAACCGGCTGCTGGGGTATGTCAGGACATCGTGTGAAGGCGATCAGTACCAGATGGGCCCAGGCATTTTAGTTAGCCTTTGATGGCTTGATGCCCCGGATAGCTAGTGGTACCAGATACATGTGTCATCAGACAATCTATCAACTACATTTGTTACAACCTAGAAAGAGTATGAAAAAATATAATTTGCTTAAAGAAAGTATTATGGGGAGGGGGGCACAATACCTAATCGGACCACCCCTCCCCCCAACATGGTTCGAATCCCACCCCAGGCTATCTATTGTCGCGACCAGGCAGGGCAAGGAAGGATTCGGAGGCTGTAGTTTCAGGACAATCCGGCTTCAGGGACTTTACTGTGCAAGACACAGACACAGAGCAGGGAAGTGTGACACCTAACAATGATCGCATTAACAAACAACAAATGATGGAGCACTTAAATAAACTACTAACAGGACTGGAGACAGCTGGGGACATTCCACAGGAGGGCAAGAACAAGCAGTAAAGCAAGGAAGGCAGGAATGGAGCTTGGGAGGGTGGGGCCAACATGACAGGCAGAATGGGCAGGACGTGACAATGCTGCCCCCACCCCCAAACGTGTCCCAGGGAGCACCAGGGACAACCGAGACCAAGCAAAGGACGGGAGGGTCCTGGATTACCACTGACTGGAATCCACTAAGGGGAACGAACCAATCGGGGCAGGATCTGAAACAACCAAGGAGACAACACACTATAGAGACATTAAATGAATAACAGGGTTAGCAACTTGAGGGCCCTGGAACATGGGGCCTTCTGAGCTGTTGAGGGCCACTGAGGCTGGGAGCCACTGAGGAGGCAGCAAGGCATGGATGGAAGAAAGCTGAGGGGGCCACGGGGACTGCAGGGTCAGGGGGTGTCACTGGAACTGCTAAGCAGGAGGGCACCGCCTGCGAGGCATAGGAGCTCCTGGGCATCCGAGCTTCAGAGGGACGAAATGAAGCCATGGGGTCAGCCGGGCCAGGGGGTACGACAGGGCCGGCTTATTCAGGGCCAGAGGACTCTGTGGGACCTGGAGGGCGAGAGCAGGGAAGGGGACAAGAACAGGGGCAGGAGAGCCCTGAGGAGCCAGGTGACAAAGTGGTCACCAGCTGGGCCTCAGGGAGTGACGAGGTGGGCTCAGTCGGAGGAGCTAGGACCTCTGCTGGACACGGGCCTAAGACAAGACCTCTGCTCGACACGGGGCTAAGACGGGACCTCTGCTGGACACGGGGCTAAGATAGGACCTCTGCTGGACACGGGGCAGCCAAAGGCACCTCCCCTGTGACACAGACTTAGAGCAGGGAAGTGTGACACCTAACGATGACCAGACTAACGAACAACGGATGATGGAGCACTTAAATACAACTACTAACAGGACTGAACAGGAGGCAGCTGGAGACAAGCAGTAAGGCAGGGAAGGCAGTGGGTTTGGCTGGTTATGGCCACACCAGGAACAGAGCTCAGGAGGGGTGGGGCCAAATGACATCTATGTGTGGATTGTGTATGGTCACCCTGTCTTTACTACTCTCCTCCTCAACCCTAAAATGGGGATTCTAGGAGAATTTGAATATTTGTTTGACATTAAATGAATACCAGGGTTAGCAACTTGAGGGCCCTGGAACATGGGGCCTTCCGAGCTGTTGAGGGCCACTGAGGCTGGGAGCCACTGAGGAGGCAGCAAGGCATGGATGGAAGAAAGCTGAGGGGGCCACGGGGACTGCAGGGTCAGGGGGTGTCACTGGAACTGCTAAGCAGTATGCTCATTCTCACCAATCCACTCCCTACCTCACAGTTGGTCTCCCTTTGCTGTCAAGCAACATGTTTTTTTCTACAAGGCACTAAAGTTACCCTCAAATGTCTGAACTGAGGTGTAATGTAGAGTTTTAAAGTGGCTCTTTTGGAAAAAGTTAATTCATAAATGAAAATTCTGAACTTTGAGGCTTCCTAGAAATAATCAGCAGGTTAGGCCTTATGTGCCTGTGACAGGGAGATCACCAGATTGACTCGCATCCTCATCAGAACAGTCACATGTTTGTTTGGCCCTTCAGCAAGGTCATTAATGCCCCCAAGGCAGGCTCAAGAGGGGCCAGATAACTAGCCTGACCCTGTGCTCCAGCTCCAAGCTTTTCTGTGAACTCTATATTTGTGTGCATGTCCCAAAGGAGAGAGGGAAAGATATGATATGTAAAAAGAAGCATTCTAATGTACCTGTACTTCTACAGATGCAAATAAAGTACCATTTCTCTATATTCCACTAATTAAAATCAGGTCGGAATCAGCCAGCTTGTTGTGGTTTTCTGTGCAATGATGGAAGTTCATCCTCTTCCTGTGACTGGCTGGAAGACAATGTCTGATGGATTGTTTAATTCTGAGACAGAATTAACAGGCCCATTGGCATCTTCAGCAGTAAATATGGTGCTGCCCTCAAGAGATGAAGTGCTAATTATACTATTATATTTAGCTTTTAGTACCAGCCCAAGTGCATTGTGACACCCATGTGTGCATTCCTGATTTATCTAACATGCTTCCAGGGGTAATGTGGGGTAGTCTTGAGCCTGAATGGTTCCTTTTGCCAACTGCAGTATGGTGGGAAAGGCCTCGTAACTGGGAAGATAGCAGTTAGGGCTTGTAGGATTGCTGTGTTTGTGTATATTTATATTTGGTGTTATGTTAACTATGTGCATTGAAGACTAAGGGTATTTATATATCTGAGTGGGTACATTTTTTGTCACTGCTTTACAATATCTACAGCTATTATTCATGCCCTAAACAATCAATGAGTGGCGATTCAACTGTGCAGTCAATATTGGCTTCAAGGTCATGTGTGTAGTCAGGTGTTTTTTCAGGTGTGTCAGGTCTGAATGTGATTGGTCTGTTCATGTGTGTAGGAATGGGGGTATGTTTGAATGTGATTGGTCTTTTCATGTGTGTAGGAACGGGTATGTGTTTGAATGTGATCAGTCTGTTTAAGTTTCATACTTTTATTTGTTTCATTTTTATGGAGGCCAAGGTAGACAGTGAGTTTGTAGTTCTTGTGAGTGAGCCAGCCTGTAGATATACTCTTTACAATGCTAAAATTCAGTTGGTTTCTCTGCACATTTTTGCCTTGTTGGTCTGGGCTACTCAGTCAGCCCATAGCATGCAGCAAAGGCTATTCATTCCTAAACAATGCAAGAGTAATCTTTCATTGCGACAGACAGAAGCCCTGCTGAGGCTTAAAGGTTTCTTAACTGTTCATAGTGGACTGTATGTGAGCCTAAGCACCTTAGACTGCGTGTCTTGAAGACATAAAGTGATGTTGAGGGATCTAAATAACCACAAAGGAGCAGCTCAAAGCAGACACTGAGTTTTCTAAAAACAGGCATGACCCAGCGCGCGGCTTGAGCCAGTGGCTGGTTATGGGCTTCCTGTACCAACAGCAACATAACGATGTGCCATTACTTCAAAACAGGGTGGAGCATCAGCTGTTTCCAGGCAAACATGGTTATACATATCTAAAGCTGAAGCTAAAAATCCCAAACATTAAATTCTTTCTTTGCTCCTGATCATGCAGCGTGTTGGCAGAATGTTCATTATCTGGACAGAAGTATTCGGACACACCTCTTAATCATGGAATTTGGGTGTTTCATTCAAAACCATTGCCACAGGTAAGGTCATAGGATAAAATCAGCTACCTAGACATGCATCCATGTTCATAAACATTTGTGAAAGAATGGGTTGTTCGAAAGAGCTTAGTGAATCCAGATATGGTACTGTCCTAGGATGCCACCTTTGCAATAAGTCAGTTCGTGAAATTTCTTCCCTGCAAGTGCTGAGACACATAGTGTGTAAAAGCCGCCAACACTTTGCTGACTCAATAACTGTGGAGTTCCAAACTTCCTCTGGCACAGTGGTGGAGGAAGCACTGAAATGTTATTTTATGATAAGAGAAATATCATGTTCCATTGTGTTAGCTGAAATTAGGTTTATGTAATTAACCAGCATAATGATTAATGCTGATGAGCACATCTAAGCTCTCAGCCACATGGTTTAACAATAGCACTAATAGTGAACTCTGGAGCAGTGGAACTGTGTTCTGTGAAGTGACGAATCATGTTACTCTGTCAGGCAGTCTGATCAATGAGTCTGGGTTTGGCGGATGCCTAGTCCATACAGACATGGTTGAATGAGCTTGGTGTGAACACCTTTAAGATGAACTAGAACAGATATTGCAAGACAGGTCTTCACGCTCAACATTGGTGCCTGAAATACTTTTCTGGATGAATGGGCAAAACTACCACAGACACACTCCAATACCTTGTGGAAAGCCTTCCCAGAAGAGTGGCAGCTGTTATAGCTGCAAAGGAGGGACCAGCTCCATATTGATGCTATCTATGGATTTCAGATGGGATGCCATAAAAGGTCCTTTGGGTGTAATGTCCAGGAGTCCATATTATGTATAAGCAAAGTGTTTTTTATGTGTTTATGCATAAAAACTCTTTTGAAAGTATAGAGCCCACTGGAAAAAAGACCCAGGCCACACGAAGGACACAAAGAAACACTGCATTTCCATGCAGACCTATGCAGAGAGCAGTTATACTATTTCTGTGCATTTAAAGCAGTCTGTGGGTATAATCAATGCAGCCCCCTGACCACACATTGTGGCTAGATCATTTCTGAATCGTTCATAACAAATACTCTGTGATTTCACTCGATTCAGAGCTTCGACGTTGGGATAATACTTACTCTCTGCAGCTATAGCCATCATGTCCGGTGTGGAGTTTGAGATTTAATTACAAGCAAAGGTTAAGTGTTAAGTCACACTAATCTTTCCAGCAGAAGAAATATACTTGCTCTGCTCTAAGGGTTACCATTATCTATATGAATATGGCGTTCTCATCTAACCTGTTTATTTATCCATTATGCTAGCCCAGTCCAAAGATAACTTAAGTGGCAGCAAATAGCAGATTATATTCAATTATTTACTTAATTCCTTCTTGGTGTGGGGGACACATACATCATTAATGGTGTAATTTAGCATGTTAACATATTTTGCATTCTCTTAGAGATTCTAATGCAATCTCTACTGTCCTTTCAATGACTGTGATCGAGGGCACAGTGTTCTGCTTAAGGGATCCACCTGATCTCTAGGGGACTCAACGGGAGCCCAGCTTCCTGGCCTTAAAGTGCTCTTCACCTTTTGACTGAGTCACAGCAGCTTCCCAAGGCACTTCTCCTGGCCCTGCAGGTGTTGTCAGACCAGGGAGACATGCCAAATGCGATGCCTGCCTCGTCTTCATTGGCTTTTGGCCTTCGCTTTGCCAGCTATGTGCCTCTTTCCAACAGTGCTGTGTATGCTATTTATTCGCTTTCGCGACAATTAATGAATCTCTAGGAAATAACAAATTTAAACACATAAAGAACAGAATTCTCTCCAGGATAATCGTTTCAGTATCAATAGATGGCAAAAAAATCCATTTCTATCTATCACTATTGTTACTGTAAAAGATGTTTGATTTTCCTGCATTATCTGTAGAAGTATCAAAGTCCATCAAAAGCCAGGCAGGGCTCATTTTTATGGATCTTAATAAGTAACTGGCCTGTAGACCATTAAATATGAGGAAGATAAAAAGCCAAAGCCTGTTTTTAACCATCATCACTTAAAACATGGGGCATATCAACAGATGCCAATTTTATGTAAAGTAACTGAACACTAAACTTAAGTGAACACAGTGGAGTAATCCTGGACTAATCCTGGTCTTCTATGGCTATGCTTTGACTTTCGCAACAAAATGATATTTTCACTAGCAATTTGTCTTCCCCTACAGCAGCAGCTGTGAAGCCCGCTCATTTCTTTTACACGTTCCTGGAATATATTCACTCTTCGGCATTGTGGCCATTTTTAAACAAGGGAAGCTGCATCATGAGCCACAGAATTAGCATGTGCCTTTTCACTCTGACAAGCAGATGCTCTGTGAAAGTCCTGTCTAGTGTGAAATCTGTCACTGAATGCTAAAATGCTGTGTCACTCTGTCCCCCAGACCATAAGGTCCCCTAAGCTGAATGCAACATCTCCCAGAAGCACCGCCTTTATGACCGATTTTGTGCTGATTTCATGCCGCAATTATTGTCCAACAGCAAGACTCTGGTGCCCCACTTTACAGTACCAAGCCATTGTGGTCACTAACGGACAGAGCTGTAGTGAGTGAGTGAAATCCCAATGAACACTGTAGTGAGAGGCGATTGTAAGGCTCATTTGGCCACCAACGCTAACGGGGCCATCTGCCAGTGTTTTGACGGACATTCATCGAGACTGCTTTGGGTACTGGGGGAACAAAGATATCTCACAGCCAAGGCTTCAAGCAGGAGAAATGTAAACAATGCACTATGGGTAGATTGTTTCTCACATAATACACGGGAACTTATTAAGCACTACATCCCTGCTATTCTCTCACAGCATTTTTAACTTAACTTTTAACTTTAAACTGTGTGTCCAGTGCAAAGTGATTGTGAGCTGACAGTCTACATCAGGAAGCTCAGAATACTCCAGTCCATCACAGGCAAACATTTTCTCCTTGCATTCCAGAAACAATTATAGAGGGGACACCCTCACAAACTCCATAAATACAGAGAGGCGTTTCAGAAGTCAAATCCACAATCCTGAAAGTGTAAGGTCACACATTACTGTTAACAGAAAATGTAAACATGCATTTTTTTAATTACCCTACTGTAACCTCAGTTACTATAACTTGGCTGTGATCCAACTAACCGCTCGTAAATGGGTAATCCTCATCTACACCAGCTAACTTGTCTGTTTATGTGATGTTATAGTCCATTGTTAATCCATATTATGACCATATTTGCTTATTTGCCCTTGACCAAGGGCCTTATCCTGCAATTGCTCCAGGGACCGGCTGACACTGCTTTCTCAACTCTACGTCACTTTGGATAAAAGCAGCTGTTAAGTAAATAAACAGATCAATAATATTGTGCGCCCTCTCCTAGCCACATGCTCTGCCACAAAGCCCCACCCCCTGAAAGGTGTACTGTTCCTGTCTTCTGGCCTGCCCCCAAAACCTTGGTACTGGCACAGAAGCCACTGACAGCTGAGAGTGGAGCTGACATCAACACCCCACCCATGGAGGTAGCCACAGTGTGCATCATTACATCATTACATCGTCCTCGAACTCGCAGCGCCCCTCTCTCTCACGCTCACCCCCTCAGCAGTTAAAGATGCCATCCCCTGACACTGAGGACTGGAAATGCTGATCATCTCAGACTCATCTGATTTTTATTTAAGCACGTTTAGATGGATTACTCAACAGGAGATAACAGATGGAGAGCTCCAGAGACAGGACAGGTCTCTGTGAGGGTTGTCATGGAGAAATTCTGCTTCTAAAGAAAGCTTCCGTGTTGCCATGGAGGCATCCTGCAATGGCCTAACCTGGGAGGAGAGAGATGAAGTGAGATTGCAGGCACTTTAGCAAACACAGTGAAGACGTTATAATGCTTCTACATTCCAACTAGTGTCCTTCAGCTCTCCTCTTCTAATTTAAGCACTCTGAATAATTTATATTATTTTCTCTGTGTACAAATGTGGTGTTTTAAGTGCTGAAAAAGAATCAGAGCTGAAAAATGTATAGATTTGGGAATAATAACAAAAGATCCTGGTGCCACATGACCATACAAATGGAATCTATATAAAGCAGTAGTGAAAATTTCAGCTTCTGCATTTTGGAAATGGTGCCTTGTGTGCCAGCACCCATGCTGCGTCCACTAAATTTGGAAGCTTTCTTCTTGCTCGTCTGTTTATTTCCCATTAAAGGTAAAAAACCAATGCACATTGTTGGAGACCCCCTGCTGTCTAATCTGGGTCTATGAAAAGCAGCAAAAGCCCAGCAAGACAGATGTCATCCAATAGTGCTGTGCTTCTGTCGATGTAATCAGCATTCTCAAAAGCTAGAACTGGTCCAGAGATACTCCACTCTGAATCCAGGAGGTACACTGTCCCCCTCCCACTCCCGAAACTGTTTTATATTAGGCTGTGTGCACACTCAGCATGGAGAAAACTGTGAGATGCATTCTCATAAAAAACAAGGTCACGTCTGCCAAGCCCTCCTGAAACAAAACAGTGGGCTGGCATGACACAGACGTGCATACGGAAGTATTTTTCAGAATTACGCAGTGTGTGCCTAACGGATAAGATAAGAATGGTGACTACTCCAGCACGTGTCCACAACTGAGGTGAAACCTGACCCACATAGCTCTCTGTAACTATAAAATAGTAAACTGTTCATTTACAGGCCAAGCGAGATGCAAGATTCTTTGAATACTGTCAAGCTATTTTAGGTGTAGCAGACCACCTGAGAGATCAGCGGAGAGTCATGCAGAAAGCAGCAGCCTCTCTCTGAAACAATGCAGGGACGGCCCTCCTATGAGCAGCATGAAAAGCGTCGATTGTGTCAGCCTCAGGAAGTGGGTTAGTCGTGCTGATTATGCTTCCTGTCTGTATGAATTTGCTACTACTGATCCACAAACAGTTCTCAGACAGACCCTGCATTCATCTTTCAAAGCGATTACATTCTGAAAACTTAAAGGGTACCCCGTATTGCTGATGCAACAGGACAATTTACTCTGTAGCTTTATCTACCACTGTTTTACGAGGAGAGAGTTTATTTTGTAGCGTCGTGGAGGTCTTCCAGAATGTTCTTTGTATTGGTGGACATCAGTGGATGTGCTGTGTTTCAGCCCCGGGGTCACACAGCATGAGAGCCAACAATGACTGCATTAGAGCTGCCTCCATCAAAAGGGACATTGATCTAGTACATTTCTCAGTGTTGCACTGGGAGACTTTTTTCCTTCCTGGTCTTATTATTATACATTTTTATTATACATGTCACAGAATTAAGAGCTGGGAGCTCTTTTCCCTTTTTGAGCATTGAGAATTTGTGGATCCCCAAGCTGTGATGGGATCTAGTCCTTCACATGAAAACTCCTGAGGAAAGTACTCCTTCAATTTATCCAAATGAAAATATCCACAAAACCCTTGCTTTCCACAAAACAAGTGACTTGGACCCTCGTGTCAACAGCTGTAATTCGGTCAAGCAGAAATCCATTTGATTTGACTAAATTCCGCCCAGATTCAGATGCAGATACTATCAGACATCATCAGTTTAAAAACAAATCTGTAAAGCCCAGGGCCGTTAAATAGAAGCTGACTGTTGTTAATCCACTTTTGTTGACATGTCTTGTAAATGTAAGCGTAGGTCCCTCATAATGATTTAAAGTATAATGTTTCAGAATATTTCAGCTAATTGGTGAAGAACCATCAGCCACAATGTATGAGTGTTTTCTCTCTGTGTAACTAACAGGGGGCATATGATACAGGGGACTGGGGGCGTGCCCCCCTGCCTTCCTCCCCAATATTTAATTTGGATTCATTCCCCTGCCCAATATCATACTCTTTCTTACACCACTGATGACCAACACATAAAGCTATTTCCATGGCATTCACCTATCCACACAGCCTGTGAAGGTTTTTGGTCCTTCACAGATGATCTTCAGTTGCTTAGGAGAATACTTGGGTGTTAAAAATTAACATCACCTTTTTAATTGATCAGAACTCCATGAACCCAGACTCTCACAAGTCCTAAACAGGGGTGCTCTACAGTCTTTATAAGATGTAGTGTGGATGATTGTGTGCTCCAGTAGCATAACAAGGAACTTCAGTCTACCCACTCTTTTGTCTGTAACCTCTGGTCGTTTTCATCTAGTTCGATTGAGTAGTTTACATTTCATCACCAGCTTACAAAACATTAAGCTTACTATACTCCTCATAATCTGTTATGCAATTCAAGCCCATAAGATGAGCAGATAATAAAGCAGCTGGGGGAACATGTTGTGTTTTTAAACAATACAGACTAATGACAAGGTTTTATGACCTCCAAGATTTAGTGATTCATGTGTGTCATGAACTGTTGTTTCTGTCTGTTGGTGTCCGTTTTCATAAAACATCAGCATGCATTTAAACATTTTAAAAATCAAATAATTCTTTCCAGGTGAATTATTCTCCGTGGATTACAAATACAGACTCTTGCATTTTAATATTTCAATAACCATGAGCTTCAGAATAGTATGAGACTGGACAGATCTCTGAAAGCTATTCTGGTTGTTTGTATTATTTCAAGGACAACTCCACCAGTCAAGCATTGTGAAACGCAACCAAAACAAAAACTGAACAATCCCCAAGGTAACCTTGTATGTGCCCCTATCTCCCCCGTAATTTTTCATGAACCCTGAGGACAAATCTGGGCTTGCCATTCTGAAGTGAAACCAAAGAGGAAATACCAGCGAATTAAACTGAGGAGGGTGAGATATTCCCTGGAGGACTGTCTTCCTTTTCAGGCTAATGTTGGACACAAACACCAAGTCCATATCTTTCTAAACGTATCCATTTGGTGGCATTGATTGCTAAGATGTGTGATTAAAATGTGTGAGTATGTGATCATTTATTGTCATGAAAAACATTACAGTACGTTCTTTCTGAAAGTATTCATCCTTAATCCAGAATATGAGAGATAAAGTCAGAGACAAACACAAATGACAATTTCCTGCTCTTTGGCGTTAGTTTACTGACGGGATTCACTCTCCTAAATCAGTAAACACATCACATCAGCCTATTTTTGTGGACGATCAGCAGATGAAATTGTAAATGATCCTTGTTGTTTACCCTTATAAAAAAAGAAGATAGTTTCATCCAAAAATCCACCCTAGATTGAGGATGAAGTCGGCATTTTCAGCTATTTATTTTCACAGCTGAAAGCAACAGACAATGGCTCATGCAGTGTGATTTTACATTGCATTTCCATCTGGAAGCTAATTGGCTTTATTAAATATTGCCCTGCATAGAACATCGCCCTAAATGTAGTTTGCATTCCAAATTTGCAAAGACATGTTAGGCAAGATCATGTGGGGTGAGCAGGCCACTCCCACCAGAACTGTGCTCCTTGCTAACATGTGAGATGAGCCTTCTAAATGTTATCCCTCTGTGTCACATTCTGGAGGCCTCTGAGATGAGCCAGCAGACTCCTAGTCCAGCTGGTGGCCGGCCCCATGCAGTTTCCGTATTCGGCTTGAGAAGTATTGATGGCCGCAGGTGCAGAGGAACTGTCTCGCTTCTCCACTCTCCCTCAGAGTCACCTGGATCTTTCATGGCTGAGGACTGCAGGGTGGGGGTGGGTTCCAATGCCAAAGCACCATGGCCGTGCATGTCTCAGCATGACAAGAAAGACAGCATGAGGGCTAATATTCACACTTTTCATCATGCTGACTTTTCATTCATTGGCCCCCTAAAGATCTAAGGCACTTGAGAAATGTATATGCTACTGTTTTCACATATCTGGATACAAGCAAAGGACTGAGGAGAGATTAGGAGCTCAGTTCAGACTTTTATTAATGTAAAGCTTATGAAGGAGAGAAAAAAGTGAACAGCCACATACTAACTGGAGGAATCCATCGAAAGCCAGGCAGCTCTCCATTGTTATCAGTGACCAATGCTGCCAAGCCAAGGCATAAGCATGATCCTGGATGGAAAGCAAGAAGAAGCCTGTTTCCCAAAGAGAGGTAGAGAGCAAGCACTGTGTCGAGATCTGTATAAGTGTGGCTATAAATAATGGGGGTTTTCTTAGTGACCATGTAGCCTTGCCTGTGTGGGAAACATTTGTCAGG
>JAODKK010000001.1:35404697-35415917 GCA_026774405.1 Petrocephalus microphthalmus | reverse complement strand
AGATGTGTCCTTACCATCCATACCCAAATCTATGTTTTTGGTTTCATTCTATCTGGAAGAGATGTGTGCATCTCCACTGCATTGCAATGTTTTTGTGTTTTTCAAGCCGCAAAATCATATAATAGTATTTTAGGTCAACAAGCTTAAGAACAATTGACTTTGATTTCTTCACATCTGAAAGCAATGAAAGGTGTTTTCTGCTACACCCAGATTTAATTACTTTTACCCAAATGATTTAGCAGAGGCCTTATTGTTTGCCTCCATCCCCATAAATACGGCAGTGGACTCCTCCATACTCATTTTTGAAATACATTTTCATAGTCGCTGACTAGGAAACATTTTTCGCTTCTTCTGAGCAAGAGCAGAGGTCACTAAAAGGACATCTTTCATTTTTGGGAATGGATTCAGAGGGGGGAATTGGAGATCTATTTATGAATGTACAATCACAGCAGATACTTGTAGCAAAAGGATACACATTTTTATCCAAATATTTTTATCTTGCAGTGGCTGTAACTGGCTTTGCATGGCTACTATATGATGTGCACGTTTTTTCCAGGAATCGCTAATTATTGACTCAGTGGTTTTATTAGGGCTGTCACTCACGGTGTTCAATGCTGTGCAGAGATCGCTAACGTCCGCCGCAGAGATCAGATGGATGATGCTTTTTTGCAAGAAGACCTCTTGGGGGATCATTCATCTCTGTGGTTGACTCATCTCCTTGCTGTAGCAAGGTAGGGCATGAACATGTGATAATAAAAGACAAGCTACATGCAATTAGCACCTCCGGGTAAACCCCCCAATAAACAGAGACCCTGCTGTCCATCCGTCTCCCTTCTAATGTTTCTCTGGTAGAACTGTTTGATTTTATCAAGGCCAGATGTATTCAGGATGCATTGGTGCTTTGTAATGCTAAACGATTATTTGTTTTTTATGTGATTATTCTTTCATCTGCTGAACATAGCTACATAATAGCAATGATTTTGTGCATTCATTCCCCTCTCTCTTTGGAGGTAAGGCAGAGGTAGTGAATCAGACCAGACTCAGGCTGTTAGTGCTGTTAGTACTTCAAGGTATTGTGGTAATTAGTCAGGTTTTATTCACGATCACTACATAGCTTCACACGTGACTAAGGTGAAAGGTCGTACCTTTTTACAAGAAGTATTGTCCATTTGTGTAACAGAGGTGAAAATCACACTGTAATGAAAGTGAAGTCAGTGACTAAGTGACACGTCAGACAATGTCCTGTCCTGCAATCGAATGGATGGGAGACCCAGCATTTCCAACTGAAGACCGGAAACAGTGTGGAACATGAAAAAGAAAAGATGGAAGACTAATATTTTGAAGAATGAATTGCCCAATCCCAGATATATAACATATGATGTTGGTGCTGGAATCCATTGAGTGGCACTTCAAAATGGGTCTTCCATATGGGAGGAGAAAATCCAAGAGGACTCAATTCGCCAGTGTGGGGGGAACAGAAGACAAAGAAGGCCCTTCTGAAATAATCATTGTGGTCTAGAATGAAAGGGATCCGTTTCTGTGGATCTTGATGACAGGGGATTGGCTCAGGATGGGCCTCATATCCTTTCAAAAAGAAGGCCCTCAAATGAATACAGGCTTCCTTGAGGACACTGGGCTTCCCTGAGGACATGAGGCTTTCCTTGAGGACCCAGGGCATACCTGAGGACACAGGGCATACCTGAGGACATGGGACTTCTCTGAAAACATGGGACTTCCCTGGGGATATGGGGCTTCCCTTAGGACATGTCATTTCCCTGAGGACATGGGGCTTCCCTGAGGACACTTGGCTTCCCTGAGGACACGGGGTTTCCTTGACAACATGGGGCTCCCCTGAGGACACTTGACATCCCTGAGGACACTCGGCTTCCTTGACGACATTGGGCTACCCTGAGGACACTTGGCATCCCTGAAAAAACGGGGCTACCTTGACACCATAGGCCTTCCTCGAGGAGACAAGATTTTTCTGAGGACATGGGAATATATTGAGGGCATGAGGTTTCCTTAAAGGCATGAACAAGAAGCTTCCCTGGGGACATGGTTCTTCTCTGAGATGCAGCCCAGACGGGGAGGCTGTGGAGTGGCGTGATGGTGCAGGACACGAAGGCCTTTCAGTTCTGTTGCCTGGCTTCTTCTCTGCGAGGCTGGCAGGGAGTAGGCTATTCTTCTTGAGGCTCATTAGCATGGCTGTGGTGGGAAAACGGCTGCCGCTATTGTTGATTGGAAGACATAAAAGCTGCGGGCGACAGCTGGCCAATAGGGGGATGGCCCATTGCAGCTGCAGCATGTGACGAATGAATGCCAGGTAGTTTTGTCATTGTTTGGGTTCAACTGCATGTTAATGACACAGAACAGAAGAGACTGGAGACATGTTTTTTTCTGATTAGGCGTTATTGCGGGTTTACCTACTTAAATTTTTTTGTTTAATAACACTGTAATATTCCTCCCAGCTAGCGTACAAGTCCCTTTTTGCTGTTTTTCTGAGTCTCAAGGCCAGATTTAAAGCCTTTCCATTACCCATTATTCTTAAAGGAAGTGAGTGTTACTGTAAGATAGATATTTATATTTGGAAACATTTATTTTGTAATAAAATGTATGTTATAAATAAGAAAATTACCTTTTATATGAGACTGGAAAGCATATTACATTTCTGAAACAAAAATAAAACTAATATTTCTTCTCATAATGCTTCATGCTACATTATAATTAGAGTAACAGTTTTGTTACTATTTAGACACATTGTGCGTTTTAGTTGCTTTGTTTGGTGTTCCAGAAATAGGACTATACTGGAGAAGAAAAGGCCAAAAAGGGAAAATTAAAGTGAAGAGTTTTGAGAAGTAAAGGCAAATCGGAAAATCAGACTCCCATACTCATACAGAAACTCAAACATGTACAAAAGCAGACATATCTGAGGAAATTAGGATTGCCGTTGTTTAAACTGGTTGGCTGTTCAGCTTCTACCAAAAGCTCTGTGCCGTGTGTGTCAAGTACATCCAAAAACCCATTTAAGGTGGGCCATTTTCCATCACATCTGGGCATGTGCAAAAAGGCCCCTAAAGGAATGTGTGCGTAGAGCATTTTTGTTCACAGAGAGGTCTGTCTGGATCATGTGACCACACAGAGCATGACCATATTAGGCTTTGGAAAAAAACATGCCTTTTCTGCAGTGGAATTCGCCTTTCCACTGGATTGGATTACATGGAGTGAGATAATTCATTTTCGGAGGCGTTACAAGGACCGGTTGCTGACGTAATATCACCAAAGTGAGGAAAACGTGCCCCCAGGACCCCTGGTATAAGCCAAACAATACAGTGCTTGAACACACACTGGCTTTGTGCAACCATTCTTGCATGCCTGCCTTACTGAAGTAATCAGATTCTCTTTTAGTGAGGCTCAGGTCTTAGCCTTATCACTTTGGAACGCCCTGCAGACACATTCTTCAGTTCTATCCTGCAGTCTGAACTCGGCACGAGTGCTAAATTTACCTCTGTTAACTCTACAAGTGCCCGCTCATTTTTCCAAACTCTGTTGGGCTTCGAGATACATAGATGGATCCCGTTTATCCATACCTCCATCCATCCATCTTCTACAGCTGTTTATCCTTCCTTCGGCCCACTAAGCCAGGAACATCTGAATTCTGTACGTCTTAGTAATATTTGTATCTGTACTGTGTAGCTATACCTTGTTTTATCTTTCTGTTTCAATTGCAGAACTGAGAGAAATTGTTGCCTGTTGATTTGTTGGTGGATTGATGATTAACTGTAGGGTGGTGTGTGGCTCAGCGGGGTAGGGGACTGTGACTGTGATGGGAGGGTCATAGGTTCTAATCCACAATCCCAATAGAGGAATTTCACCATTGGCAGGGGTGGGTAACCCTGGTCTGACCTGGATTTAGTTTTAACCAGCTAGTTGAGCACTCTGTGACTGAGACTCTTAATACTCAACTGGTTGGTTGAAACAATATCATGGACTGAATTTTTACTCTTTGGACCTGAATTACCCACCTCTGACCATTGGACCACTGAGCAAGGCTCTTAATCCCCAATTGCTCCAGGGACTGGCTGCGCCTGTCTTCTCAATCACACGTCATTCTGGAATGAAATACCTCTTAAATAACAAAATCTCCCAGAACATGCCATCATCAGACGCCCCTACAGTATCACATCCCATAATATCACTCATGTTCATCCAGGTGTAGCGGCCAGGGATGAGGCAGGGAGCCCTGGGTGAGGATTAGCCTTGGAAAGGCTCCTGCCAGATCAAAAGTCCGTTCTGGCATTAAGCCGCAGAGTACCAAAGTCCCCTCTATTTGGTAGGCAAACCAGGGTGAGAATGATACCCCAAAATCTGACCTTTAACCCTGCAAGGTTTAACTGGATCATTGGGGGGCTCCGAAAGCTGACACTCCCTGTCAATGGAAGGAAGGACCCCAGCCATAAAGAGTGGCTCGCTCACTGGGGGCTGACACTGTTCCTCGTGTGTGTGGCCTCCTATCTCGTGCCTGCGTATGTGACAGACACGTGTGAAGACATCCGCTGAGCACACATGCCATTGCTGTCCATACGCTCAATACTCAGAATTGTCTACTGTGTCTTTCTCCCTGTTTTATCTCCTTTGCATTGTTTTTTTTCTGCAATATCAGTTTCAGAATAAGCTATAATTGAGGTAAAATATGATGATCCAGTATCCTTACCTACAAATAAAATGAGTGGCTTAATGGTTCCAGGCTTTCCGCTGTGAGTGAGCGATGGCTCGAAGAATAAAAATTCAAGGTAAAGCCAAAGACAAGGCCCAAGTGGCATTGTGACCTTACTCCACAACATCACCCAGGACTCCTTGTGTGAGAGCTTAACCCAACAGCTACAGATGTCTATAACACACAGTCAAATTAAAAAGAGACATGGGAGGTTAATAAACAGTGCAGCAAGGTCAGTCAGCAAAGAGGCAGGCTTTTTCATGTACTGAGACCAAGCTCTGGAATGCATCAGGCAGGAGAAGAGTCTAGACTGGCCCTGCGCTGCTCTGGGGCCCTTGATGTACCCGTGGAATGCAAAGAGGCCCCTGGAAGCATATCCCAAACCTTCCAGCATATTCCCATCCGCATTCTTCTGGCGGCTTCCGAGAATTCTGTTGACAGAGGAGTCCCTCACTTCGGCATACGACACCAACACAAACTGGAAAAGTAAGTCCTTCAGGAGTGCTGTTGAACGGCTTGACCATGAAGAGATGAGCAGCAGAAGCAGGGGCAGATGGTCTACAGGTCACGCTATCACCCTGGCTGGTTTACAAAATGCATACAGATATGCCTGCACCAACCTGTTCGAGTTCCTGCTTTTACGCAACTGCTACATCATTAAATATAATTACAGCTCCGCACATCTCCAGCTAAGCCTTCAACTTGCAGCCTTTAGGTCAGCTATCTAGTTCAGTAATCACCCTAATCATCCATTATCCAAAAGCTTTATTAACTTTATTAACACTTTGGACAAAAATGTTAATAGACAGAGACTGGAAAAGGTCACACGACTCTCTTAGACTGTGTTCTTCCAGAATGGGGCTTGTCACAGGGCCAGATGTGCTTCTCCATGTTGAGACGTGCCCCTGTCAGATTCCACCCACGTAGCTATGCTCGGTCACTACACTCTATTGGCTATTGTTCTAAAAGGTGTTCTAAATGCTGGGCAAAAGATGGCTAATAATATAATAATGTCACATTACAAGTAATACATAGGCATAGTATATAGGCATTTGTACCATAAAATAATATTTAACTGAACATTAGGTATTAGCTCCAACAAAACATTCAAATATTCAAACTGCTTATCTTATAAAGGGTTGCCATATTCTTCAAATGTTTTTTTTTTTTAATAATTGACACAATTAAATATTAGAAATGTTTTTAGTGTCATAAGTTACACAGTCATAAGTGACCCTGGCTGCAAAGCACTCAGTTCTGCATTTCAGACTTCGGTAGAAACGCAGTTTCCTATTTAGGCCAAAGGCACCGTTCGATATTTCACATCTAAGAATCCTTGGTGGGAAATAATGTGTCTTTGAGACTCGGTAAGCATGCTGGGATTACAGGCAAGGGACATCAATCAAGTCAAGCTGCATTCGGCTCAGCTTTTAGTTATTCAACTACACACAAGTTATTACTTACAGAAAGCAATGAACCACATGTATTTCACACATTTACTATCTCAATATCTTTTTACTGTGTCATCTGTAGAAAAATACTAAAACAGTCAACAGTATAACTGCATTGGTTTCGTTGGTTCCCCAAAGGTTTTACATGAAAACAGTTGGTGTGGTTGATTTTGCAAACACGTGTTTGCTTAGCTCTGCACTCTGCATGCAGCATATATAAACCAAGTTGACTGGACCCCTCTGTCTAGTCTATATATATATATATGTATAGCTCAAGCAAAATTAGCTACCTAAGAGAGTCCACACTCTTGCTTGTTTACCCATCGCAATGGACTTCCTTCTAAACATAAAAGGCTACTGTTATTCACCCTTATTTTTCATCCACATGATGTTACTCAGTTGGACCAGAACATGCTGTGGTGCTTAAGCAGATGGCTGCATTCAAAAGCAGGGCGTAGCTTCGCCTTCACAGGCCGCACCATCACAAGTCTAAGGAGATAAGGCATTTTACCTTGCACAAAACTGTTGGCAAATGTGCAATTCACAACTGCAAACAGCCATTGAGTAATTGGGGTAGAGTTGTCAGGACTTGTTTCACATTCCTGAGCCTGTAAACAGCATAACTTGCGCATGACTGTTTGTTGCAGAAGTCTCTAGGGGGTAGAATTTTCGCTATCTCTTGTCAGTGAGTGGAGCACTCACTGGTGTTGTACTTCCCTTTTATTGAACGGATGTGGTTACTGAGCAAGAGACTTTCCAGGCTGTACTGAAAAGAGGACCATGCATGGCGCTGCCTTCAGTGGTCATGCAGGGGCATGGACTCCACACCTTAACCCTAAACATGCTTAAATATGCTCTGTGGTCTGACAGACCCCAAATGCGATGGAAGGCTTAAATCCACACCTTAGGTTTCTTTCTCAGGAAAAAAGCACATCAAATTAATGGGGCCACAGCAAAATTGGGTGCTACCTAGCTAAGGCTGGAACAGTCTACGATATGGTAGACTGCTGACGGTTGATGCTTTTCCAATCCCCTATCAAAACAATGTGTTAATAAAATATTGAAACCATGCAGGTTAATTTGAGGAAACCATAGGGGCGTGCACCCCACTGGGTTTGATGTTAATGCCATTTGACAAGACAGCACTGCATCTTTCCCCTGTGGCACTCATAATTGCACATTAAACATGCCCAAAGAAGCATGATGAATCCTTGCGCTCTTGACACTTCTATGTTGCCGAGGTCATCTCCTTCTCCTCATATATGCCTCACAGAGCATCGCAGTTATGAAACGGCCAATGAGTCGGAGGGACACTGAGTCCATCTGAATGAGGCAATCCCTTCTCAAGCCTTCGGCCATTCAGATCAGAGCTTAGGCGAACGACGCACAATCTTCCAGGAGGTTCAGCTTTCTTGAGAAGAGGCTTTTGGAGATCCAGCATCGCTCCCATTCCTGGACTAGCAAATGCCAGATATGGAGTCTGAGGGACCTGACTGACCAGAATGCCGTTTGTGGTGAAGGCGCACATGCACAGAGATACAGGAACTGACTGATAATGGGACCGCTTGGTTCACATTCTTAAAATGTCACACTCGAAAAAAGTTGTGGAATAGCTGACTTGCCGTCTGCAACACAACATTTGTACCCTTAAAAAAGCGCTCCAAGGAATAACCACTTGCATATCTGATAGATGTAAACATTATACTGCATGTATTTCACCGAAAGAAGTTACCAGTTGGGGACTGTGAAAAAATTCAGAGCAAAGTATAGAGTAATTTAATTATTCATCTCCCTTTATTAGTCAACAGCTGATGTCCTTGACCTTTAAGCCTTTTGCTTGCACACTTTTACCTCACTATAACTTCCTACAGAAACCATGTCTGTCTGGAAAGTTCTGCACTGCTACTTCTGTCTTTTTTCCACCCTATTCCTCTTCCTCCGCAGCAGCCCACTTCCTCTCCTCACAGTGAAGTAGAAACTGGACCATAGAAGCATTTTGGTCGCACCTTGGACACCGACTGCCCCCAGCCTCGTTCTCTTCTTCCAGCCCTGGCCCAGTCAGTTATCACCCTCTGTTTTCTTTGGGGGATACTTCTATGAAAAAGGCATCACAACCTCTCCTGTTCAAATATGCCTAAAAATCTACACTACGTGTCTCTTTCCTGCTTGCATTGCTTGCACATAGTTGTGTTGTATTTTTATGTACTGTTGTGTATTGTTTTATTGTTTAATTTAAATTATTTTATTTACCCCCAAGTAATTATTGCTCAACTGTTATTGTACTAGCTAATTGATGCTTGATAGAATCACAGTTTTGGTTCAGAATGACAAAAAGGTGACATGGCTTGTGACACCTGTGTCCTATAATCACTTGCTCTGTCTGTCAATGCACAGGGGACACCCTGGATATAATGCCTATTCATGGCCTCTAGGAAGATAACTCTGAAAGACCCATAAGTCTAGAGATCTGAGGCCGCAGGGCTAGCCACTGATCTACCACACTGCCCGTTCTGTGTCACGTAAAGCAGAATCTTCTGCCCCTCGTCACCAGTAGCCCATACTGTGTGCTACACTCGTTTATGTCATCGGAGGCGGCGAGAAAAGAAAACGCAATCTTTGCGTCCAAAAGAGTCCCTGCGGTAATTTATGATATTTCTCAACAAGCATTTTTAGCTGAATTAAAATACTCAGGCAAGACTGCGGGATGAAGAGAGACACAAAAATCCCTGAGGAGACGTTGCTGTAATTTGCTGTAATTAAGGAAGAACCTATATTAGATTCCCTCACTAACAGAGAACCGCCTTACACCAGCAGCAGTGTCCTGCCAGCCTGTTAATGTGCTTTAAGATCACTTTAAATCCAGAAATGTGAAAAATGCACTGAGGCTTGCTGATCATTGTTGCTTTCTGGCTGCCTAAGTGGACAGGAATGTCTGTTATTTTATATCCACCCCCTCATTCAAGGACAATGGGATGAACCACAAACCCCTGGTCTGTCAGTGCCACGGTCATTGCCTCAGCCTGGCTGATGACACTGCTGATACCCGGTTCTCCCTTTGATATTAAAGGTATTGAAATTAAAACCGTGGCAGTGATCATATTGTGAGTATCCTGGCCTTCTTTAAAGAATGCATGTTCTGTCAGCCAGAACACAGCAAATTTAATTTGAAAAGGGCTTGCTGTTCCTTTAACAAACTTGCAATTTTAACTGCATTGGCATTTAAAAATGCATAATATGAGTGCTGGCGAAACGTTCTCACTATTCAAAATATTCTTCCCCTAAATTTACTGGAACACATCTCACTTCCTTTTTGGTTTACTTACTTTAATTACTTTACTTACAGCTCACCCAATTAATTAGACAAATCCCCACTGTAAGTCAGATTGGATAGTGTCATCAGGAGAAGAGAGTCAAAGCTTAGGGATGGTTTGCCATCCCTAAATGACACAAATGTGAAATATCTGGCATTCATCAGTAATTACCTGCAGGAAACTATTATGAAAGATCAGCCAAATAAACACTTGAAGAATGTAGCTGCGGGTTACAGTGTTAGCAGATCATGGCCTCGTATTCGTACAAAGAAAGGATAGAGAGAGAGAGGCTTATCGCTCCATTTAGGAATTATTTCTAAATTTTGTGTGACTGTTATAGATGCCATTCTGATGGGGGGTGTTGGACATCTACTTGTATATCTGAGGTTAGCCACATTTCATTAATTTTTTTGTACTGTTGTGCTTCAGAGGGTGCTGGATTTCATGTTTGTTATTTGACCACAAGGGTGCAGCTAGAAGTAATGGACTCCCTGACAAAATGTCACTATGGCGCCCCCATTATATAGTTATATGGGGGGCCCTTGTTAAGTGCTCGGCCCCCTGAATTTGCCAGGGTATTCGTGTTCTGCCCCTTCTGCACTGATTAGCCCTGAACACTGCATACAGTATTTTTTTCAGTCCAATGCATAGCTGACCATTTATTTGGTCGTTCTTACACAAATTTCATGAGGCTATAACAAGGGGCTGTTAAAGGGGAAATACTTCCCAGAAGGATAATCACTGAAGTAGTACATTATTCACCTATATAGTGAAAACAACAACGGTTTAAATGAATTATATATGACTCTTAGGAATAATGTTTGAAACACATGCTGTATGTACTTCATAAATGCCCACATGTGACTGGCATATTTTTGATGGTGTTCTCCAAACCAACAAACAAGTGTACTGCATGGATGCCATGTGACCAACACCAGCCCTACACTGTGCAACAAGGCATAATCTCTTCAAAATTCCTAGCTGTATAATGTGTTTTTCATTTGTTTTGAATTTTGAGCAGAAAAATTCCCCTTCCATGTCCTCCAAGCATGAACGCAGAGCTATTTAGGTTATACTGTTTCAGAGTGCCCAGATGATGGCCTGTGTCATGTACAGAGGTGCCAGGTGGGTAAGACTCCACCTGTTTGCCCATATGACGAAAGCCACAGAGTTTCAGGCCACGCCCACTGATATGCCGGACGCAGCACTGCTTCTCAGACGGCAACCAGTGAGTCACCCTGACTGCTGGTGTCAATGTCTTCCTCGCTCAGCATTTTGTATTCCGATCGCTATGTCCTCAAGGATGCCTTCTTTGAACCTTCGAATATGAGTTTTCAGACCACAGCTGTAGGGCCATCCAGACTAACAAGGGGTTTCAGGTCAAGACAAGAAATCCACGTGCACAGTTTGGTCAAGATACTATGTCTGGGCTCTGCCCAGAAGATAAACACAACGCCTGCAAGACTTTAGACTTTTAATTGTTAAAAAATGACAGGATGTAATTCAGCCTGCTGCTAGCCATGAGGTTTTTCTTTTTTTTCTTTTCTGTGCTGGCTGTTCAGTTTCAGGTTCTCCTGCACACAGACCAAAGACATTTTGATCTCATTTTCCCTCCAGTCTTACTGTTATAACATCTCATCAAGTGACCATACTACCTAACGAGTCACAGGATCACTCCCGTGGACGGCGCCATGTCCCGAGTCAGCTCCAGTCCCCGGGGGGGGGGGGGGGGGGGAGGGGTGAG
>JAODKK010000001.1:35384164-35397378 GCA_026774405.1 Petrocephalus microphthalmus | reverse complement strand
GAAATTGTCATCTTCAGCCATTATGGCATTTTCAGCCATTTTTTGTCTTTTTCAATGCATGACACCATTTGCGGGGTGAAAACCTGTACACACCTTATTGAAGTAAGCACCTGGCTAGAGTTAGGAGTCCAGCTGCAGGCAGAAGTCAGGCTAGGGGTAAGATTCTGGCTGAAGGTAGGATCCCAGCTGCAATTAGGAGTCTGGCTGCAGATAGGAGTCAGGCTGAAGGTAGAAGTCTAGCTGCAGGTAGGAGTCAGGCTGAAGGTCGGAGTCAGGTTGGAGGCAAGACTAGCTGAAGGTAGGAGTCTGGCTGCAGGTCTGAATCAAGCGGCAGGTTGGAGTCAGGCTATAGGTAAGAGACAGGCTGTAGATAGGAGTCAGGCTGCAGATAGGAGTCTGGGTGGATGTACTGCAGGGGTCTTGCGGTGAGGTGTTGAGGTGTTGCTGTGGTGTTGCTTGAGGTGTTGCTGTTTGGTGATTATGTGGAGAGAAGCCTGGACATGTCACCTACCTGACGTACAGTGGTGGAAAGTAACAATGTACAATGACTTTGTTACTGCACTTAAGTTCATTTTTCACATATCTGTACTTTACTTGCGTAGAATTATCATGGAACTTTTGACTTTTACTCTACTACATCTTACATCAAATATTTATACTTTGTACTCTGCTACATGTCTACTTAGCATCGTGTTACACTTTATAATCACATTGCTGTCTTTTTGATCAGGTGACGACAGGGAACGGTAGCGATGGGACAGATAATACCAAGATTTCTGAGCTTTTCTCATCAAAGTAAAGGCCAGCAACTTGAAGCAGGGTGTAGGTGTCAAAGGTTTCAAATCCTGCCAGCTGCTATGCCTTGTTTCTACCCATGTGGTGCCGGGATTGGTGCTGGGCTTTCATCCAATCCAGAACTGGTTCTGCGCATTTCCACCACAAAAACTGGCCTTGGGACAGAAAACAATGGCTCCAACACGGCACCACAGAAAAGCTGATCTCAGATTTGGGAACCGTAACGTCAGCGAAAGTGGGATGAGTTTTTACTGCAAACAACTTTTGATTCATTATGGAGCGTGGCTTTTGAAATAGCAAGAGGTGATCCTTGGATGTTAATAATCGGGCTAAGTTATTAGTGAGCTGTGGGTAGCATGTTTATAATGTCATGACAAAATTCTGTGGCCATTAGCTGGTAAGTTTTATTTAATAACACACACCTATAGGGCTTTGCAACATGACCAAATTTTCATATCCCGATAATGATGTATAGCTTATATAAATATATATATATATTGCTTATATAAAATGACCTAATAGAATTTCCTATTTCTTCTTGCATTATAAATTATTTAGAAAACTAATACAGGGTACTTACTCATATTTCATTTTTTCCCTTTATTTCGGACCTTTTCACACATTTCCAAATAAGCATGTACCGAAATATGAGATATTAATGTATAAAATATAAAAAGGTAAGTAGACCTGTGAACTGTTGAGGCACATGTACTAAAGATCAAGCAGTGCTGCACAGTGCATGTATGTGCGAAACCTAATGCACATGCGGCTGCAGATCGGGCAATGACAATCAGGGCCTTCACGCAAATTTACTGCTTGCATCCATGCCATGTAAAAGAGTGTGATTTGCGGGACAAGAAAATAAACAATAGGTAAATGAATAAATAAATATATCATAAGCCCTACACACATGTATCAGTGGTAGAACTATTGTCGAACTGTGTAGCTGAGTGCATATGCTCAGCTTAGATGTGCATATCAGCATTTATCATTGTAGCTGGTTAATAAACGTAAGGCCAATGTCGTACTTCAGCTTTTACTAGAGTACATTTTGCCTGTTTATTTCTACTTTTACTTAAGTACATTGTTTGAGTACTTCCTTCACCACCACTGAAGTTGGCGTAATTATCATATCTGAGTCTCCTCAGTACAAAATAAGGTGCAAATGTGTCACAACGCCAATGAACCCAGCTCTTTACCATTGGCTGTTGATTCCCCTGGTAACACCCCTTCCATGGGATGAAGCCAGTTATAAAGAGGTCTATGATGTATCTGGCCCCAAGTTTGCACAGGCATTAGACCCTCATACCATGTACGCAACTCAAAATGGTAACATGTGCAGCAACTATTATTAATTAGCTTCATTTATTCACTTTCAGCCTTGTTCAAAGTACGTGCTCAATTATTTGAAGGTGCACATTCTGTCAGTGGTCATGGGGAGTCGTTGCTGATTAGAGGAGAGCGGAAACAGTCTCCCTACAGAAACACAGAGTACACTCTTAGCCAAATTGAAAGACATTCTTCCCAAACCTGTGACTTTTAACATTTCATACGTTCTCGGCACTTGTGTTGAAAGAAAAATTGAGCAATTGTCATTGTTGGCACACCACAGGACACAACAATGAAATGTGGCCTCTGCATTTATCATTGCAAGACAGCAGTAGACAGCTAAAAGAGCACATGGCAAACAGTACTGGGGGGTAGGGCTTCCCTAACCATTACGCCACCACTGTCCCCATGGGCAGCTAAGGAGTCCTTCACACAGTATGATCCACCTGAATTATAGAAATTTAGATGTTAAAACAGCTAGCTAACACACTCCAATGTCGCTGCTTTCACTCACATTACAGACAGGCTTCCCCAGACTCTCAGACAGGTCTCTGTCACTTTGGACACAAGACAGACTGTTGCTATGGGTGGGAAAGGAACAGTAAAGGCCAATGTGAAGGTAAGGCATGCATAACCACACCAAAGCAATTATATTATTATAATTATAATTATAATATTTTCATGCAGTCAAAATTCCAGTCAGTGTTTCAAGGTGTATTTAGCACTGTAATTACTCGTGTATAACAATGCCAAGAGCTATTACAGAGTTATTCCATCACTCTTCAAGTTGTCTGTGTGAATACATTTTTCATTTTTATATATACTTAAAGGAGTTCTAAGTGATACTATTGCAGTGAAACCTCCATATAATTGTATCCTTTAAATTATGTTTCAGTTTCTCAGTTTGACCAGGTTACTCTGAGGAATTTCATCTGGAGGGGAATTTTGTGCATGTAATACCCCAGCATTTGTAAATGTTGTGTGGAACTATGTCGACCTCAGGACTAGCCACCTTCGCCATGGGTGACTTGCTCTTCGTATTTACCCAGCTCGGTGTGAACGTGGCTGTGAGCATGGGGAGTGCATCGGACCCAATAAATGCAAGTGTCTCCCAGGGTACACTGGGAAATCTTGCAGTCAAGGTCAGTACACATAAACACAGGGCCGCATCTCTAGTGGTTGTTACAGATACACTTAGCATGTTTTTGACCATTTTTAAGAATTCAGGATATTTCCCAAAGTAAATGGTGAGAGCCTTCCTCAAAGGTCCAGAGGCTCTTCCATTTGGGCGTTAATCAGTGCCATTCTGCCCATGAGTCAGTTGATCCCCACCACCTGCAGCCCAGAGTGTGCTCTCTTTCTCTCTCTCTATCATTCTCTTCCTGTGCCCTGTTCAAAGAGAGCTCAATTTTCAGCCACATAAATATACCTCTCTAGATGGTGTGACAGGTGGTTCCAGTAAATTGCAGCTGTTTTCACAATTAGCCCCGTAAGTTTTCTCATGCTCTTCTGGCAGAATAGCCATAAGCTGAAAGCACCATGATTTTCCTCTGCATGTTTCATTTTATAACTAGTATTTAGCATTCAGCTAAGCTTCCCCCTCCCAGACGGGTTTTGCAATCCCTAGACTGTGTCTTCCTGTATGGTGTCACAAAGCTGCCAACTGAGCCCAACCTGCTATCACCGTGTGCCCCCGCAGATGCCAATGAGTGCGGCCTGAAGCCACGGCCATGCCTCCATCGCTGCATGAACACGCCGGGGAGCTACGTGTGCTACTGCCCCGAGGGGCAGGCAAGCATGGCTGATGGCTCCTGCTTCGGTAAACACGTGCAGGGGGCTATGTGTCTCCATCCATCTATTCTATGTGAGGAGACTACACTAACGACAGCACCATTGTGCCCTCATGGGGTCATCTCTGGTTTTCTCCGGTTCCCCCCCATGGTCTAAAAACATAGCTAAGGTGAACTGGAGTTGTCAAATTGTCTGTAGTTGTGATTATGTGTGTGAATGGTGTTAGTGTACCGCGATGGGTCAGTGCCCTGTCCTGGGTTATTTCCAGCTTGGTGCCTATTGCTTCTGGAATGAGCTCTGGACCCCCTCGACCCTGTATTGGACAAAGTGGATATGGCAAATGAATGAATGAATACTTTACAGAGGTGGGAGGAAACACGCAGCCCCCCAGGGGTAAACCACACAGAGAGGGAGCATGGAAAGCCACCATGCTTGCCAACAACAGTGTTATTCTGATATCATGTAAATGTTTGTATCATTAAGAATCACTAGCTGGAGAGTCCATGTGTATATAGTTACTTGGAGCCTTGGAAAAGCCATATTGAAAAGGGTCAGGGAGTCTTCCTCTCCCTCAGCTTCAAATGCGAGCCCACATCCCTAATGGCTCTTCCTGAAGCCTCACATTAAGGTCATATTTCAGAGCAGTCTCATTAGCCCACTAGCCGTTGCCAGGGTAACCGGAGCTCTCCGTCGCTGTTGCCTCTTGCAGACTCCAGGACATGTGCCCTGGCCCACTGCCAGTATGGCTGTGAGGAGGTGCATGGTGAGCCCAGGTGCCTCTGCCCCTCCGCGGGGCTCCAGCTAGGCCCAGACGGGAGGACCTGTGTGGGTGAGTGTCCCTGGACCTTGACCATACCCATACCGACCACTCCTGCCACAGCTTTGAGGACCATGTAAGTCTCAGACTGAATTAACTCTTTAGTCCTTGAGCCCAGAAACAAGCACTTCTGATTCTATGGACATAGTGGCTTGCATGAACATAAGTAAACAAAAATGAACATGCCCTCCAGTCCACTGTTGACCACTAAAGAGTAGGTTACGATTCAAAGATTTATGCTCAGAGCGAACCGGCTGACCTCACAAGCTCTGAGCTCAAACACAGTGAGGGAGCCTGACTACACAGATTATTATGTATGCAAAATTTTCCATCCAAAATTTGCAAAAACGATTAAATCACAATCATCTGTTCAATGGCTGCCTGGCTTCCTTTGAGATCATGTTTAATATCTGAATTTCCTGAACTTTTCATTCTCCTTTCTGTAGACATTGACGAGTGTGCTTCCAGAAAGATCCTCTGTCCCCACAACAGAAGATGTGTCAATACCTTCGGTAGCTACTACTGCAAATGCAAGAATGGTTATGATCTGAAGTATGTAAAGGGAAAGTACGACTGTGTAGGTATGGCTCTATAATGATACAGGTTCATATTCACCTAGTGCAAGAGGGGAGGAATATTTCTGAAATCCTGCTCATTCAGCTATTGGCGTGTGTTGACCTGCTGATTTTGGTTATCATTACGATCCAGTGCTTCTGTTTCACTTACCCTGTTGGGCCACGACAGACTGCAACTCCTCTCCTGCTTCAGGCTGGCCTCAGAAACCCTAGCCTGACGGTCCACTCTCCTTTTAGATGCCAATGAGTGTGCAGATGGCACCCACAAGTGCAACCAAAACGTCTGCCTCAACACCCAGGGCTCATACAAGTGCAAGTGCAAGCATGGATTCCGGGGAAATGGGATCAGCTGCACTGGTAAGACCAAAGACACATGCTGGATGCAACAGGTGTGGCCTAATTTTAATGCTATTCATTACCACTAACAGAAAACCAGAGATCGCCACCTACAGGGAGGAATGCTTGGTCGTGTGACATAAAATCTCTGGACTTGATTCTCATCTGGCTCCATGCTCGATTCGTAATCTTGATGCATCTGCGTCGGACGGACCCTGCCAAAGTCAGTTTCCTGTTTTGGAAGCTCCCTGGTGTTTGCAGATGCTGATGGGAAGGTGGGGGATAGCAGTTCCATCTGTGTAAATATCTGCTACCACGGTGATCTGTATCGAGGACCACAAGGGAACCACAGGGAACCAGCAGCGCTTGCTGGATTTTTTAAGCAGATGGCATGATGAAAAGTGAGCTGTTTTTCAATAACCTTTGGTCAGTTCAGGCCTATGGGCACTGTGAATAAATAAAACTGCCTCTTTGTTTAATAGTCAAGTCCTTCTGATGGAGACAGGGGGAGTGAAGGAGAGCTCATCAACAGTGAGACAGTAATGGGAATGGTTCTTAGTGGCTCTGTCAGTCTACCACATCCCCATGTCCAGAATTTCCATAAAATGAAAAATTATCTGTTCCCATGGCTGTGCTATAGTGCCACCCTGCAACTTGTCAGCATGTGACCATTAGCATCCATTCTGTTAAACTATTACTTAGCCCATTTTGACAAAACTCACCTCAACTTTATCTGCCTCTCTTGACCAGAGCTCACTGATTTGGTCTGCAGTTGAATATATATTATTACCTATACCTATCTCCATTGTCTTAGAAGTTATGTCTTCACCTCTGGTGCTGCTAACTTTGAATATTGAATGAAGTCTAAATATCAGTCCACAACATCGGCCAAGACTGACACATAGCACAGATGGTAATGTCTTGATTTTAAATGAACATTTGCTGATACCAATATGTTAACAGCTATCTCATGTATCTCTAACTAATATATTAAAGGAGGTTTAATATGTATGATGCAATAACAGGACTTTTGGTTGAACTGGGCCAACTAAAGTGTGTCCAATATTTTAACCATCCTGAATCCTGTAGCCATCCGAGATCCAACCTTCAAATTTCCCAGGATCTTGGGAGGCAGCAAGTTAGTGAAGAATGCAATCCTCAAGCCCAGCGTGACCATGCCTGCCATGGTGCAACAGCCAGCAGTCGACCAGGAGAGTGGGAATCCTATAGAACCCCAGGAGCTGGACGACATTCACCAGGAGAAAGTAGAAAAAGAAAAGGACGCAGAAGATAGGCAGCAGAAGCAGATGGAGAATGAGCAGCTGAGACCCAGAGGAGATGTTTTCTGTGAGTCCTCTTTTCTCACCCTAATTCCCCTCTACTGCAGCACTGGGTGACCTCCAGTCATAATAAATACACTCCAACCTGATTCACATTAATTGTATGAAAAGACAATACTGATAAATTTGGCATAATAAGTAAAATATTCTTAGTAATTTTCAAGTATAATTTTACCCAAACATGTTTTGAATATTTTGACGGTCTTCTTCTGTAATTAAGAGTTGAGTTATGTTAGAGATCCCTGTCTAGACCCACAGTCTGGGCCTCTTATGCATGCAGGCACACACTGGGAGAACCCTGAATCTCAGCTTTGTTCAACGGCATCACACATGACTCCCTCTCATTGGCAACATGAGACTCTTTGCTGGGCTTATGTGGATTGTATGTTTGCTCTCTCCCCTGTTTTGTGCCATCTTAGATGTAATAGATGTGAAACTAGCTGACTTACAACCAGGGGCAGATTAATACACCGGCTATCGTAGACTATAGCATAGAGCCCAACTACGCCTAAAATTGACAAATTTTACTATTGGCACCCTGCGTGCTGACTGGCGGATTACTGTCGTTGCATTATTTTTAATTCTCTCTTGTTTCATTTTTGGCTCCAAAAAATAGCTCAGGCGGCTGCTAGCCATGTCAGTTTCGGATCCCCAAAGTTAATCCACCCTTGCCTAGAACCCCGAGCATAGCATTCAAGGTTGATTTGTCTTATTATACCCAGACATGAAATACAACCCAGATACGTTTAGTCATTCTCTCAGGTGCGCTAAGCTTCACATCGACATATGGTGGATTTCATCTCTAATAAATGGAGGAATGCTGGCATCATGTCTGTGTTGTTTATATTAAAAATACAGGCAGATCCTCGGGAAATTCCTTGTCCATCCATCTTCTGTATTGAGTCACAGAATTTCACACATATACACACACACATATGTATGTGTGTCTGCACCTGTGTGCGTGAAATTCTGTGACCGTGGATGGACGGATGGATGACATCAGTGGCTCTTTGCTCTGAAAATGCCACATGTTACAATACTGCCTTCTACGTTGTAACATTAAACTGAACCACAACTACAGTGCTGGAACACTTTCCATCCTGACATTTCATTGTCCCATAACACAGACAGGGCTGATGGTAACAGTCTGGCATTCTGGTAGATTGCCATGTTCACAGAAAAAAAAAATCAGGAACGTTATAAGCATATAAAATGAGTTTTGTGTGATCAGTGTTATTTGATTCCACGTTGTTTTTTTCTGACTTATTTATATGTATGCTTATACATATTTTTATATGATTACTGAGACTGGGAGCCAGATTTTCCCACTCACTATTACTACACCATATTAATAATTGTAGCAGCCAGACCACCTGTTGGGTACTTGAGGTATTTACCCAGATCAGCAGTTTTATTCTTTTCAGGATGTATCTGACAGGTTCTGACATGTCCATAGCCTCAGGGGACAAATTCTGGGCAAATGACTACTCAGGGTTCGTATGCCTGTGTGTTTGGACCCTCAACAAAGCATTCTCTGTAAAAAATGAATGCAAAAGTGTGTGTTTTCTCGTGCTTTCCAGTCTCAGACGAGTCCCAGTCTGTATTTGGTCTAGCAATGGCAATGAAAGAGATCACCATTACCCCCGGGCAGCAAGGTAAATGAGATTAATCCCACTGCTACTGAACTTCTAAAAGTATCTTCTGGCAGTTGATTGAAATCAAGTTGATGTGAAGTGTGAAAACAAACACTCCCAAGTGAAGTAGGACCATGCCTTGCAGAGTTTATAATGGACTGCAGCTTTAACCACGGAGAATGTGAATGGCTGCAGGATCAGGAGGATGACTTTGACTGGAGTGTCATCTTCCACAAAGATGGTAACCTCTATTATACATATCCAACAATTTTCTAGAACTGCTAATCAAAAGCAGGGTTGTGTGAGGTATAAGGATAAGGATACTTCTCTGCGATATAGGCACCATCGGTCTCTATGTTCATGCCTGTGATCCCAGGACAGCAGTATTACGTGACAGTGGGTGGCCTTCTCGAGGAAAGGAAGCACCTGGCCAGGCTGAAGATGCTTCTCCCCGGTCGTGTGCAGCAAGCTGGCTTCTGCCTTGCATTCAGTTTCCGGCTGATGGGCGATCAAGCGGGCATACTGCGGGTGCTGCTTGACAACAACGAATCCCCTATATGGGAGCAACATGCCAGCCACAACCAGACCTGGCAGATGGAGCTCGTGACCGTGACCAGGGAGGAGAACCCTCCACAATGGGTATGGGAAAGGTGGAGGTGCATCACAAACATGATGTCATTGGTATAGGTGTTACCCATGAGGGGGGATGGGTGAGACACAACCCACCCCATATTCAAAACAGTGGTGTATGTCCCACTCAATATTTTCTAGGATCTTGTTTTAAAAAATATGAATAAATATGTCAGGAGAATCTGACCTACTAGGCGAGGGGGAAAAACTTACAGCCAATGATTTCAGTTTCATAGGAGGTCATACAGAATAATGTGGAGGACAGATTTGACTCTGTGACTTCATGGATCTGTCCCCACCCCCCCTAATATTGAAAACACAGCGACAGCCTTAGTCATTGGTTATCCCCACTAACTATTTCTTGGGGTTGAGTTCATTGGGATCAAGCTCAAGTTCTCTGAACTTCAAGGGTATGCATTTAGCAACTTTGAAAATATTCTTATTCATCGCTATTGTGTTTTTTTCTGCAGATCATCTTTGAGGCAGAGCGTGGAGTTGGGGGAGAAATTGGGTTGGACAATGTTATGATAACCTCTGGGGCTTGCCAGGCAGGTGACCCAGACGTTTTGTAAACTGCCCTGCACCTCATCCATCCCAAAGATGCAGGTTTCCTATTTGAAGTACTATAACATGGTTAGTATTAAGAGAATACATAGAAAAAACAGTATTGCAGCAAGTGTAGAGTTTAACATAATTATAATTATCCATTTGCTTGGTTTGACTCATTATGCTAGCATTTCACTTTTGCATATCTACTGTAAATATTTTGTACTGAATTATAATAAAAGTCTTGTTTTAAAACTAGTTTGCACTTTTATTCAACTGAGTTGATGGTTACTTAAAACATACTGCATATCATATATAAAAATTCAAATCAGAACCAACCAATTTAACACATCATTTGGAGGGAATCTGTTCAATTCCTCATCCAAGCTCTAGGTGGTGCAGTGAGAGGTGGCATATGTGTGGGACTTCAATGTTTAATTTGGTGACCACAATTTATGACCCTCATAACTCAAAGACAGCTTTAACGCCAAGTTCTGAATAACAAGAAAATCACAAGAAAAATCCAATGACCTCCAATATCATGCTAGTAAATGCTATAAACAAAATACTCGGGGGAAATGTATTAAATACATCAATCGTAGGTATATTATATTATATTACGGTATTGAATTCGACATCGTGACTTTCCACTTCCGGGTCACATGAATGCGGAAGAAAAATAATTTCTTAAAATTTCCGTTTTTGCACTATGGGCAATGTGGCATCTGTCTGCTTGTACTGTATTCGGTACGTCCTCTAGTGGCGTTATTGCACGTTTCTTGGTGAACTATTATAAAAGCAATCACTTTACGCATGTACCTGGCTAGCTAGTTTTTGTACTTTTAGCCAGGATTGCTAAGTTTGCTCAGTCGCTGACGTGAGATTTTCGAGGTCTGTTTACGTATGTGTAACTGTTTTATTACCTTGTAAATAGTTTGTCGGGTTTTCAGACTACCCCAGCGCCTTTGACTTAGCTAGGTTTATGTTTATAATGAAATAATATAGATTTGCCGAAGATTTCTTGCGTGAGCGTGAGAGTCTTGAAAGCCTGAATGTCACGCCAGATGCGTGAGAGTTGGCAACCTTGTTTTTAGCTAGTTCACTTAAGCAAAATAAAATGCACGCGCAGAGATGCGCTTTCTGATTTGTGTTAGAGCGTGTATTTTTTGTAATTTTAAAGTAGGGAAGAATTGTTAACGAATATGCATTTAGTAGTTTTTTCTTCAAGTTGTTTTTAATGATGGACACAAAAGAAATTATTCATTATGCACAGCAAATTGAAAAACTTCACCGATCAGGTAACTATGACAGTGTCTTGTCCCTGCTGAAGACTTTTGAAGAACATCACATTACAGTGAAGCAGGTTCAAGAAACTGGCATTGCCAAAGTTTTATTTCAGGTGCTCAAATCCTGTCCAGTGGCAGCGGTCAAGAAAATGACCAAGTGCATATTCTCAAAATGGAAGAAACAATTTGGTGACTCACGCTGCAATAATCAGAATGGAGTACTCGGAGGACAACATCCAAGCAACCGAGACATGGACACTGATGCCGGAGACGGTGCTCCTTGTATGTTGAGAGGAGTGAAGGATGATTGTCAGTGTTGTAAAGATGAGGAACATGCTGTTTCAGAGAAAAGTGGACACCGTCTTGTGTCCAGTCCAGCATTTGACCGAGTTGAGGAAAATGGCATGTGTGCTGTTGATGGAGAGAAAAATACCTTTGCATCACTGAAGCAGCTTTCAGAAGACCCATGTGGGAATTCTTTAATTTCCTCGGTGGCTCCTGTATCCTACGATAAGAACATCATTCCTCTTAGATCCAAATGTTCAGAGCTGATCTTCCAAGTTCTCTGCCAGTACAAGATGGCAAGAAAGAAGGAGCAATCCCCATCTCGGCTCAGAGATCTGGCCTGTGAAATTGAGGAACACATCTTCTGCATGCACAGTCAGAATGAGAAAAGGTATAAAACCTGTGTCAGGAGTAAAGTGCAGAACTTAAGAAATACCCAAAACCCAGACCTTCTCCAGGACTTGGTTAATGGACAGCTGAGTGCTGAGGTCTTTGCCAGGATGTCCGTGTTGGAGATGGCAAGCAAGGACCTGAAAGAGCTCAGGGCAGGATACACCAAGTCGGGTATCAGACTGCACCAGCTACCCCTGCCAGTGGAAGGTACCCCCACCAACAAGGTCTGCTGCAGGCGTTGTGAAGGATTCAACTGCAACATGACGCTGATCTCCAGAGGGGCCCTATTCCTGCCAGCTTGGGTACACAGTGCAAGTCCAGATGATGATGCGATGACATTTTTGACCTGTAAGACTTGTGGGGAGCAGTGGTACCACAGTGGCTGGGTTTGTTTGTAAAGAGAAGAAAACACCTAATAGATGACTGTTAAATTTGCCAGCCTTATCATAAGTGTTTAGCCCACAAAGTTGTTTGTATTGTGCAAGTGAAAAATCTGAAATTAAATATAAAATGCCAAGATGGAGTCTTGAAACTTTTCAATGAATCTAAAGCTTCAAATCAACATAAGCCCTTCATGACAGCTGACAGAACTTGTTATAGGCATTTATAAAGGTTTGTTCCAAATTTTGTGGTTGTCATAAATGCTGACATAGGGACTACTATGTCATTAAACCAAGTATATCATGGTGGTGCCTATGCTGAGCACAAGCGTAGTTACTTCAGACACAAAACAAAAAAGAGACATTTTAAATAATATATTTTACCATCTTTAGTTTAAATTGTAAAAACCTTTAAAACAGACCTGAAATAAATGAAGAGAAGTGAAACAAAGCCTGCTTCTGCAAACGGGTACCGGCCATTCCCTCTTTGTATACATATGCAATTAACACTTTTAAACTTAAAAACTCAATAAAATATTCAGCAACATTAATAACATTACAGACTGTCCTACTCAGCCAGGCGGTGGTGGTAAAGGTTAACAGTTGTGAAGTATTTCAAAGTAATTCAACTCATCCTCATTGTTTTATTTTGTATGATGCGCATGAGTTAGTGGATGCAGAAGAAGGTGAAGTTTTGTCCCAGGCAAAATAAGGCGAGCTAGTAGTAAAGGTGGTGGGATTTAATGGAGGTGAAAGTTGTAAAAATGGACATAGTGGAGGGGAAGTTAAAAAGGTGGACCAAGACATATTATACGCAGGGAATGAATGGGGTGGAAGGATATGGAACTAGTGGATTAGGAGGAAATAAATGATTGCCTGGGACAGAGAAGAAGATGGGGATAAAATGAGATGGTACTTCAGGGCGTACTCACACTACGCCGGGCTAGGGGTGTGCAATATAATGCCTCGATTATATCGCGCATATAGAATAATCACCAGGGCTTTAGATGATGGGCGAAATATTTGGCTGGATGCCAGTTTTCCGGTATTATATAGACGTTTATTTATGACCAAAAT
>JAODKK010000001.1:35329555-35339966 GCA_026774405.1 Petrocephalus microphthalmus | reverse complement strand
TGGCCTAGGAACCCCCCCCCCCCAATTAAGTAAACAAATTACAATGGTGCGGTGGCTTAGAAGACAGCTGTGAGTTTTATTCCAGCTAAGGCTCATGTTGACCCCATAACTGCTCAACTCCCATCTTCCAGATCAGTGCAGATGTGACACATGAGACTCAAGAATGAGCATGGCCACCATGACCCTGAGAGAACGAGCGATACCTCCATACGGATGGACCGGGGGAGCTGTGCGGCTCACTGTTGGGCTCTTGAGCAAGGCCCCTAACCCCTAACTGCTCTGACCCTGCCTTCTCAAAACGATATACTCAAATGATATACTCAAAAAGTATATCATATTAGATAAAACTCTGCAAATTAGATGTTTGCATTAAATGTAATATTAAGCAACCTTCAAAGGACAACTACACTTCCAGGAAGAGAAAGACAAAGTAGATGGACAGAATAGAGGCACTGAACACAGCGTGTTGCCACACACCACCACATGACTGACCCATTAGGTACCTCTAAAGACACAGACTCCCTTGTCAGTAATGGACAGTATTATGCTCCATGTTCATGTTCTCCTGTTCTCCTCCCTGGACATTCCTGCATGTTTGTGCCCAGTGCTTATTTACAACATGAAGAAAGGGGCCACAGCAATCTCACCGCAGCAATTACCCAAGAACATCTCCTCAGCACTGCAGATAATAGTGGAGGCAATAAACAGCAAGGCACATCCCTGCGAGGCCCCACCCAAAAAGAGAGACTAAAAACAAAAGCAGAATTATATCCACCACACAGCAGCAGCCATCTAAGCTTCCCACCCTTGCAAAAGATAATCCATTATATATATATATATATATATATATATATAAAAAGATCGTTTACTGAACAAAGTTCACAAGACCACCGAACAACCAGTTTACATGATCCACAACACAGTTAATGCCTCCTCATGTATCCTTATACTGTACAGGGTTCTTTCCTTATCCCCCTCCACCCCTGGTGGTCTCAGAATACTTACCACGTGTTCTTGTAAAATTAACATTAAAATTCAAAAAAATACTGCAGGTCCAAATCTCTGAAGAGCTGCTGACAACACATGAGTCCCACATATGAGCCGTTGCAAAAATGTGAGATTTCGATGAAAGTATGCCATTACTAAAAAAAAAAAAAAAAAAAAAAAAAAAAAAAAAAAGTCAAATAGAGCTGAAAAGCTATTAAGAAATTACTCTCCATGGACCACAGCGCTTCAGGGTAACGATGGATGCATGTGTCGACAGACCAGCATGTGGACATTTATTATGTTTCCTGTTAATTGTTTATTCCTGTAACTAAGGAACGATGATTTAGTCCACATACTCACAAACAAGGCTTTGTTTTACAGCCACACTTATTCATGGGTATGAAGCAGTACATTTCCTGAGTTTAGAACCAAAAACCTTCTGGTGAAAAGTTTGTTCTTAATTACTAGGTCACCTGCCGACAACGATTTCACAATTCTGTTGCTCTTATCCAATTTCTGCTGTGCAGAATTCATCCCATTAGCCAGCTTGTAACAATGTTACTTGGGTAAAGTTAACTTACAATAGGTCAGTCCAACAATGAACAGCTGGAAAGCACTTAATCCTTCATGGGTTGAATAATTTGCACTGTAATGAGCAATTACTCAGACAGTATTACACACCTCACATATTAATTATTACAAAACAAAACCCTAACAAACTAGTGGGTGTATTCTGGAACAAACTGGTGACACCTGTTTACATTTTAAGCTGTTTACATGTCCCATCATGCAGAGATCAGTATTTACAGTAGCTAAACACTGACCAAAGCCCCTAACGTAAGCAGACCATAGAAGATCACTTTGATGAGCTCCTTTTGGACTGCAATACATCACAGTATCCAACCACAACCCCAGCTCAACAGCAGAACATTTACTCTTCATCTAGGGGTGATCAAATCCATCTCATCTCCCTCTCAAGTAAAGTGACCAGTGTTAAAACATGGCATCACCAACCATCACATGCACAGATTATTACTTCACTATATACACAGTGAAGGTAAAAATGGCATTTCATGATAAAATATTACTCTTTTCTTTTCACTCTTTAAAACCAACAAAGCATAATAAAATACTGAAAAGTGTAATGATTAAAATAATAAAATCTCATTACTTAACTCCATCCCAACCAATATAAGAAATGTTATGAGGTCATCAGAGATGTGTGATTAAGGAGAAGTTTGTCCTGGGGAACAGGACAGAGTTCACTTAAGAGGCAAACACTGGTTCCAAGAACAGAAATGAGACCCCACCCCCGATTATACTGGAAAACTGCTAAGCTACTGCTCTCTGACCCTTGTTGGATGCCATATTAGACATCAAATAAGAAAGCTTCCATTGTCGTTCGGGTGACTCAAATCTGTGAATCTCATTAAAGGAAATCATAAAAACACACATCTCTCTAAACTGCAAATAATGTTACCTTTCACAGCTCTCTGGCCCATATTATGTACATGCAGGAATTTAAGCATTGATGAGGATTAAGGTTCAAACTGTACACAAAAACTCCCAAAAAAATAAAACACGACTAAGTATCAGATATTGGTCCCTCAACAGAAACTTGGGATGAGGCTGAACAACAGTGATTTAGTCACACAAAACAGCTTAGATATCAGATAGTACCTCTGCATCTACCTCTTGAAGTTACAATTCCAAGCGATATAGGGGCCGTTTGGACAAGTGACTCTATGCACAACACTGGCCTCGATTTGCAGGGAAGCGCTCGGCTCGGTGGAAAACGCGTCAAGAATAGAAATGGAGAAACTCATGTCAACACCTTGGCTGGCCAAAAACACCCCAGGGTTTCCTTGACAATGAGGGAGATGGTAGACTCCTGGCAAGACCATTCCATTTCCCTTTAATGATGACAGTAAGGTAAGAGTTTAGACCATCTTTGTTTTCAGGACAAATGTTTACCATTGCATGTCATAATTTATCTATTTCTTTTTTTTTTTAACAGATGTTTTTGTGAATCCATACGACCAATGCACCAGCATTTATTTCATGCAGCATATCATTTGCTGCGGTGGGTTTATCATGCCCAGACAGCTACTTGATCTTCTGCAACCTGAGGGCCATTTCATGCCGATGGCTCTCATCTAGGATGACAAAACGCAGAATAGAAAGTGTGGTGCACGCTGCTCAGGGATGCAGAAAGCTGACGATCCAGCCAATCCTCGGGGACACATTTATGAATATCACCGAGAGGAAACAGCTGCTTACATTTGCATATATTATTCATGCTAATGAAGTGAATCAGTTTCCCGTCTTAGCACCCGGCCACCGTAGCCCTGCCTGCCACACCCCCCTCGGAGTCTCACAGATACCCTGTCTTCACCCCTGAATCTGGACAGCTCCTGTCCAGTCCGATCAACATGCAAAATCAGCAGTTACCAGCTGGCACCCCCTGCCACATTATGGGCAACCACATAAGGTAAGCCCTTAACCTGCCTGTTCCCTGTCACGTGCTAGGTGAAAGGATGACAAGCTGTCGTGTAAACATAAGCACTTAAGTTGGGTAATTAAAATGAATACTGATGAAATGAATTTTAATGAGCTGAATCTTAAGGAATGAAAACTACTGAAGATGAACACCTGATTTGAGTGGAATTTTGAACTAGGACATTTTACATTCCTTAAAGACTTATAACTGATAAACATTCTGATGTGCATCCTTTTATGATTGCTCTTGGTTTCCTAGACTCCATGTTACCCAAGACTATAAGGCTGGTAAAAACTTGTTTTGACCATGAAATCCTAACCCAAAATCTCAATTCTGACACATCCTCTGGTATCTCAGGCCCAAACATTTGGGTTTCCTGTGCTATTTTGGAAGCTGTGCTATTTTGGAACTCACTTTGGTGCCTATTTTACAGATGAGTGAAAAGACACAATGTAGGTTTACTGAGAATCGCCACAGAATGTATGAGAGAGAGCAGCTACAATTGTGGGTTTTGTAGCCCACGGAAACTAATTCCATCTAGAGTCATAGATCATCATGAACTACTTATATAATGTTCCCTCACATGTGTCCAGCATATTCGGCTGATTTATGCAGATCATGAAGACCATTTTGTGTTGCAAAAAACATATTACAGTGATGTAATGGTACTATATTATAAGTAATACAGCAGATCAGAAACATTATATTAATATTTTCCATCCATCCATCTGCCCATCCATCCATCCTCCAACAGCTGGTCAGGGTATTTTCTGTCACTCATTTAGTTGAATGATCGGCCTTAATTTGCTGAAAACCCCAGGTTCCTTCTGCAGTGGGCGCATCTAACCTCACAAAGCTCAGTTCTTCCGGTCTACTGAGAGCATCTACCCACTGTGATTAACTACCTACCAAAAACACACCCTGAGCGTAGAGAAAAGTGTAACACACTGTGGCATCTAGTGACCACTCACTGAGCAGGATCTGACCAGGGTGTGGCTGGGGTGGACTACTAGAGACCTGGGAACTGGCGCCGCCTGGCTGCAGCGGCCTGACACAGCTCGGCTTGCTTTTCATGCCATCCACGGCTGCCCAGCTGCATGCATGAGCCCCCGAAGCCTACTGTTGTTGTTTTTGTTTAGCAGCTGTAATGAAGGGGGCTATGCACAAAGGGCTATCTGTGAGCAGCTGAATGGACGGCCGGGACAGCAGCCAAGGGTCCGACTCAACAAGCGCCTTTGAAACAGACTTAGCCAACACTCCCACAGTCGAGAAAGGATGTCTCACCTTACAGAGTCTATAGCCATGGCCAGATTCACAAAATGTGTGTGCGTGTGTGTGTGTATGGGGGGGGCTGTGGCTAAGTGTGGATTCTACCAGTACCCCCCCCACCCCCAACTCACTTTTTCGTCTTTTCAGAAAGCAGTTGGTTCCCAGCTGCATGGGAATTGTTCCCGACAAAAGACACCAACTCATACTAAACACTGGAATACTTTCCTCTTTGGGGACTAGAGTTACTAGGAAATGATACGTGTCACCTTTGACATTACAAATAATACAAGTCAATACAAATAATAATTAATATACTTGTCAACAAATATAAATGGAATACAACAAATATTATGGAATACATGCCAAAGTCAATACCAACAGTACAAAATATGTTTGCTTGGATTCACACAACCCAGAAGAGAGGTTTATTTCTGAGAAGGTGGAAATGGAAATGGCATAAAGATTATGAATGATCATCTTCTGAAACGTGCCTGCACTTTTGGTGTACGAAGAAGGCAGTGCTTAATATACAAGACATTTAATAACTACAGACCCAAAAAATAAAAAAGACATTTAAAACGCTATTTAAAACCTTAACCACAACCCCCCCTCCCCCAAGGGGACCTGATAGACAAGAAATAAGCTTTAATGGGGAAACAGAGTCATCGCAGGGTTTCAGGTCCGTAATCTGTGTCACTGGGGGCTGTAAGAGGAGGAGGTGTTTTCGCTTGGAAGCAGCTGTGCGAGACCACTGTAGCACTCCCTCTGGGACAGGGCATGGAAGCAAACCAAGCAGTGGGCATGGACCAAGGTCAACAGGCACCAAATAGCAGACTATAGTCACTCTCCTCGGATGCCACACTTACTACTCCCCCCCCTCACTCTGAAGCTCCATGATTGCCAACTTCACACTTGGGATCTATAAACATTTTTGTACAGTGATTTTAATGCCAAATAAAACCAAGTTTATATTTAAGAACCACTCTGCAGGTTGGGAAAGAGATTAATGCTTATTAGCTGTGATGCATTATGTCTGTTTGACTGGCCAATGTTTAAGAAAATGCCTTCAGAGGACAACATGAGCCTAGAAGGGGGAAAAAAATTCTCACACACTTAAAACAGGGGAGAGTGCTGTCATAGACAGTCATGTCAATACAGGGTAGCAAATAGAACCATCTGGAAACTCTGTCTTTTCACCTCCAACAAGGTCCCTAAATACATCACTCCATTCATCTTCTAACAGTAAAACTATGAACTGGAGACCTACCCACACACACACACACACACACAGCAAAGGTGGAATTTAAAGCCCCAACAATGCCTATCTAATGTATAATATACACCTAAATGTATAAGCACAAAGACACAGACATACAGATCGGGGCCCTCGGCACTGGAAAAATGGAGACAGAAAATGGCTAGATGATTAATACAAACAATCACATGATGTCTCAGGGGACTTGGCTGAAATTAACACACTGATCCTTCACACCAAGAGAGCGCTTCAGGAATCCAACACACGGACTGCATTAGGCTAAATGGGGCTTACGTGTCAGGGAAAATCTGATCACTGGGTTATGTAATTAGATTTCAGCAGTTGTTCCCTCACTTTGCGACTGCTTTCAGAGCATCAGTTGTGCCGCCAGAGTGCATTAGCAGCTAAGAGGGCAGCTGACAAAGGGGACATGACAACAGGTTCCAATACCGAGCAGTCTGCCCCAGTGGCTACCTGAGTAAACACCGTGATGAACGAGTGGGTTAAATGTACAGCTGGGCTTCAGGAGGGAAACATGTCTGCTAAGCAAATCAGTTTGAGACGGTTCAAGCTTTCTGGTGGAGCAGAGCTCCGGCTGCAAGACAAAACCTGCGTCAAGGCCAACATCGCCAGGACAGCCTGAAAAGCACTCCCTCAGATCTGGGCAGAGAAAGGCGACGGAGAAAAAAATAAAATAAAATTCTTAACTGGATTTGGAGTTTGGTCAAATTGCTGCTGGGTCTTACCATTTTAATTCAACGAATGCATGTTGACCATGAAAACGAAACTTGGCCATACCAAAGAAACATATTCTTTTCGAGTTGCGATTGAGTTATATCTGAGCCACACAGACGTAACAGTAAAAGAGTTCCGCTACACTACATTGTCTGACCACAGAAGTTCGGTCATTAGCTACTGTGCAGCGCGCAGATGGCGATGGACCTTTTGCCGTGCCGCTTCCTGTTAGATCATGAGCTCTCCGAGAACTCTTTCCCACAGCACTTCACATTTCACCCCATTTCCACCGAGCAGGGATGTGAGCTGAACACAAATTAACGGTCAACAGTGGTAACTCAATGGGGTTTGGGCCCCCACCCCCGACCGTGTGCTCCTGAATAGGCCCCCATTGAGATTCTAGGGACACAGCTCTTTGCTTGAGAGCTCACTCCCGTCGGGGTGTCCCATTCCTACCATTTCATATCACAATAAACAAAGGGCCCCTTTGTCTGTAGAGGACTTATTAAGTTGCACAAATTAACAGCGCTGTCTTAATGGCTGGCGTCCAAAAGATGGTCGCCACGTCAACACAATGAAGGGGAGGGCAGTGAAAGATAAACAGGGGTAATATTCCAGACTTTTCTCACATATTCTGAACTGAAGTTACTCATTTTTCCAAACTTCACACCGGTCAGGAAAACTCATCAGCCACGCTAAGATTCCCATCGATGTGGAGGAAATCCCAGAAAGCAGACCATCCCGACAAAAAATGCAGTAGGCTCAAGAGTACACATTCGCAAAACGGGAATGCTGCAGAGTGTGATTCCCCAAAAGAAAAAAAGAAACAGCTGAAAACCTTGCCTTTGGAAGAGTAAATCAAATCTAGGAAAGACATGGCTCCAATCATATCGTTGCATCCCCCCCTCCCCCCGCCCCCCGACTAAAGAGTCCTTCTCTTGAAAACCCATGGTTTCTCAAGTCACTGGCAAGCGTTCCTGCATGAAAATTCCCAGGTGAACTATGGGAGAGCTGCCACAGCCTGGAGGCCCTGAAAGACCACAATGCCCCAGAGAACTGCACATGAATCCAAATCCACCACTGTGTTGCTGAAGGTGACGGCAACCACCATAACTGTTAGAGACTAGGACTTGGAGCCAAAACATTACTGGCTTCCTCAGGGTAGCATTATTAGCTTCCTGAGGGCAACACTACCCAACAAACAGCATGCAAGACATACAAAAGCTGCTTTGGACAAAACATCTGCAAGTGTATTACATGGAAATTGGGACATCTGTGCACCTGGCATATGCAGAATGAGTTAAACAATTTAACTTGGAATAAACTGATTTCCCCCCGTTGCACAGCGATCTACGGGGGCTTTAGACAGAATGGAAAGCCTCCAAGCCTGTGAATTTGCATGTACTGGCTCTCCATTACTCAAGGAAAAAAAAATGTGCAAAATTTATTTTTATATTGCATGAGGAACTGGTTTCAGCGTAAGCATCACTACAGAGAGGACTTTCCAAGTCGTTAAGTATTAAAACTCATTATTTTAAAATAGAGGCATCTGAAAGTGCTACAGGCCTTGACTACATCTCAAAACCACACTGGATCAAAAGAAAAGAACACTTGAAAAGCAAATTAATTTCAACTTCTGCTACCAGAGAAAAGTGTAATCCATGATTTTCACATTCAGGGCTGATATTTTTTTTTCCATTTAGCATGCAAATCTCAGTAACTAAAGGTTAAGAAATAACAACCTTCTGAACATCACAAAGCCAGGAAAATTCATTAAAATGTAAAATAATCCATTTAGAAAATGTACGTGACGTAAATCTGGAAAGTTAAACTCAAATTACACTCGATCCACTGGCCCAATTGGTATAACTAGGACTTAATGATTGGTAATATATTTAAACAGATTTCTTTTTCACTCAAAAACCTGCATAACCATACAGCGGGCCTCTACATAGTACCTGTGATAAAGGACGTTTGTATAAATCACAATGACATTTAGCATTTTAATGTAGTTAGACTAACTCATAATAAGTATCATAGTAGGGTTGCTGCCATTTCATTTCTCTCAGTCAACTTCAAACCCCTCCCCCCGAAATCCCACCCTCTCAGACACCCACCGCTTTATACAGAATGTTCCACAATCCATCACCAATGCCATTCCCACAGACAAACCCTTGCGCTTTGCTACAATTCAGATGGTGCTTAGCAACAGTAGCTTTGTGGGAGGAGGGGCAGGTGAGAGTCACACGATTCTCACTCTAAAGCTGGCAGGAAAATAAATAAATAAATAAAAAACTTTGGATACTGACATACAAGTAGGACGTGTATATTCCTTGTCAGTGCTCAGAGCACATGCCGGGCTCTGTGAGGGGTAGGACATTTTTCACTGACAGCGATGCAGCTCTGAGACAGACCACTTCTGCTGGGATCTGGTGACATGCCCAGATCATGGGGGGAAAAAAAACTCACCTAATTTAAAACAGAGAGCTCAAATTTAATTTCCCCTGAAAACTGTGGAAAAAGAAAGGTCAAATGTCATGACGCATGCTCCACTGAACTTGACAAAAAGATGTATAATAACAGAATTGACCTAAAGTCTTATAGACTTTGATGGGTCGAAGGAAAGGAAGTGGTTCTGTTAACATTGTCCATCACACATGGGAAATGCATGCAATTCATTTTTATAAGTTTTAGAATCTGAGTACCTAATGACCTGAAGTATAAAACCCAAACAGATTGGGGGTTTGTGTATTGGGGAAAAAAAACAACTGTTTTGTGTCTAGTTCCACTTGAATCAAATCAGTCAATTTTAAATTGCAATTAATGGTTTTTATTCTTGAACAATTTTGAGTTGGACTGCATTTTGAAGGAAGTTCAACCAGCACACTCCATTAAAATTGGATATTATGCAAACACCCACGACAAAGTCCACTGCTTACCAGTAACACTACTTTGGACATGAACATGAAGGTGTCACCACTACTCAAAGTCAACAGAATTTTATTGATACACACACTGATTAAATTTTGACTGTCCTGTCAAATGGCTGAGATTTCTCACTTCAGCCATCAGATAATATAGTTAGTGTGTGTAACTATGGAACAAGCTAGAGACCCCTGTCAGAGGTCTGCACGGTGAACTTCCTGTTCATTTACATGTCTACATGCCATCTGGTTAGCAGAGGCACTGGTCGCCCCACAAGTCCAATGAAAGTGTTTAAGAATTGATGGGAATCCCCAGAAGGTGGTGTCTCCATCCCTGTGAGCTTCACGCTGCACACTGAGCAAGACAAATGGCAAACACTGAAGGCTGGAGCGTGACGGGGGGGGGGACCCTCCGACATGACCGGGGGCCCCATGTGAACCCGATCTTCACAGTGGTTTGAGGAAGGTCTGATGGCATCCAGAAAACATTCCAAGAACAGCTGACTGAATGCATCCCCCACCAGTGTTTCACTGGGGTGAGTCATCAGAGTAGCCATCACCATTGTTAAAGGCTTCATAGGGTGGCTTCCTGACACAAAACTCCCCAATTCTCTGTCAGATGCTGAGGTGTTGGCTCAAAATTTAAAAAAATTTAAGCACCCTTAGAATCATGATAGGCCGTGTGTCAAGCACATTAAGAAACAGCAAAGCACCTTTACAGCTATTGTACTATTAACATTT
>JAODKK010000001.1:35252580-35265600 GCA_026774405.1 Petrocephalus microphthalmus | reverse complement strand
CAGGCTAGATACCCAGCCCTGTGTAATTTGGAAATTCACTGAATGATACAGTGTGCCAATTAGCAATCACTAAATGGCCATGGGAACTATGAATGACTAGATGCATAAATAACTTCATAACAGAGCTGCCAAAGGGAGTAAACATTACACTGACAGGAAAGCAGGGTAATGAAAAGAAATAGACAGATGTATATATAGAAACGCAAACAGGAAATGGTGGTGAATTCCGATAGTACCCAAAGGAGCAGGATGCACTAAATCAGACCAGTAAATCGCCAGTGGGTAGTGGGTAGCCTTCTTAATACAGGTGTCAAGAACACTGGGGAGGAGACAAACTTGAAAACCTGCAACACGCAGCGGTTAATCCCTACAGATCATCTGTACCACTCACCCACCTCCCTGGAGTAACCACTCGCAAAACAAATACATTTTTTAAAATGCTTCCAGAGATTATGCGACCTGATACCAGCCAATATCAATGACTCCACTTTGGCACTGAAATAAAGAGGTACTTAATAAACTGTCCCTTTTGTTTACGTCTGCAATAGATCAGCGTGGCTGCTTACAGGGTTACAGCTGGGATTGGACACTGCATCTCCGTTAAGGCCTAGATGTGGGACTCACTCCTCAAAGCTGTCACAACAGGTCAACTTAGAGAGGAAGCGTAAAATAGAGCCAGCGAGCTATAATGGCACTGTAACCCAGAAAACCTTATCATAGTTTAAAGAGGTGGAACTTATTCTGTATATAACATGGAAGCTTGCAGAAAAACTATTGCATTTGAAATATTGGAGCTAACAGGACGATTTTGGTGCAGCAGTCCATCGTGGGTGGAACAGTTGAACAGCTGCTAATACGTGTCCCCATGTTGGACACTGCAGGAAAATAGGTCTGACATTTACTCCATAGGCAGCGACAGAGCACCACCATTCTCAAGCAAATATTGACATGAACAAATTCCATAATTCATCTGAGGCAGTCGTTAAGGCCAAAAGCTGGGGCAATATACACTCCATTTGTATTCACATTTCAAAACTACCCTGTTGACAACATCAGGGTAGAATTGTGTCTTGTAGCAAAACTAGAGATTTGCGGCGCTTGCAAATTACAAGGCTCTGAAAGACCTTTATAGCTTAGAGTTTTTTTATGAAATGTGGCTCTGTAATTCAAAGCATACCTGCCTATTAGACTATTTTGTGTTTTACCATGGAATAATGCAGAATCTGTCTGCCACAGAGAACCCTAACAGCAAAAAGAAAAACAAATTGGACTAAGAACCTAAAATAGCCCATTTCAAAATAACTAACTTTCTGAGCACTTTAAACAGGTTTTCCTTTTAGATTTAAAGCACACATATACACAAATTTATATGACCTTGAAAACAGCCACTATTGATCTTATTTTGACAGTGAGCAATACTAGTTAACATTATAAAGTGCTGAGACATTAATTTTGCGCTCTGTTATAAAATATTGCTTTATTGGACAGACAAATTCAAGACTAACATAAACACGAACAGACAAAATGAAAAATATGGATTTAAAATTTCCATTATTTTGGAAAGATGATGCAATCAGGGATTAGTACACTTATACTATTTCTGAAAACACAATGCATGTATTATCTTCTTAAGCCTGGGATGGTAATTAAGTCATTTGCTTTATCAATAACTAGAAAAAGATTTAATCAGCCTCAAATGGCTGTAACTCCCACTTCTGTGTAACTCATTTACATTGATTCTTTGGTCTAAGAAGGACTGGGGAAAATCCTGCAGCCCTTTTTACATCGTGCTAAAATGCAGAGCCAGTTTTCTATGTCTGTTCAAGATTTCTGAAGAAGAGTTCTGAAGACAAGATACAGTATGTGGCCACCATAAACCCTCAGCTCGTAAAGAAAAGGGCATATAGCTGCTTGCCATCTCCTCTGCCCAAAAAGCTTCAATTTTTCAATGGAAAAACCCAAAACTTCACTGCTGAATTTAATTAGGATATCCATCTGCTATAACGGCCAGTCGATTACAGGGTCACAGTAAACCTGGAGCTTATCGGCACAGGGCAGGGGACACCAAGGTTGGGATTCTGATCAGTTGCAGGGGGACATATCTACACACTCGGAACAAGCTAGAGTGACTACATTACCTAATCATGTTATCTGAAGGTCTTTTACTCAGTTCAGACAATGGTGTGATTATGCACATGACTCATAATGAGGTGTGTATGTGGACATGGGTATGTTGCAAGAGCTAGGAGGCATGGTCTAAGTGTGTTTCTGGCGAGATGGGGAAAGTTAAAAAAGGCAGCTGGCATTAAATGATTGCAAAGATTATTATTGATCTGTGAATAACAAATAGAAGATTATGTTGCCTCAATCATCAGCAAAATAGAAATAGATCTTATCAGAATGATGCAATGTCACATGACACTTCATTGAGTTTGTTGTTTGGTTTTCATGGTACAGCAAAGGCAACACCAGTGAGAAGGAGCTGTGGGGGTGGAGTGGTGGGGAGCTCACCGCGAATCAGACTTCACCGCACGGCCAGATGGAAAACTGCTGCTGCAATCTGAACACCTGAAAGAAAGCAGTCATGTGGCCTACCGTGGTTGGATGGATTTCACAAGCAGGTTTCCACATCTATCTAAACAGAAAATGAGACATCAGCTTTCATTGGACCTCGTACTTGACACAGCCCACCATTTACAACTGGAATGCTGGTGTAAGCAAATTAACACCTGATATATTTGGTATAAACATTTTTTATTAATTTGATCTTGATCTTGAGAAGCAGTAATAATCTTAGAATTTGAAGTCACACTTTGGTCGGTAAATCATTACCCGAATCGTTACACAAGTCAAGTACTACGACCATTTTGCAGTCATACGGTAATAGCACTTCATGACCGCTAGAGGCCCCCCTTTTTTTTAACGGGTCTTTTACCATGACGGCTACAGCTTTGAACCCAATTACCCCACATTTTCTCCGAGGAGGAAATCACCACCTAGACCTAGTTCCTCATTCCCATTGTTCTGAGTTGCTGGGCCTCTTGGAATGGACAAAACAGGTCAAATATAAGGAAAACAGATGCTGGCAAATGGCTGTACTGTATGAGAACAACCATGTCAGCTGAACAAATGAAAGTAAATGTTAAATCAGATGTTTCTGATTTATTCCAGAGAAAATAAATTCTAGTGCCGAAATATACACGTTAAATATGCTTGCTTGTACTTTGTAATTAGTCACACTGAAGATTTATTTCAGGCATTTTATTGAGTTCTGAGGTAATATGAGGTAATGCAGCAATATGAACACTGGTATTATGGGCATGAAAATTACATTCAGAATGAATAACTTCACTTTATGGTACTATATATAACAATATCTCTAGTGAGGCAATCAGTATGATCAAGAATTTCAGAGTAATAACAGAACGAACACCCAATTATATCTACACTATATCTATAGTCACAATGACTGTTAGCCTCTGAGAATCCGGCTCAGCCTCCCCTGCATTAGGTCAGATAAATTTGCAGATTTTGGCTGGAAACACTGTTTCGAGGGCATTTTGAGTGATCAAGTTCACATCCATCAACACTGATAAAACCGAATCAGGAATAGGAAAATGTGTTTTTACCCTTTGATACACAGCAGATGCTCATATCCAGAAAACAAGAGTTTGTATAACATTTCACCCCCTGCTCAAAAAGAAATAACTGCCTTGCATTGAGGGCGGATGGTGTTAGCAGTTCAATGTAAATATTACCTAACATGAAGCCTTCGAGTCCTCCACTGCCTTTCACATAAGGTCCAGCTGTCCTCCTAGTGTGGGCCCAGATAGGCCGGGAGCACCCAAGAGTACAGCTCTGCTCTGACCCTGGATACCCAAGAAGGACCTTGCTGAGATTGCTGTCTGGTAAGCACAGCTGGTTCTACATAACAACAACTCAAATGAGACTGATGCTTCTCTGCAAATCAAATAAAATGACAGATTGCGGAAAGAAACCAAAGTTACCAAAAAAAAAAAAAAAACCCACACAACATTAGGAGAACATGCAGACTTCACATATACAGAGCAGAGAAAAGTGGTGAGACGAGACATTTTTCAGAGATGAACAGATAAACCGAAAACTTGATACGTGAATCAATCATGAGTATGGAAAGCAGAAGAAATAAACGAGAATATCTGCTTTAAGCCCTCGAGCTGAATGGCCATGCGTTTCAGCTTTCGGTGCATGGATGTACGGTAAATGCGGCTCCTCTGTATCGGTGATGTGCGAGGAATGCGAGTCACGGGTTGCGGTTTCACTTTCGCGGAGCCACAATGGCGGCCCGGGCGGCGCAGTTTCGTGTGGTAGCGGCTTCACGGCGCCTCAGCACACTTCGGCATGAACATGGCGGATGGCAGGCTGCTGGACTCAGAGCAGGTAGCTAACCAGAACATATTAACGGCCAATCCCACAGCCCACATGACCGCTTCTTTATTTTATACCTGTTTTACTTATCCAGCAGGAAACTGAGAAGATAGCAGAGACAAGACAACGATTCAGGAGCGACTATGTCCAAGGTAAAGGATTCATACATTGTCAGGCTGACTTTTCAACATACTGTTGATATTTAACCGGGCAGTTAGCTACAGAATTAGCATAATATTAATTCAACAATACAACTGTGGCACCGACACTACAGGTGTTTGCTACATTAAAGCAAATGATCTCCCGACAGTATATCAAAATATAAACGGTTTGAACTTCATGGCTCCATGTAATACATTTCCGTGTTTTTCATTTGCTTTTTAGGAATAGAAATAAAAATCAGTAAGGGGAAGTTTGCTTTAATTTCCTTTAAATGTGTCACCATATATAAAATACTTGATAACAGTTTATTACTGTACTGTGAGCGAGCACTGACTCGGTACAGCTGTGCCGCGACAGATGCCTTGCTGCGATGGGGGACCTTCTTTCTTTTTTTTTTTTCTGCTGTTGTAAAATGTGTCCATTGTTTTAACAAAGCACTACTATATAATTCTCTCCGTTCCAGCTAAGACGGAAAGCTGCTTTAGACAGCCATCTACGTGTTTACACGCGATTGAAGTAGTGGTGTTTATTTGGTGTTGAAGCCTCCGGTTTCCATCATGCAAAGTAAACAGTCAACAGCCTAAATTGCAATAAATAAATAAATAAACAAAATTAAATAATGCACAAGCTTTAGCTTGCCGTTTTAATTTCCTCAGAGTCTGCAGAAAAATATGACCCCAGGGATGTGGAAAAGCTGGAGAAGGATGATGCTTATGCCAAAAGCTTCCTCACCTGGCGACATTTTATCGTGGAGGACACCTTGAAAATGATCGATGAAAGTTTTCAATGGAGAAAAGAGCTTGGAGTGAATGGTAGGATGTGGCCTTCAGCCAGAAAGCTCAGAGATCTAGAATTTCCCCCTCAGAGCAATAAAGTTAATCGTATCTTAAATATATCATTATAAAGTAATACAATACATTTACTTAAATAAAAAACACATTTCATAAACAAGTATTCCTTTTGAGGGTAAGTCTTTAAAATAACATGTTTTGATGTCATTTAATGAATGCACTGCACATTACTATTCTACTTGAAAGACGGCACAAAGTCATACAGTAGCTTCTGTTTGCTCTCAGCTCTGTCTTGCTTTAAAACAGTTTGTCGCCGTTTATTGAATTTGCCCCTGAAGAGGGCCTCTGTTGTTCCCACGCTATACAAAGGCTGCGATTAAAAAGTTGACTTTTCTCTATAAGAAACTTAAGCAGATCAGTATACTGATTAGCATGTGAAGAATTTGTCACAGAAAGGGTGCATTTACCCTCAAGAAGAACCCTTTTTATCACCCAAATATTTCATTACAGCCTTTATATAGACTGTGTACAATTGGTTGCATTTTGTCATTTTTGCCAAAACAACATGTGACGGTCTCTTCGGCTCTGAACCTCAGCTAGCCTTAGCTACAGGTTCATACAGATTTATGTGCTTTTGGGTTTTTTCTGTTCTGAGTCTGAGTGCCACTGTGGCTGAATGCTGCCACTGGGCGGGTCTGTTCTTATGGGGTGGTTTGCAGTCACTTCTCTGTTGTGCCTGGCTCAGGCATTGAGCCTGAGCTTCTTTGACTTATTTTGCAGACCTCGATGAGAGCACTGTGCCGAAATGGACTTTCGAGACTGGGGCTGTTTACCTACATGGCTATGATAAAGAAGAAAATAAGTTGTGTAGGTCACTCGTGTGTCTGCAGTGGAGTAACTTCTTTGTAGCAAACAAAAGGGGGGGATCTTTTCTCTTTTCTCTTTTGCTAAAATTATACGTTTACGTGGGCGTATCTCAGTATACAGATCATAATTTTTTACCTTTTAATCTTGTCCCTATCCACGTGTTGATTTTTGTAAGCTCATCTTTACAGTATTTCGGTATCAGATTGACATTTGCATAGACATTAAGGCCCACTTAACTGCCACTCTTGTGACTTATTATGGGTTGTTTTCAATAGCACATAGTAATAATAGCTATGTCTTGTTGAACACTTGACGCTGCATCCTTCAGTCTTTTGCTCCCTCGTTTCACACTCGTTCTTACCTTTTGCTCCAAGTCTGGTTCAAGGTGAAGCTTCATGTCAAAGATGCCAAGACCTACCTGGACAAGAAGAAGTATGTGGCTTTCTGGCTGGAGCGCTACGCCAGGCGGGAACCTGGCAAGCCCTTGACAGTGGTCTTCGACATGACAGACTCCGGGATCAGCAATATTGTAAGTCCCCACCCCCTTTCTGTCCTGGGCTCAACTTTGCGAGCTGGGTACAAATGGAAAGTAAAATATTAAATTGTCCCTTATTTTCGGGCCTAGTACAAACCAAATTGTCGTTCATTATACTCAGACTTATAGAGGTCAACACCTTTGTTCCTTGTGCATTTAGTGTTAGCTTTATAAAAGTCATAATTTTAAAGATGGTGTTCAAAAATACATATGATGAAGCCTGGTAATCAAAGCTGAGTTGGGTGTTGAGATACAGAGTATGGTTTGTCCAGCTAGCATGGTGGGATTGACCTTGGGTGCTTGGATTTGTATTTGAGGATTAGTAAGTCCTGCAAGTGTTCTCGGTTGGTCCCACAGCATTATCCTGTCCTTAACTTCTGTTGTGCCTCCTCACTGTAGGTCACCCACTTCTTTACTGTTTTCCCATAGAAGAAAGTGCTCTAGTTGCATTTAAAGGCACCTTAGACCATTTCCTATCCAGTGTGTGGCTGTATTTTTATTCTGGTTAGAAACGTGGGCTGCTTCAGAGTGTCAATACCACATTATACAACTTTCCAGAAAGGTCCCAGGCAATGGTATCTAGCTAGAGGTTCTTTTGCAGCTAGCATTCATGATATTATACTAGCTTTGTATGGTTTGGCTTGGCATTTTTCAGGTGCATGTTTTGGGTTTTGCGTGGTTTAAGCCTGTATTGGTAATAGGGATGTCATAATCATGAAAATGGCTTGAAACGAAGTGGTACAAATTGGGCACCGTTGTAAAATAAGCCGTGAAATATAACGCTGCTCATGAGCAGAGATCCATGTGACTGGCAAGTGGCTCAGAAGCAAAACGAGATCACATCATTAAATGAACATAATATGGTGGAAAACGATGTGGAAATGGTGATAGAAATGTGACATCTCTGTTTCATCCAGCTATTTTTATATAAATGGATGTAGAAGATTCTAGCGATTATGCAAAATAGCGCTTATTTGAGCTGACCGCAATTATAAGCCAGTTATGTGATAACTGAGACAGGCCTAATCAGTAAGTATTTGATTGCCTGCTGTGCTTCCAGACACTTGTGGATCTTTATCAGAATTAAAGGTAGTGGAGCTTCTCAGCTCTCCAGGGTTATGCACATGGTCACCCTTCCCTCCTCCCTGACAAATGTCTGCAACAGCAGTTAAAGTCATGCTGCATCGCTTCTTGCAGGAGAGAAACACGTGTGATGGTGTTAACCAGCTTTTGCTTAGTCGTGTGTTCTAGAAGGAATGCCTAAAGCGTTAGTCTGAAGGGTTAGTAAAATGTTTAAACCCACAATAAAGTATGATTTAGCTGCTATTTTACATGCTTTTGTAATGGTATCACTTTTGGTACGTGGTCTTCAGAGGGGGACAGGTTTAATCTTTGATTTATTGATTTTGTTTAAACTTGCATCAGTGGCACATGTGAAGGTAAATATCGCATTACTGTTTATTGTCCTCTGTGTGCAGCCCACTTCACATCTCTCCTATCTCATATTTTCCTCTTGAAAATATGGAAAAGAAATATCACATTTGTTGCTCTGTACTTCGTGCTATGTGTGGTGGGGGACTTTCACTCATTTTAACCTGTGGTGCAAAATGGTTTCTTCCAGATCTGTTGATCGCCAGTGCTGATTATAGCTCTTTTGATTTGACTTGTTCGTCACGATAGAGATCGGGGCTGTGTGATGACATTCCAGTGACGAGGAATTTATTCCCGGAAACAAACAGACCCCAAATCTGATTTTAGCTGTTGCATGTCTGCAGAAAAACTATTTTCCTCTGTTTGCCCTTAATGAAAATATGTGCATACATCTATTAAAAGGTTGCTAGAAATAGAAAATAATTAACCAAAACAGTATGAGATCTGTGTGACTTTGACACTCCTTATTGGGGTCACTTCAGTTGTTTACTCTTAAAGGGTGTATGTGCTACTTTTGAGCAAATTTGATATTTCTGTTTCTTTAATGGTCTTTTCCTTGTCTTCGAAATTAACTTTTTTATATATATATTTTTTATTTAGGACATGGATTTCGTGAAGTACATTATTAATTGCTTCAAAGTGTATTATCCAAAGTTTTTATGTAAGTATCTTTATCTTGTCCTTGTTTCCTTGTCATGCACTCACTTCTCTAAAAATACTTTGTGCTGTTTAATTTGAAACACTCATATTTATTTAGAGGGATTTTCGAACATTTCGGCACTTAATTCTTAATGTAAAAAAGTAAAGTTCCCTGTAGAGATTGACTGAGTGTCTCAGAGTTCACATCTGGAGTGTGCTTCCTTAATAGGCAAAGGTTCATGTGTTATGACTGAAAATGGAAAGCAATAGGCACCAAGGCCTTTAGAAGCATACCTGTTCTACCCAAATGATATGATGATGAGTAACTTCTGCCCATTACCTGGCTGGTTTCTGGTCATTCCCAGTGTGTCCTGCTTCACATTGTTCTTGTATAGGTTACTGCTATCTTAGAAACGATGAACCTGGAAGCAACTTGCCGCTCAGTGTAGCCTTCTTCCAGCAGAACCAGGATTTAAAAATGCAGATTTTTCTTTTAAATTCTGCTGTGGTCTCTTAATTTTTTCAGGAGCTGTATGTATATATATATATATATGGTCACTATGCCAAATTTTATTTATATTATTCACATCTGAACTGCACACCCAAATATGGAGTCTTAACTGTCTGACATTTCTAATTCTTTTTCCCTTTAGCCAAAATGATCATGTATGAAATGCCCTGGATCATGAATGGTGAGTGAATCTGCAATGGGTGGTGGGTGGGGTTTCTATCTAGAGCACTGTGGCCACTCATGAACACTGATGGGTTTTAATAAAATCTGAAATTTATTTAGAAACTGTGGGAGCTGATTTAGGAGTATAGGCACCTCAAAAAATGGGTACATGTAACACAGCCAATATTTCCAGAAAACTCTAACCTAGACATAAACATAAACAGTTTGGCACAAAAACACACCACTGTTGTAATGACTAAGTGTCTTTGGCCTATGGGAAGAAGTACAAGATACAATGAGAGCACATGGGTCACTGTTATGTTCCCAAGTGACATTACTATCTACTGATGTGTACATTGAGTAAAACTACACTATGACTACTCTGCTAGGCTTCTGGGGGGCTGGCGGTAGGAGGTTTTTTTTTCTATGTGGATGCTGTGCTGCTTAATGTTAATGTTTTCATTTGAATTTAATGACTTGAATGACTAAATCCTTCAGGAACATAAGCAAATATCTCTAGATGAAATTTCTCCATCTGTGCGTTGGACAGCAAACTCTGTTTACAGCAGAGTATCGTTCCTGCCTACCCTCACTGGTGTCTATCTACTTATCAGCCCAGCTGACTTATTTTATCCCTCACATTCACTCATTGAGTCAATCAGTTCTAGGCCACATTTTGACATGGGGAAAATCCACATTACTCTCTGCACATAGATTAGGCCAGATCAGTCCAACTTCTCACTGGTTCGCAGTATGAAGTTGGTGTGATAATGGTGCTGTGTGGGTCCACTCTCTTGAGTAACGAAACAGTCTTGATTTGTTTTGGTCTCAGCGGCCTGGAAGATTGTGAAGACCTGGCTGGGTCCAGAAGCCATCAACATGCTCAAGTTTGTGGGCAAGAACGACATCCAGACTTACATCGACGCTGAATACCTTCCCCCGCACATGGGAGGAGCTGTACGTTATTATATTTGTGGATTACCATTTTCCTGAAATGTTATGCTGCTTCATGCTGCTTTGAAATCTCCCATATCAATGCGTTGACTCAGACCTCTTTTTTAGTTGACCCACATACTGGTAATTGGACTTCAAACTAAAATAACTCACTTTGTAGATAGCTTATCAGGTAACTCCTTTTTCATTTGGTATACCTGTCAGTTTAGTTAGTACTTGTATTAATGCATGTCAGTAAATTGTTTTATAGCTTTAACTGTTATTCTCTATTAGATTCTATTAATAGATGGATGACTTCTCTGTTATGGGTCAGTCAGAAAATGATCATTTGTATTTACAGCAATGATGCCTGATGATGTTTTAATGTTTTTCCATTTACACTTGGTAAGAGGCTCCATAATCAGGACATTTTTTATGCTTTCCAGGACCCCTTCAAGTACAGCTATCCACCCCTCCCTGATGACGATTTCCAAAGCCCTCTCTGTGAGAATGGCGGACCAATCGTCAGCGAAGACGAAAAAGAAAGCAAGGATGGGGACCTGGACCAGCTGGAGCTGAGCTTCAGCTCCGATCAGTCAAACAGGCCCAGGAAGGTACCAGGACTCATCCCATGATTCTGTATGGCCTCATACCATCATCCACTTAGAGGTTAAGGGACTCAGGATGCGCTGGAATTTTATGTGCTTAGAGACCACACGGTTGGAAAGCTTTGACCAGACGTCCTTAAATATGATTTTGCAGTATGAAATTGGGTTGTTCAAAGGGAGTGTTTTAGGTGAATTACTGCCTGCTTATAGGTGTTCTTTTTCTGAACCCATCAAAGTGTAGCCTCTCGTCTCATTTGTGTTGTATTGTCCCAAATTGAATGCAGCACATTTTAGAACTCATGGAGCTTGAGCAACTTTGACTATATCCAACTTCATTTATACATTTCTTTCATTTTAAGGCCTCAAGGGAAACTAAAATATGCTTGGTTAGGAATAAAAGCTGTTAGCTCCTCGTTGGGTGGTGTTTTGACATCGCTTTAGACTGTCTGTGACACCCGTCCCTAGACTGTCCCTTAGTCACAGCTAATGGTTTCTGCTGTCACCTAACCTTTGCTTAATTACTGGAGCTCTCACTCATCTGCTTTTGGGCTTGTTAGTGGCATTTCCAGTCGCTCCTTGACCTCCAGCCATGGATCGTGATATTATTGCTATCTAATGAGGTGCTCTGCAGCATTTGTGGAGCAGCTTTGTTATGCCTGGGAACTTTCTGGAACGGCTGGTTCATGTTTGTTTTGAGGAGCTGAGGGAGAGGTTAAAGGAAGACTCCTGTAATGAAGGAATCTTTGATCTGAACCTACCAGGGGTGTTGGTGCTGTCAACATAATAACCCTTGATTGCATCATCTTCCTGAACTGACTTCACGTTTGATCCGATTTGAATAAATTCATTCATAATTTCATATCTTTGACTCCTGATGCATAATCATTGTCTGTGTTCCTCCCTGTAGAGATAGCTGTCCTCCCATGGTGTGTGAGCATGTTGGATGCCAACCATGTGGGAATTTAGCAGGTGCATGTGTCCCAGCTTTGGGTGATGCTGTTTATCAGCAGTATTTATATCCACTGGTAGATAATTCACTCATCTTTAAATGCTGGGCAGGAGAGATTATGAAAGAAGAATGTGTAGGATTCCTCATTTAATCTCAAACAACAAGAGATAGATTTTGGTCAGTGCTGAAGCACAGCGATTAGTTGCTAAATTTGGACAGCTGCCATCTCCATGCAGGTTATGTACGCTGATTGTAATTGACAAATTCACATGTGCCCTGTGCTAAAAGACTTAATGTTCCTAGTCCCTCAGATAATGAGACCCAATTAATGAGGAGATGAGCAGGATAAAACTCTCAGTGTAATTTGTCATGTCTCCCCGGGATCCCTCTGTCTGTAACCATTCTGTTTTCTGTTGCGTATCCAGCGCATGTCCTCCTCTGCGCACTGTACTTCTTGGGTTTTTGTTATGGCATGTAATCAGTGGGGTTCAAATTTAGCCCAAAGTGACCATTTGAAGAATATGTTTAAGTGCTTGTCTTGGCCATGCTGTTTTCTGGGAATAAATCATGTACTGTTTAGACTATTTAGGGTTCTGTTGATTTGTATTTACAGTAAATTAATAATTGAAGCTGCTGCATGGTGCATTATCACTGGAATCCTATAGCAGCTTGATCTACAGGAGATGTTGGCTTCCTGCTCAGCCTGTTAACCCGGCGGTTTGGGTTTGTGACAGGACAGTCTCGCCCTGTGACACGCCTCTTCACATGCTCGGCAAAAGGGAAATGAGACATGACGCTCATCCTGGTCTGTCACATGACGTCGCTGGGTACTGAGGTCTGACCCTGGGTCTGGTTGGTCTTGCGGTGCAGGACAGCCGAGATGGGCCATATGTCAGCAGTTCTCAAAGCTTTGCTTATGCTATTTTCTGCCTGGCTTTTGGTAGAATTTCATCCCTTCTGCCTAGGTTTGTGTGAACAGGTAGTGAGATTAGGCTGTTCTGGTTCAACTTTCCTGGCATCAGACA
>JAODKK010000001.1:35217063-35229360 GCA_026774405.1 Petrocephalus microphthalmus | reverse complement strand
TTCCCCCCCCCCCCCCCAAGTTTAATCAGGAGGCTTGCAAAATACCCATTTTTGAACGAAAACAATATACTGCATCACACCAGTGCTTACTTAAAATGAATAAAACCATAAAGCAAGTTTCTCTCAAGTAACAAATTTAGCATTAATCCCAATGTGGAACAACTAACAATGGAGATCAACCATTCTTAGGTGTACTCTCTCTCAGGAGGGGTTTCCCATGTGTTTCCGGTCAGAGGGCTTCCATAAAAATGGTCAGTCACACATACACCCCCCTCCCCCCACCCCCAAAAAATGGGGCATTGGACACATGAGGAGGGGAGACAAAAAGGACAAGATGCAATGTTTTCTATTATCAAAATAGAGCAATTTATTAAAGACATGGAGCATGACTTAAATGGTTTTGTCCTGGAAACCAATTACCAGACATCGTATGTTAAGGCGAGACAGGAAGCCAGCACAGTGGCCCTGGCCGCCCAGATCCTAACCCCTGAGGCTTCTTACAGCAGAAGCCAGACAGCTCTGTGGAAGATGAAGTAGTCAGACAAGGCAGTCCTTTGACCAGCCAGCATGACAAAAAAAAAACAAAAAAAAAGCGGACCTCACGACAGACCAAAGTGCACTTCACATCTCTCTAAAAATCAGGTTTGTTACAAAAAAAAGCAGGTCATAAGTCTGGTTGATCGAGGTCCTATGTTAAGTGTTTAATTCTGCAGTTTCTGCCGTTTGTGTTACAGCTCAGTGAGTAGACGGCATACAGTACGAGAAAATCCACCCACGATATGAAGCGGCACAAAGTAAAAGGACATGACTAGGCATCAGAGCGACAAGCCAAACAGCTGAAAGAGGAAACAGGAGGGTGTCCAGTTAACCAATCAGAGCACGTCACAAGCTAACCTGGGCCTTCCACATGACTGGCTGCAGCTGGCGTAAAATCAGTGTCATGAGCATATAGCTAGTAGGTTTTCCCTTAGCAATCTGCTGCTAAGGGAGAACACTCCAGAAGTGGTTATGCCTTCAAGCGTTTCAAAAAAACAAAAAAAACAAAAACAGGACCTTGACTCCATGTTATACCTCTTGTAGGAACCATGATTTATAATCTTTTCACTAGGTCAGGGGTCTCCGATAATCCTAAAGGTTGGCGATAGCACACAGACACAGGCAAATGCATTGAACATCGCGTGTAAAACCACAGATCACAACAGGACCCCTCAGAAAGATGTTAGTTTCGTTATTTTCTGACAGTAGAGTCATATTAAGCAGCTCAACGCATGACATTCTCCCATTAATCTCTGCCAGTAAATTTCACCCAGCTGAGGTCTGTGCTCTACCACCGTGCCACTTGACACAGTGACACACAAAGCTGATGACCAATAACGAATTAAAACAGGAATCACAAAAATTTTGGGGGAAGAAAGGATGTTCCTCAGTCGCTTCTTGTGAGAAGACGAAAAAAAAAAAACCTAAAGTGTATAGTGCCTTCAAAGGACAGCTATTACTCATACTGTATATAAACACATATACACAGTATATAAATGGGTATTCATCTGATTTACAAACCTGTACATTCATTAATTTTACATCCCAGGAGAAAAACAAATATTAACCAGGGTTAGTACTGATTTCGGTACGAAGTTTCTTGTTCATCTCAATGGGGGTGGTGGTGGGGGGGGGTTGTATTTTAAAACTAGAAATAAAAATCCTGGCAGTTTGGTTTTTACATTGACTTGGATATAAGACTCCACTGAAGCAACCTTGTGACTTCTGAAGTTCAACTTAAAACGGTATTGAGATCTATGCTTGGGACTAGACCCGTTCTCCACAAAGGAGATGTTTAACAGCACCATCGCAGTCACGGCAGAAGATGCCACAATTGTATAAGAAACGTCACATGATGAAAGTCCATCTTCAACCATTCACTCTCAGAAGTTGCACATATAAAACTAGACATTTGTTAAAGCCCTCTCCCACATATACACACACGCTGGCCTTTTTCCTGCTTGGTAGTTTTTTGCTGTGCAAAGCTTCTTATCCACCAGCTGATGTCAGACCACCCTCAGAAGACAACAGGATCAGCTGCCAGGTCAGAGAGAGGAATCCTCCCTCTTCAGTTCCCTTCAGGGTACAGACTGGTCAGATTCTGACCACATCCAGCCTTATGGCTGATTGGCTGCCTCGCATCAGCCACACTGACACTGTGGATGCCGAAAGTGGTTGCTTGTGGCCGAACAGTCACTGCCTAGGATCATGGTTTCAGATCTGACAAGCTTCCACATCTTTGATGGGTGGCTTCTTTAACGTTCATTTTGGTTTTCACAATTTTGATTTACATTGGCACGTCCTTGCTGTTCTGCATCTTGGGCCCCATGGGGGAGGGCTGAAGACTGCTTTGCTTCTTTTTTTCGTTTTGGGGGTGGGGTGTGGGGAGGAGTTGCCAGAGTCTCTGCATATTCGCAACATCTAGGCTTTCCGATGTCAAGGCGCTGTGACGGGATGTCAGATAGCGTCTTGCTGCAAATTCCACATCGCATCTTCTGCGGCCAGAAGGCTATTTCCGAAGGTCGAGGACGCAAACCTGTTGCAGGAATGAAGCAACATAGTATAATTCATAATGGCTTACGCTGCTAATCACCCACTGAAAGCAAACCAAACCAACCAAACCAAAACCAAGTAATACTGGGGATAAGCATACACCTCTGTGTTGACTTACAGATCCATCAGAAGCACTGGCTCCAACTTTGTCCCCTGTGCTGTTCCAGCAAACCTCGAAAATGCCACCAGTGCCCCGGTAGCTATGAACCAAAGCTCCACTCTGAAGGCGGTACAACAGCAGAGAGGCACTAGTTACATAGCAGACATGGTCCTTTAACCTGTAATATCTTTAGACAGGATATCAAAAGATAGAGCTGGAGTACATCATTGACTTTGAAAACCAGCAGAATCAGAGATTCAAAGCATGTGGCTGCAACTCAACATACAAAAACACAGACGGTGAAGAGGTTCAGTTACAGTTTGTCTAGGTCAGGGGTGCCCAATACGTCGATCACGATCGACCAGTAGATGGCAAAGGTAGTGCAGGTAGATTGTGCGACATTCGAAATTGTTTTAGATGTTAACCTATCATCTATCCTCCCCTTTGGCATTTGCCACTTGATTGACGTAAAGGGCGAGCAGTCTGCGGTTGCTTAAAACTTTGTTATATTAGGTCATTGAAACAATCAGCAAGTAAGAAACCATAAATGTATTGCATTGTATTGTGCTGTGAGGGTTCATGCAGTGATGCAAAATTCGCCAACGTGTCTGTATGCATATATATTATATATAGCATTTTTTATGCCGGTAGATCATTTTGACCAGGTCAGGTTAGAGGTAGCTGGCAAACCGAAAAAATGTGGGCACCCCTGATCTAGACTAAAAAACAAATAAGACACGATCTAAGCCATTATGAATGTGCGGTGATAGTCGATGCCAGACATGATGGTTCCTGCATCTCAGAAACAGCCACCCTCCTGGGGTTTGCACACATGACAGTTTCTAGACTTTACAGAACAGTGTGATGAACAATCACCCCAGTAAGCACAGGCAAGGACCCCCCACTCACCATGGTGTTCCAAATGTGGACGCACTTGTCAAAGGAGCCACTGGCCAGGAACTTGCCATCAGGACTGAATGCCACGCTATAGACTGGCTCCTGGTGCTTGGTGAGGGTGTGGATGCAGACACCCCGCTCCACATCCCACAGACGCACCGTGGAGTCAAAAGAGGCACTGGGGGTGCAAAAGACGTGCATACAGAGGGTCACGGCCAACCCCCCCAACTGAACATTATCACACTTTGCAACACATTCTCTTCTTCACTTGTTTTTTTGACACTCAACTGAAGTGTGTGTGTGATATAAACACACATACCCAGAAAATATATAATTTTCTCAATCCAGGGCAAGTTTATTGAACATCTTTTGCTCATGTGTTTCTGCAGATCACAATGTTTACATTATTTCACCCCCTTGGGATTAGCAGAGTGGGGACTTCTGGGATCCAACATGAACTTCCAAGTATAAGACCTAAGCGCACTTTTCCTTCGTACGAAGTTTGGTACATTTGGTACAGTACTTTCGCTTTTCCATTGACTTCTGGTCGAGTACCAGTACCAAGAATTCAAGTACCGAAAGTGCCAAACCAATTGGGGTACTTCTTTGGTATTTTGGGACATAACTTGAAACACTTTAGCTGTCGATTGGTTATGCAAATAGCCGATTCTGAAAAACAATGCAATCGCCATCTTGACAAAACATTATGAACTCAGAAAACAGCAATAAATGATAAGTATTGTTAATACTGTTAAAATTGTTAATACCCCAATATTGTAACAAATATTGGGGTATATATAAGTTAGTTGAAATTAGTTAAATTTCTCACAAACCTGTCTAGGAGTGATTTAAATAGCAAGGGTGAGAATGATTATGATCGTCTCAGAGAACGCATGCAGCCCCCAAGCAAAAGCAGCGGAGGTAAACTTTAAACTGATTTAAAAAACATATTGGATATAATATATGCAAGGAATAATCATTAAAATTGCAAAGTTAGCCAAGCTTTTTCCCTATGCCAAAGTAAAAATGTTTAACCCCCTGTGTCGTCCATAGTGTCCGTACAAAACCGAAGAAAAAGTCTGATCTTAATGTAACTCACTAGTGATGTAAGAACTGCATGTGCATAACATGTGGTGTTTAGATTTAATATAAAACATCTTCCAGCTGCATACTACAGCCATTTTTCGAATTCAGTACAAAATGCCCCGCCTCACGGTGTCCTTTCATTCAGTGCCGGTACCAGTTTTTACGGCAGTGGAAAACCAACACAAAAGTAGTACGAACTTTTGGTACTTTACTGCTGCAGTGGGAAAAACCACATAAATGCTGAGAACAGCATAACCTGGCTAAATTCCATCGCCTGACCCATTTAACCAGCATTACCACACACAAATCCCCCCCCACGGCATGGAGTTCATCTGTACCTGGCGAGCATGATGTTAGAATTTGGGTTGCTGGTCCCAGGGCCTGTGGGACTCCACTTAATGGTGTAGATTTCCTTACTGTGGGCTTGTAGGTCATGCACACACAAATCCTGCTTCATGCTCCAGATCTGGCAGGAGAGGCACACATCACACTCACAGCTCGATTTTAATCATCGGGAAAAGCTAATTGCTGCCACAGTTTGCTAAGTAGACCGAAGCGTGCCTGATAATACAATTCAGCACCCGAGGATTAGGATAAATGAAACGGAAGCCAGCCCTTTAGAGAGTGCTGCCATCGAGCCGATTTCATCCCTACTACTGGGAGCTCGCTAACACGTCAAAACAGGAAGTCTAAAATAAGAAACGGTCTCCAGTGAGCTAAACTGAGACTGAGTGTGTCCCTGACGACCGCCTTACCTTCAGAGTCATGTCATCAGAGCAGGAGGCAAGCAGCATGCCAGATGGGTCCCACTTGATGGCATTGACTTCATTCTAAAAACAGATCAATCAGCTGAGCAGGACCCCACCTACTGGCCCCATTGTGTTCCATCATGGTTACCGGCTAGCGTCTCCGACACCTGTTGCCACATGTCAGGGCTAATAATAACTGAGTTTCAGGAAAGTACTGTGGCGATGGGGTTGCGATATCTGCAGCAGCGTGTGACGGCAGGAGGCGCTCACCGTGTGCCCTTGGAAGGTCTTCAGCGGCCGGTCGCTGCCCAGCCGACACACATGGATGCACATGTCGGTGCTGCAGGAGGCAAAGGTGGTGTTGTTCTGCCAGTCCACGTCTAGGGCGGGCGCTGCAGAGGGACACACACAGCCGGAGGATTGGAACTCTGCAGATTCCCTAAATTTTGCTCCATCAGACATTTAGAGGGGCTGGTTACACAGCCTAAGTCCAATGGCTGCATTTTTGCTGTGCCCTGGCACATCTTCCAGAAAGACCTTTCATGCTTAACTCCCAGAGCATGGTAACTGACGACCGGGGTGGGGGGACAACAAATGACTGACTGATTCTGATTTCGACGTGACAGAGAGGACACGGCTTCCAATAACAGGAAAAAGCATATTCTGACCTGGGTTACCAGTGACCCCCTGCAGGTCCCGTGTGATGTTTATTTACACTGACTGCATATTGGGTACGGCGCCCTGAGGGATGCGGTTTCGTCGGGGGGGAAGGGGAAGGATCCCTGCCGCTGGCGGCGTGGCACCAGAGGCCCTCCTGCTTCCACATGCTGCTGCACCAAACATACTACTCAAGGACGCCTGTGATTGAGAACAACCTTCCTAATATATTTGTGTTTCCATCACCCAGTCTTCATCCCCATTGTCAATGGAAATGACAGCAGGGCCCATTCATGTGAGATCTGTCCTGACGGAACGCTCTTGTCATGTTGCAGCAAAGGTATCCTTCCTGTTGTAATCTGGATCTAAATCTGAAAACCCTGGGGTGCTGAACACCTCCCCCAAAAGCACCCTCCACTCCAAACCACTTTCCCTTATGCTTCCCATTGAAATTATGCTGCTCAAAATGTATACACATTTTTTTAAATTCAAGAAAATAGCTTGGGCCGAGACCCTCTAGACAGAGCTAGAGATTTGCCACAATGCCACTGAAATCACACCTCCCTGATTATATCAGATTTTTAAAACGTGAAAACTGGACTAGCTGTCCGAGACCCCCCAGTGTATTTTCACAAACAGAATGTGTAACCCACATCTCAACATTCCCAACGGGTCGCCGTTGAAATGATGCTACCCTGATTTTATATGAATTCTTAAACACCAGATACCTTTAAAAGCCGGCAGCTCTTTGCAAAGATGAAACTCACTCTCTCTCATGAATCTTAGTGAGTCTATAAACTGACACACTGTTGCCGCACCCCAGCGCAAATTTCAGCATGCGTGACCCAATACGGCAATGATACCCATCGTGATGTCATGAAGGCGCCCCACAACCTACCAGAGTGGAAGGGAAACTGCTGCTTGGCCTCACCGGTGTGGGCGTCCCAGATAATGGTGGTCTGTAGAGGTATACAAGGTGGTGGGGGGTGGGGTTACTCATTTAGTTACGTTATAGTATACTGTACACGGTGTGTATATTGCATATGGTTCATATATTGTATGCAGTATATACTGTGTAATATATATATATAGATATATATTAGTGCTGTCAAACGATTAAAATTTTTTATCAGATTAGTCACAGGGTTGCTGTGGATTAATTTCGATTAATCACGATTAAATATCATTCATTTTTAGTCTATAGTAATCGCATTTCATTTTGTATGAGCAAACAGACTCAAGAAAAAAGGGAATATATATGCACTTAACATGTTTATTGAACAAAAAGCGCCTAGCGACAAATCTAGCAACATTTCTGAAAAACCTTGGCTACTTTCTGTACAATGTTGTCGTCAATATGGAAGTGAGCTGAGCTCCCTGCTACTACGCCCGGTGTCCTGCCGAGTTGTGGTGCTTCCTTGGAACTTGCTACCGTAGCGCGAACTGACAGTTATGTCTATTGATCAGTGCTACCTTATCGCGCAAAGCTACCATAAGGCTGCGCTCGCTCGCTATGAACAGTTTCAACACTGCCTCCCAGATGGAGCGATCCCTGGGGCAGTTCAGCTGATCAGTGATCACTCTGACAGACGGACAACGTCATAAATGATCTGCGCGCTAACTAATCAGAAACCTTTCTACCCAATTATTATTAACAGTTAATAACATATCCTATGCCTCTGCTACATCGGCCAAGCTTTGTTCTTTTGCAAATACACATTTCTATCTGGAAAACATGCACATAGTTTAAAAGGTAACTTTTTTGTGTATATGTTAATAGCCTGTAATTTTCCCAGTACAGATAAATAATATAAATGAACAGAAATAGAATAGATGATAAATGAAATACTTTGAGCTGCGTTAAAATAAAGTAGCCTATATGAGTATTACATACAGAGTAGGACACAACTGGCGCTTGAATGAATGTGAATGCGACATGATGACACAAATTAGCATGTGTCGTCATCTAGTGACTTTCTGGGTACACTTGCCACTTCAGGTAAATAGTTGGCAAGCTGCATTTCAGGGATTTTGAGTCATTCTGCGCTGCAGATGGGTTAATTGCGTTAAATTTTTAAATCAGATTAATCATGATTATGGATTAATCCACATTAACGCATTAATTTTCACAGCCCTAATATATATATATATATTACATATATGCTGTGTCTTCATTTTGTTTTCTTGCTACTTATTTTTTGTCATATATTGTAGTCTGAAGGAAGATAAGGATTTGTCCTTGTATAAATGTCAAAGCTTTTCAACCCCTAAATCCTCAGTTACACAGGTTTAGGAAGCCTGCCTGCACCTGGACCACACAGCTTACTCTGCTGTTCTGGGTAAAGATGGCCCCTGATTAAGAGACCTGGCAGAGGTGCTCATCTGGTCAGATGGGTTCCTGGGGTGCAGAGGGTCTTGGAACCTAATCAGGCAGCTTAAAAGAGCTCCCTCAGGCTAAGAGAAGGGGGCCTGCCTGCAGAGGCCCCACGCACCTTGTCCACACCGGCACTCAGAATGCTGTTTCCCTTCTTGTTCCACTTCAGTGCAAATATAGGGCCTTTGTGTTGTCCCAAAGTACTGGCCAGATTACCTGCAAGCAAGTGGAAATAATCTGTTTCTACGTCTGCCATTCAATACGCAAAAGTCTCATTCACGCAATGCTTAATTTTTATTAAAGTACAAAAAGCATAGCATTAAAGGAATATTTTAAAAGGTACCATCTCTCGTCCATATCCTGGCAAAGCCGTCGTAAGAGCCAGTAGCCAGGAGTGTGCCATCGCTCTGTGGGTGACAACAAACTTGGTTGGTTATGAGTAGAGAGTGTGCTACTATCACTGCATGCGCATGGCAGTGGCGAGGCTCACGTTCCAGTCCAGAGAGGTGACGTCCTTGTTGCTGGGGACATCCTGGCCACCCTCTCTGATGCAGTGCCTGAGCACCAGCTGAGTGGAACCTCCATTGCTGCTCTCACTCAGGTTCCATATCCGTGCCGTGGAGTCACCAGACCTGGGGGGGGAGGGGGGTGGATGTGAGTGAATGACCTCGGACCACCCAGGGATGAGGCAGGCTGTCAGGTCAGGAGAGCTCACCCGGAGGCCAGGTGGTCGCTGATGGGGTTCCAGGCGCAGATGAAGACCTCGGACTCGTGCCCCCGAAGCACAGTGGCCTTGCTGGCAGGGATCTCTACCTCACCGTCGACCTCCATGGGCTCAGCGTGATTGTCTGCACCGGGAAAGATCCCGTCAACATTCGTGGCGTAACAGAACACCTGTACTTGCCCCATTTCATCCACTTACTGGTGCTACTATCCCAAATCAGTGTGTGCAATTTCATTTCAGGAGGCAACAGCTTCTGAGGCTGACTGTCTTCTCACACCACTGTTACGCCACCAAATCACAAAACTGATAGTTTACCTCATGAGAGTAACTGATTGCACAGATATTTTCAAGCAGAAAGCAGCACAAAGTCATTTTCCGCCCATAGACTAAAATTAAGGGGCACTTACTCAGAAAGTGTCCTCCGTTCTCGTCCCCGTTGAATGTGGCCTCGCCATTCTTTGGCGCACTCTGCTGGGGGGCGCCCATGGCAGGCATGGCCACAGTGCTGGCAGCCTGCTGCTGGGCTAGCTTCTCCCGAAAGGCCTGTTGACGTGACTGCACCACGTCAGGCATGACGGCGTCGATGAGTGACAGCGACTCGATGGGGCGGCCGTCGAAAACGGTGCCATCCTGTCACAGAGACACAGAGCACTCTGTCAGCAGGGGCAATGTGCAAAGGCTTGGCAGTGAGCAAAATATATCACACAGCACATACAAACGCAGCATTACAATCTGCTTGCAAATGTACTATTTTAACCCTTAATTGAGCTGAGTATCTTAAAGGTCGGGTCCAGTTTACATTAGATATTTTGAAAATCTCCAAGACAAACTTCAGGTTAGATATCTCCAGTATGCAAACCTGCCTCGTCTGCACTGTAATCTCACTGCTAGAAGTTCCCTCTAGTGTTTTAAATCTTACTTCCTGCGTTCCTTGCAGTATTTTATGAGATGTCGTGACCAGAAAGGGCCAGTTAAGTCACCTCGTTGATGCTGATCTCAGCCTCCACGTACTGAAGGCCCTTCTGCAAAATGGAGATAAGGGCAGCAGGGGGCACTAGCGTCCCGTTGATGTTTGACTGGCTGATGTGGCTCTCAATGCCAAAGGTGAATGCAGAGTGTGAGAAACCTGAAACACACGCATGAGGGAGCTTGAACAGACAGAAGCATATTAGCTCTCCCTGTCTCTTGCACACACGCACACACAAAGTCTCAGCATACCTATCTAAATTGGGACCTTCCATTCATTTCTATGGGAAAAACCCTAATCCAAATCACAGCACCCTTAACCCCAACCTAGCCCTAACCTTCACCATAATTAACCAACCCAAATACAAGACTTTTGGCATTTTTAATTCACAGATTTTTTTTTTTTTTTACTTCACAGATTTTCCCCATTCACAGATTTTTATAAAATTGAGGTTATCCAAATGGGGACCTGAAAAGATGTCCCCAAAAGTAGGGAAATTTTAGGTTTTGCCTCACTTTGGGGACATTTTGGTGCTCAAAATTGATCTATGCAAACCCACACACAGAACCGCACACCTATCTAAATGGGGACCTGGGTAAAAACCTTAATCTCAGTCGCGACACACTTAACCCCACCCCAGCCCTAACCTTAACCATAAGTAATCAACCCAACCTACGCGCATCATAGTCTCATTCTTCAACATCAGCACATGGGACTTGCACGTGGACACGACATGATTTAAGAATCCTTTCGGTTAAATGTAAATTCAACAGCATATGCTGTTTTGTACAGTTTCTGAATGATCCTTACCACTGCATAACTTTTTTTTCTGGGAAATTTTCTGGGAAGAGGCCCTAAACGAGTTTGTGATCATTCTCGCATTTTGTTCCATACTTAAAGACTTAAAGATCAGAATAATGAAGTGGTGTAGGTAGGCCAATGAGAGATTCAGAGAGTAATGAAATCCCATTATCGCTCATGGACTTTATGGGTCGGGAGGAACATCACAATACAGAGTACAAAACAAAAATCGAATTGTTAAAAAAATACATAAATAAATAATCTACCACATTTTAACTACTCTCCTCTAAAGAAGCTCCAAATTATGAAAACTCAATACAGTCGTCCCTCAGTTATCGTGTTTAATCCGGTCCAGACTCTACAGTGAAAAATGAATTTCCGCGAAGTAGGATTCTTTAATCATAAATTTAGAAAAATATTTTCGTAGAGCATAGAAAACCTGTTTATGACCTTCTAAATATGGTTTTTAACATTATTAGAGCCCTCAAGAGATGAAACAACACCTTATAGTCACCATTACACTCGTATTACCCAATATATTAGACAAAAGAGAAAATAAGATATTAGACCTGGGGTGCCTAATACGTCGATCGCGAGGGTAGTGCGGGTAGATCACGCAGCATTAAAACTTTGATACATTAGGTTACTATTCCTACATAGATTGCTTCTCTTCTAACACATTACCTGGTAGAACACACAAATGTATTGCGAGCTAATGCAAAACTCTGGGGGAGCAAAGCGACTCAGCTAGCCTTCCAATTTATATCTACTAAAGGGATATTAAAAAATGAGTGGGGGAGGCGGACCAAGTAAGGAACCATAAATGTATTGAATTGTATTTCATTCATTATTCATTATTATTATTGTACATTACACACACACAGTCCTTACACAGAACCACTAATCTATGAAAATAAGAATAAGCAGAAGGCTTGGAAGAAGCAGCATGTTTAGGAGCCATCGTGGGGCTTAGATAAAAGTTCTCAGAAATCGCAAACAAAGATGCTTCCCATGCGTAGCGATGTAGAAGCATGTATGAGAGAAAGGAACATGCATGAAGCTGAGCCAATCAGTGGCCAGGATAGGAAGGGGATATAATTGACTCAGACAACCAAGCTTGCGCTGTATCATTTTCGATCAACTTTTTAATGAATACCCAGTACTGTATATACCTTAATGAGCACAGTACTGTATTTAAAAAAAAAAAAAAAAAAACGCGATAGAGTGAAGCCGCAAAAGTCAAAGCGCGAAGTGGCGAGGGACGACTGTAAATTAATAACCAGAGCGACTTACATAAGTGCTTTAAGACTCTACAATGAAATTTTCCCAGTACTAGCTCAATAAAACCAAGCC
>JAODKK010000001.1:35187431-35197763 GCA_026774405.1 Petrocephalus microphthalmus | reverse complement strand
CAAAAAGAGGAAATAATGCAGCAGACTTGGTCCACTGCATTACATTTCTATTGAGTTTCACTAATTTTAGTCCAAAAAATGCTCACACCAAAAGAATGTCAGTAATGTATGGCAAACTTGGCTGCCAGTTGGACAGAACCAAAACAAAAAGAGGAAATAATGCAGCAGACTTGGTCCACTGCATTACATTTCTATTGAGTTTCACTAATTTTAGTCCAAAAGATGCTCACACCAAAAGAATGTCAGTGATGTATGGCAAACTTGGCTGCCAGTTGGCCAAAGACTAATGAAAACTCTAAATTACTCAAGGGCGAGAAACGAAATGAGCGTCAATCAAAGGCAAACAAACATTCATGTGACGGACAATCGCTCCCAACGAAAACACACTGAGCATGCTCAAGATCCACTGCACCTATGAATTAATGTTGCTGGAGAGTTACTGAAACACATGATAAAGTTAAACACTAACCTGAGCTGTCTAGCAGAAACGCAAGCCAATGAGATCAGTAGCTAGATAACCCCAAGATCTTGAGATCTTCCAGCTTCAGCTCTTAGGCCAAGCAGCTCCAGTCAATTTATATTGGTAGTTAGAAAAGCCATTACATGCATTATAAAGGTAACACCAGGCAACTGAAGAATGATATCGATAGAGGAAAGCCGCTAGTTTATGATGTTTGGGTTGTTGGCTGCTTAACAGAAGGATAATTTTACATCATTGACACTGCACAAACGTCTTCACAATAAATTAAAGACAGGCTCCCTTAACTTGTAAAGCTACAGCTTTTGATCAAGGGATGGGGTGAGAGGTGCGGTTAGAGTAAAAACAAAATCATTTAAATGTGTAATTTTTCATCTGAACTGTATACTTCTTCCAAAAGCTTTTCTAGAGAGTGCTGCATGAGCTTGCACCAAAACCAAACCGGCGGTCTGAAGAGAAAATGTAGCTCTAAGCATTTTCAAAATAATTGGGATCAACATTTCAAATAATTTTGCAATAAATGACTGCAATTTGGAGAATACCTGTGGTTAGGGCTTATGATTGGGTAACTGCAACATAAAATGCCGAGCTTCACGCAGGCCAGTCGATGATAGTAGCTTTCTGCTTAGCTCTGCAAAGCCAGGTCCCGAACTGTAAGCTGTTAATAGCATATTCGAAAAGCCAAGAGAGATGCCCCTCAGAAACTGACACACAAGGATATTTCAAGTTTAAACAGACATAGACCTCCACAGGTTATGATAGATCTCCCAAAATCAACATGGCTGGAAAAGGAGATCTTCCAAAGATACATGGACATGATTATGCACCCAGCCAAGCTCCCCCATTTGCCTGGCACCTGTATAGTGGACATTAGTCATCTATATATTCCTAAAATAACTATCCCGAAAGGTAAAAGACACTGTGCAAATTGTTTTATAGTTATAATTCTACTGAAAAACCCATAAGGAAATGTGCCAGCCAACTGCACACAATTTCTTTGTGTGTCTTTTAAAAAGAGCATATATTACAGCCTACAAAGATAAACAAAGCCACAAGCACCACCAAATAAAGACCTCGGATAACAACTGCAAATGGAGCATTGCTGTACAGACAAGATAGAAACAATCAATTCCATTAACCCACTTTTAACTGTATTTTAACTTGATAAATTGTTGTATGGTTATGATTTCCCCCCACCCCCACTGAACAAATTCAGCAAAATCATAAGCCTGCATTCAAATTTTAAATTCAACATAATATCCAGCTCCATTATGACATGAAAACAGAGGCTCAGCCAAGTGAATCACTTATAGGAGCAATAATGTATACAACTCTGAAATGTCAATAAGGCAACATGAGACTGACAACACATGGCAGATGTGGCACGATAAAGATATGTGCACCACCTCAAAGGGGAAATTCTCAGCTCGCTTGCACTCCCTCCCTCTCTCCCGCCAATGGTATTTATTCTTTTTTTTCTCTAGAAAGGTTGCCTGAGGACACCGTTAAAAAAAAAAAAAAAAAAAAAAAAACAGGATATATATTGTGTGTCGAAATGATCAGTGTGCCAGTGGAAACTGTGTAGGCCAAAGTGCAAAATTATAACGGCCATTAATTCACGTCTCATTACAAGAAGTCCACATGCCAAGTTTCAGCAGGCTGTATATTTTTCTTTGTATTATAAGCACCAGCTCATCCAGGGCTTTAACTTGATTTTTATGTTATTAATGAAGTTAGTGGATTTATTATTCAAACGTGCAGAAAGACACTATAGTAACTGACATCTCCTATGGAGTTCATCAATCAGGTCACACAGCTACGACTTGGCAACAGGTTAGAAATCGTACCGTAGTGTGCTGTAACCTGCCTGGGAGATAGCAGGGGAAATATAAAAATAAAATATAACCAATCAAAAATATGTCACTGGACAGGAAGCCACAACAAAAGACCCACAATTCTGTCGATAATGGAGAGCAGGACGCTGTAACAATATAACTCATGACTGTACTAAAATCACCGGTAAACTTTCCGTGGACGGAATCACCGACTGTTTTAAAAATTGCCGTTTTGTTTCAGTGGGGGGGGGACTCATTTATACAGGAAAAAAATGTTTACGCCGATGACAGAAGACTACCCTGTAGAATTGCACTCGAAGAACCAGGTAGTTACTACAAACTAGTTAGTTAAGAAAAACAGCAGTGCAGTTTTAGGCTGCTCCCCACCCCCACCCCGGGACTTCCGAGTTGTCTGTAATGGACAACGTGTTTAAGATGTCTTTTATTTGCAACTACAAGCAACACTAGCAGTAACAATTATGATTATTATTATTATAAAGAAACGCAAGAAACAAAACACAGACGTAATAATCAGTATCAACATATATGCGAATGTAACAAATCTAGCAAATATTATAGGTGTAAAGGAACCGCGGCTACAATTGGAGACGGATTTGCACGGGTATAACCCTCCAAGAATCATATAACAAGAAACAAGGTCAAAAAGGAGTGCAAAGCTTCCTGACAACGTGGATCCCCAAGCAGACACAAATGATAGAGAAATGAAGCAACCCCCAAATAAACCAGCAGTAAAAAAACCGGGCCATTTCAGGTCGGCTTTGTATATAATGTCTGTACATTATAAAAATGCAGTATATTAAGGATTAAAGTACGGCGAGTGGAAAGTTGCATGAGGCGTGATGAGTTAACTTACCTAAATCAGAGAGTGCTTGGGCGTGCTTCCCCGCCGCTTTCACTTCCACAAGGAAAGACCTTCCAACTTCAGGGCGCAAATGCACACTTCACTCCCATATTATTCGCTATGACTCAATTTTCTGCACTCCAGGAGCCCCCTGCACAGCCTGTAATCCACACAAAAAAACACACACGCACAGCGGTCAGAAAGCGAACAGAAGCCGCCGTTTCTCGAGGCGGGAGCAAAAGTTAAGGGGAGGTGAATGAAGTCGGCGGCCGCCGGCGTTATTAGCGGAGTTTCTACACGAGACCACGGCAGACACCCCGCGCCTGGAAAAGAGGGAGACGCTCCGAGATAGCAGGCTCGGCCAGTGACCCACAATGGAAAAATCAGCAAATCACCTCAAATCTCCCCAATCACATCGCACCGAGGACGGCTCCGCATACAGACTGTGTGGAAATCACGTCAAATGGAGATAATTATCAGGCACGGTGTGCTGCCGTGTCTAACCCTAGCTCACACACCTACCAAAAGAGGCTCCTTTAACTATATAGCTCTTATTCTTTAATGGCATATCTCATAGTGAGCACATACACCTAGCTGTTACGTTTATTTTACATGAATATAAGGGTGTACCTACGCTAAACCTAAAACTGGGATAGTACAGGATGAGTAAATAGTAATTACAATTATGTCGTGTTTGGATTCTCGTGCCTAATAATTCAGCTTCTAAGGCCCGTAGTGGGGGGGAGCACATTTACATTTGCTCCTGAACACGCAGCCCGGTGTAGCTTCAGCACGAGGCAGCGTTATCCTGTATCTAGCAAGAGCAGATCCCCCTCCCCCACCACCATCCCCGGATGCCTGGGCCTTCTTATTTTCGCCTGCACGGTCACATTGTGGCTGATTAATTCTCCTTTCGCCTTGCTCAGTCATTCAGATTTGGAAAGTAAATAAAAAGTTGACATCATTGCAGCTCTGCATTAGTGTGAAACATTCCTTCGGTCACCGTATGTTCTCTAATATCTGCGCTGATTATATTTTGGAGTTCTGTTTTTTTTTTGTGGTGTAATTAAAATGTGTTTAGCTGACGTTAGGCATTGACCTGCGTTTATATATCTCGTGATATATCTTATGAAACAATCTTTTTAATTATGCAATGGACATAAATATCTGAGTATTTACAAATGGATTTAACAAAGAACAGGTATAAATATCCCCTGGCATTCTCCTAAAACAAATGTTTGATACATTTAAAACTAATAGTTGCAGAGCTTCTCTGGAGACTCACTCTCAAATATCATTGTTGGTCTAATAGCATAGCAAAGTGTTTCCTTGAATGTTACTCTATGGTTTCTCTGCCGGTGTCAACTTCCAGCATTGCACTATTTAAACTTGCACAAACCTCTACATATATCACCTACCTTGCATTTACTATTGTATATTTTGTGTTTTGTATTTGTTCTCAGTCCACAATATGCCTAATTGTTAATTGTCTATTTACCATGGTGTCTCAACGGTCTCATTCTTATAAGCAAGCTACGCCACTTTCCACCAGTCTTGGTTGTTTGGCAATAAATATTCTGATTCTGGTATCATCTATTCATTATGACAGGGCTGCAGTGAACCCTGAGCCTATCCCAGGAAGGTAATAAACACCCTTAGGTGGAATGCCAGACTATCGCAGTTCACAAGCTAGGGACACCCAAGATTGGATGCTAATCCATTGCTGGACAAATGGTCACATGTACATGTAAACGTGGGCAGTTTATAGTGCTGTGTGGAGTCCATAAAAGGTACTTAGTCTTCTTTAGTTGTCTCTCAATAGTGTCTACTAAGAAATAAAGCTCAGAAAGCTGAGGTCTTTTACTCAACAGTGCAGTATACACGGAATAACCAACAGGCACATTACAGGGATATGGTCGATATGCAAATTAGTACCGTTCACAACCAACCAGAACATATGACACAACCCACACAAACGAGGGATGAAAATCTTCACAGCCAGAGCTGGGGGTGGGAAGTTAACCTCTGACCCTAGGGGTTTGTAATTATGTGTAACTGTAATATCCTCCCCCAGAATACAGTGCAGTGTCTTCCCTTTGTGTCCTTCGTCACTATTGAACTCTTTTGATTTGCTTTGAATGTAGTTTTTCATTCTGACTTCTATCATTCCTGTAATCTCCCTTGAAAAGGCAGTGGATATAGCTTGGGATGCTTGGGAGAGCAATGTGATATGTCCCATTACGCAGCCACACTCTGGGCCTGAAAAAAAATCCAGCAGTACACAAATATTAGGGAGTATATGGTAAGAGTGCTTCCTGCCAGGGAGCTGGCTCTGACCTCTTAACAAAGAACAGGTTCAATCTGCTTTCCCTCCTCCACCCTGGGATACTGATGAGGGTCACATGACCTTTCTAGACAGCACAGAGCAGGAGTGGTAATATGTAGCTGTGGGGGAGGGTAGCTGTGAGTCACAAGGCTCTTGTAGGGTTGTTATTAAAGCCCGGGAAAGACATGCTCAGCTATGCCACTTACAGGGAAATGCAAGGGCTCTGGGACTCCCGCTGAGAGACCTGTGTGAAAACAACCAGTAGTATATTAGGCTAGGCTCTCCTAGTATCTTGTTTGCCTTCTCCAAAATGGCAAATGATTATCAAATAACTGTCCTCTGAACCATTAATTCCAGACCTGATGTACTGTTGATTCTGACACTGAGGTGATCATTTTTTGTACTATATAGAAATAATGTATCGGTGGTTCTTAGAATTTTGCATTTGTTTCTCTCAAAAATAATATTTTCTTTTGTAAACCTTTTATTTTCTTCCATGTCAGGCAGGAGCACAGCTAAATGAGGCCATTTCCATTACAAATACAGGAACCCATCCTCATAAGTAAAAATGGAGTATTTGCAAAAATAATTCAAATTCTTGTTTTAGATATAAATATCACAGTGCAGAACAATTTGTAAAGGACCCCATGTGAAGTATAAGGAACTAGAGTTTTACTGAGTCACAGAACGCTGTGTTACATGCAACCTGGGACAGGGCTTAGTCTGGTATGGCCAGACAGTGTAATAAACCACATGAGTGTGGCTTCATGACCAGGAAGGAAACCTTGGCTTCAGGCTGGTGTCCAAACTTCTCTTGCAATTGTGACAGATACAAAGCTTGAGAGATTTCTTACACTCCGGTACAACACGTCATCAACTCTTGGGTCTCTGGTTCATTTCTTACATCTCTACGTCACTCATAACTGTATTTTCAACTCCACCTGCACCAGATCATAAATAGTAATTGACTTTGCTGCTTACAGTTGATATAGTGAGTGTATATACACAGATCAGCCATAACAATATTGTGTAGATCCCCCTTGTGCCACCAAAAGGCCTCTGATCAGCTGAAACACGGACTCCACTAGACCACTATCGGAACCAGCATTACCATTTTCAACAATTTGCACTACAGTGGCTCTCCGGTGTGATCAGACCAGACAGGCTAGCCTTCGCTGACCCTGTCACTGATTCGCCAGTTGGCCTTCCATGGACCACTTTAAGTAGGTACTGACTACTGCATACTGGGAACACCACACGAGGCCTGCAGTTTTGGAGATGTTCTGACCCACTTATATCGCCATCACAATTTGATCATTGTTAAAGTTGCTCAGATCCTTGTTTGCCCATTTTTCTGCTACCAACATGTAAACTTCCAAGAACTGACTGTTCACTTGGCATAAGCCTTGGCAGGTGCCATTGTAACCAGATAGTCAATGTTATTCTCTTCACCTGTCAGTGGTTTTAATGTTATGGCTGATCTATGTATTTCATGTAATATTTGACATTTTGCTTCATGTATTCTGCTCACACAAACTCAGCCAGAATAATATATTCAGTAGCTACAACACCTAACATGATCTCAACATGCTGGCAATTTCAGTGGGTGCATTTTAATTGAGGTGACATACCTAGAGCTCCCTAATACCTCCCTGTTCAGGATAATGAGGTTTGATTCTTTTTGTGGCTTTCGACATTTCATGACCGATTATACAGTTACTTATGTAATGAATATTGTGATTAGACTGCTGTCGTTTCAACACCAACGTCTGAGTAGAATTTAAATCTTTTTATCCTCTTTTTCTCCCTGCATGCTAACATTAACATCTTGAATTGACCTTCATTCTTATAAGCAATATTGAAATCCTTTGTGATCAGAGATGACAAGAGATTGATGTGGTGTCATTAGGGAACAAAACAGTAAAAATTACACAGTAAAGGATAAGGGACCTTCTCATGTCATCTGTTCTCTTCTTGTGGATCTCTTTGGCCTTGTTACACAATAATGGATTCTTCAACACCCATCATTGTTATTTCTTCCATTAAGGTTGTTAACACTGAAGCAAGACCTCGAATCAATAAAAATCCCATTATTAAACAGATAAATATCCGCCATAACCTTTACAATTATCTTTTATTAGTGCTTTAATCTAACCATCATCAGTGCAGTTTTGTCATTTAGAGCTTTAAGAAGGCTTACCATTATCATTACCGTTATTGTGAAGTATTCTAGTTCCGAAATGTTAAATGCCCTTAAATGGCCAACTTTCATTGCTCACCCAATGATCTTTAAAAGATGCAGGACAGACCTGTTGACCTATGTTACATCATTAGCTGAAGGTCACTCCTCACTGTGAGTTTAGGACTTGCCTGCCAAAATATGTTAGTGACATTGATGGACACTTCCAGGATACTCAGATTCTGGTGTACTCAGATATTCCACAAGCCAAAAATTGACAACATTGGTTCCAGAGGAGGTGAATTTGCCATCCATCCATTTTCTGAAGCCACTTATTCTATTCAGGGTCACAGTGGGTCCAGAGTCTAGGGGCACCAGGCAGGGAACAACCCAGGATGGGGTACCAACCCATCACAGGGCAGACACACACAGGCATACTGGTAAGTCCAATTAACCTCAGCATGTCATTGGATTGTGTGTGGTGGACTGGAGGAAACCCCACAACAACATGGGGAGAATATGCAAACTCCACAGACCTGAAGCCATGGCTGACCTTCAAATCCTGGTCCCAGAAGTGTGATGCAGCAGTGTTAACCACTGCACCACCATGCCACGCCAAGGTATGCTTTTACCCACAAAAGTAAAACCTCAGTAAAGTTCACTGAGAAGAATCACTGAAGGTTTCAGAAACAGTGACTTATTTTCATTCATATAGAATCAAAATGATCTTATCAAATTAAAAAAATATTTTATAAAAAAAAGATGTTAATTTAAGTCTTAAAAGTCCAGGTCACTACAGATCATTATATAAAAAAACTAAGGAAAAGGATCTGAAAAATGCTCAAAGTCAGCACATGAAATTAATGTTGTCCGTAGCAACATTATACACAAATCGATTAAATCAACATGAAGTAGTAAATAGCTGAAAGCATGAATGAATAGGAATATTTGTATTGCTTCTCCGATACAAGCTGTGTGAGCCATCTGGGTACGTGATTTCTAAGGCGCACTCCAGTTATGAACAGGTTAATGGAAAATCTCTGCGTCTGCTGGTTGAAATGTCAGCAATTACACGTTTCCATGGAGACCCAGCAGCTGGGTGTAAGTCCGTGCCATCTCTTCACCCACTCAGCACTGTGGGTAAATGCCAGCTCCACCGGGATCCGCAGAATTAATGTTTACCTTCGCACGTTGTTTGTCCAAAAATTACACTCTGTCTTAATACTGAAATTGGCTTCTATCAAGTGCAATTAGGGCCTGCATTTAGGGGAGTTTAGTGCAGGTGCACTGTAAGAATCATTCACAGATACTAACTCCAGGTTTTTTCATTCTAATATAATGTTGAAGGATACAGATTCCCATTAGGGAAGTATTTTTGATTTAAAATATCTGAAAACTGAAATCATAAAGGGAGGCCACATTTGAACTTGTAAAATTTTGTAATTTTTTTTTTGTCTGAGCAACGGAAAGCATTCCCAGGCTATGATCCAGCTTTCAGCAGGCCTCTTCTACTTTCTTAATACTATCACTATCACTAAGTGCTGGCCCCTTCAGACAAGACATTTTCTGACATTCTGACACTGACCAAAGGTTATGCTTTATCTAAGCAGACACTTCCTCTTCCATGTCTAGCTTTTAGCAACAGTGCCACAGAAGATACCCCCCCCCCCAAAAGAAAGGACTGTTTAAAGGAGCAGTTTAACATCAGCAACTGATACAGCTATTGAAACAGCAGATCCTTTCTGATGGTTTAATTACTTGCACAAACTTATATAAATGTAAATTTAAACATAAATCTAAATCACCTTATCACTGTAATGCTCCAGATAAAATCACCTTGGGGAAACACTGGTACTGGTACTGGACTGATCAGTTCAGTAAACTAAATTGCTTTGAATTATCCATCTATGTTCCATCACTGCTCATCCAGTACAGGGTCACATTTTGAGAAGTAGAGGAAACGCTGCGGGAGGCCTTGGATGGGATGCCAGTCTGTCATAAGGAACACACTATAGGCGATATATAGATACCAGTAGCCACATGTTTTTGGACTGCAGGGTCTATCAATATATAATAGTATCTTTTATTGTAATATGCATAGGTGCTACATGTGTATTATTACCTGGCCCTATCTGATGATATCTCATGATGCCCTTCTTACTGCAAAAGCAGTTGTTTAAATTTTATATTAGAACTGCAACAAAGTGGCTTTCGAAAAAAATGTATTTAATTAGTTTTTGCATTTGTAGTCACATGCACTGCATGAGCTAATGAAAGATTTTTGTGAAAAATAACAGTGCCATCTGCTGGGAACAAACCTTTACTACAGCTTTTAAATTTGACTTACACCCCCACCCCCCCCAATCCCACTCCCAGACTTACCATCTCAGTTTCACAGAAACAATAAAGAATGTCAGACAATAGGTATAAGACAGGAACATAATTCCTTCCTGAAAATATCTTCAGAGAACACCTCAGTCAGGGATCAAACTGAGACTCCAGGCTCTGACATTTCCTTTAAGTAATGTAGTCTTTTGTGGCTTTAGTTCTATTATGTGTTAACCTGTAGTGTCCACGAAGGTGTTATTTCTAACTGTTTATCCTGTTCAGGGTTGGGGTGAAGTGGGGGGGGGGGGGTCCATTAAACCAGTG
>JAODKK010000001.1:35170165-35180611 GCA_026774405.1 Petrocephalus microphthalmus | reverse complement strand
CCCCCCCCCCCCCCCCACCCCCATGGCTCGACAACTTTTATCCACCAGGGGACCCCCCAAGACAACTGACTTAACTCAAACACTGGTGCTGACCCAAAATACCCACATGCCCATCTCAGGATGACATGCTAGTGACATCACTAGCCCCATAAACCAGGGTAATCTGTGGGCTGGTTTATGAGGCTGCACTCACTGGGGGCCGCCGCCCCATCCGGTCAGTGGGGCCCTACGGAGACACGCCACTGCATGGCCTGCGGGAGACGGTGGGACCCCACACAGGCAGCATGTTTCCCTGGCCATAAACAGAGCCCTGACACACATGGCCCTAATAAGGCCACGGATTCGACTGCTATACACCTCTGTCCATGCATGTGCGGCAAAGGTACACAGACCTCCGTCTGTAAAGCATTTTAAGGGTGGCTTGGGACCAGTCGCCCTGTGACATATGGGCTTGGAGGACCACCTGGGAAATCCGGTGATATCAAGGGGAACAAAAACCCAACAGTGCCCTGTCCAGGCCACCCTCACGAACTGCAGTTATGCTCACCGGTGAGGCAGACTAACATGTGCTTTGTACACAGTGACTCAAACATGCTTCAGTTTCAAATAAAAAGAATTGTGAATAGAATTCTATTTAATTTTTTTAAACAAACCAGCAAGCCTGCTAACTTCCAGTCATAATCTGGCAAATTAAATTTATATAAACATCTAATTGCCAGGCCGTTCCCCATCCCTGGAAGTACTTCATGTTTTCCAATATATACCATTTTAAGGGATTACTTTCAATGGAGATATCAGTGCTGAAGCATTTGGCACAGAGCATCGTGGGCCCTAGGCAATCTGGCACCGTCGGACCCACAGAGCGATTAGACCGGTCCCGGCTCCTGTCCCTCTGTGTAAGCTACGCATATAAAAGCTCATTAGGTCGTAACATGTCTGCTGTTATAGCAGGCTGCAAAGCGCTCAATAATCTGTGGAAAGTGAAGTCAGATCCTCTCATAAAACCCCCGGGGAACTTTCTTATTAGATCCGAACTTTTCTGCAAAAAAAACGAGGATTTCATTAATCGTTTTTAGCATGTCAAATTTTCTCCATTCCTAGGGCTACAAAATAACACAGAAGTTAGGGGGGAAATTATTGTATAGGATTTGTTTGTAATTATTTTTATTGTCCTATGATGGAAACTCGTGGTGTTTCCTAGCTATGGGTTAACGACGGTTGGTGGGTTCTGCTCCTAACTGTGGGGTTCCCTGTGAAATTAGACAGTTTCCTGCTGCCCAGATGTGGCCTAGGATCTGGCCGTCTGGACTGGCTCCCAGATGCACTGTGCAGTCAGTAAGCGGTCAGAGTCTCCTGCTGGATGAGGAATGAACAAGGGAATGAGAAGGTGCGTGCTCTGTCAGAAAGCTGCTTTTCAGCAGGTCTTCAGATACATACAGAATGTCTCAGGTATCACCACATCCGTGGCTATGGCTGCATGGAAGTCATTCTGTGCCAGCATGTCTGCTAAATATGAAATACATAATACTCGTGAGCTGTTCTTGTAAATCCCATCCCAAAGTGATCACTGACCTGAATTATCCAGGCAAGCAGATGCCTGATTTTCAATGTGTATCTGTTTCCCCAACTCCACACATCAGGATTCTCTGTATATACACTATATGGACAAAAGTATCAGGACACTTGGCCATTACACCTATAGGATATTTTATGACAGCCTACTCTAAATCCACAAGCATCAATATGGAGCTGGTCCCCCCTTTGCAGCTAAAACAGCTGCCACTCTTTTGGGAATTTCCACAAAATTTTGGAGTGTGTCTTTGGGAATTTTTGCCCATTCATCCAGAAGAACATTTGTGAGGTCAGGTACTGATGCTGGACATGAAGGCCTGGGTCACAAGCTCTGTTCTAGTTCAGTTTGCAATAATACCTCTTACAGTTGACCATGGAATATCTAGAAGGAAATAAATTTCAAGAACTAACTTATTGTAAAGGTGACTTCCGATGACAATACCATGCTTGAATTCATTCAGAACGACCCATTCTTTCACAAATGTTTGTAAACCTGACTACATGGCTAGGTGGCTGATTTTATACACCTGTGGCAATGGGTTTGAATGAAACCTCTGAATTCAATGATTAAGAAGTGTGCCCCAGTTTTTTTGTCCACATAGTGTTCATGTAAAGGGTGTTCAGATAAAAAAGCTAGCTATTCTTATCCGTGTGCAGTATATCCATTTTATTTTGGATGATTGTCATATTTTTCCTGAGGACGTTTTCTACCACAGAATGAGTGGCAAGCTTTTTTCTCACCTAAATAATAAATACGGCTTGGCATGGTTAGGAAAATTAAATTAATAATTACCGCCTTTGCTATGTAATACAGTATTAGTTGGTATATTTCCCAGACTAAATCCATGTCCGTGTCTTATTCAATCACAGACGAGCTGGAGTGAACAGAGTCACCCTATGTATTCGCAAGGCTTAGGGGCGATAGATCCCAACGATTGTGAAAATTGTGCGAGTCCAAAAGTCGCTGCAAGAAACGCGTTATACCCGGCCAGGTAACACGTTAGTGCGGGCGGCTGCCAAGACGAAGATGCGCATCGCACCAAGGTCAATATGCGTAGATCTTTCTTAAACCAAAAATGAATCTCATTACAAAACACACAGGGTGCGCGTACACTAAAATTTTTAAATAACACTAAAATTCTCATATGATTTTATGCGGTCGAAATCATTTTCAGTATTGTTCATATATATTGGCTTACTCGCCGTCCAAATATATTTCCATTTTATTGTTCACGGCCAACTGTCGCGAATCTGGAGCTGCGACTGTATTTAGAGACATAATTTTTATTTATCGGAACTCTATAAGCACCTGCATTAGCCTTGAACGAGCCTTTTATAAGAATGACTATCATAAGAAGAAAGTTTTTGGGGAAGAGATGCTGAACTTAATTAACACAATGTTTCGTGGACGTGCGGGGCTCATCTTTCCATCTGAGAAAAGCACCTCTCAGTGATCCCTCGAGTGAAGGGGCGGCCGGAGCTTGCCGCACAAAGAACGATGCCGTACCTGAGTGCGAGAGCCGGCGGTGCCCGTCACTCAGCACTCGACGCGGCCAATGGGGCGCGGCGTGCTGCCGCTGGCTCCTCCCCAGCGCATTATTGAACTTTCTTTAGTTTCTTCCAGCCTGAGCACCACGCAGTCTGTCTTGCTCGCAGCGTGAAGATAAAAAAAGCACAACAGTTTAGAGAATGTTTTCTAGGAATGTCGGTGTATGTTTGACCCTTTGTCTATGGATTACAGCCCCCTGGAAGCTCAGTACCGTCGGTGCGAAGAAGCAGGACGAGTCCTCCTTCAGCAGCAGCAGCATTTATCAGGCGAGATGCGCGTCCAGATGCCTGAGTCTGCACATCACACGCATATCTGCCTTTTTCAAGCATTTTCAGGTAAAGGCACATGGGCGATGTCGCTCACCGAGACGGGGGTTGGATGTTACTCACACGATTACTGTTATTTATTTTGATGCCTTGATGATCATAATCTATCATGCTGTCTCTTGTTTTCTCCGTTCTTTGTGAACTTTAAACTATTTAATCTTAAGGCATTTAATTTACATATCTGGAGTTCATAACGATTTATTTATAGAGGAAACGAGTAGGTGAATAGTGACTATCCTCTATTTTTTTCGTTGCTGTTAATACGTGAAAATGACTTAATCCAACTTTTGTTATAGCGTGAAGACGTAGTTATCAAAGTTACAATCCGGGTAAAGTCTGCGAGTGCTGCGCGTAATTTAGTTGACTGTGAAGTAATTGCTAATGGCAATGAAGAATTTCTTAATTTTTCTTCAACTTCAGTACCTTAACATGCTTGTGCGCAGATTATTACTTAAAGAATCTTAATTAAAGTCATTATGATCACTGGAGTATTGGTAATCAGTCCTTTCGGAATCGACGATTTGTACACATGATACACTGTAAATTCTGTCAAAATACACGTTACCAAAGCCACCCCGTTTACCACTTTATTCCATCTACCATATCCTTTTCGGATGGGGAGGGTTGATATAGAATTAAAATATGTACTGCTTATTAGCTTGGACGAATATAAATGTAATTATAAAACCTGAAGTCATTCTTTTTAATTTAAGGAATAAATATATCAAAATTACATTTCTGCCTCATTCCTGAATTCACATTTCATTAATTAGATTTTAAAAAACGTGAATTCTGCACAGGTTGCTAATATCCGTTTGGAATTTTGCATTAATATTCTATTAATCCGCTGGTAATCTGATTTTCCGGCCTGAAAATTGTAACCTGGGCGTTTCATTAGACCCCGCTATTTGCGAGGCATTCGAGCCCGATCCTCCGGGGGATGTCTGAAGTTGTTTTCACACTTCATTGGAGACACTGTTTTATCCAGAGCCTCCGAGAAAGGGAGCACTATACATCTGTCTTTCACTGTGTCGTAAAGGCGATTTAAAGTCTTTTGAATTGTTTAAAGGCTTTTCTTAGGCAAATGAAGTTGGACAGAAATTACAGTATGTAACCGTGGAAGAAACATTTCAGACCTAAATCATATTGTGTTTGTAGCAAGTGTTACTAATTGTAGCATGGTCGACTGCTATAAACACATTAGAAATCGATTTTTCTGGAAACACTTTGCTTTTCCTTGACGATGGCAAACGCGCGAGGACAGTGTTTCGCCTTTTTTCAAGTTTCAGGAAATGGAAAATAATGCAATCCATTGCGTTTGATCATAAAATAATGCACTCAGTTATGTACTGCATTGATTACTGAACAGTTGACCAGCATTGTGGCTTTCCAACCATAGGCACATAAAATAAAAGAAATAATCTGATTTTTTATTTGTAATTTTGTCTCTTATGACCTGACTCTGTAAACCCTTTGCAGTCACATTTTCATTAAAGATCTTGATGTGTGAGTCAAAGCAGACATCTCAGCTTTACTAATAATGTTCTGTCTATAGGGATAAAAACATTGCCACTGAAGTAATCGCCATCTGCTCTTTTTAACAACAGAGAGATTCTGGCAGAAAAATCAAAGCATATCGAATCTTTGTTAGAGGGAAGAAGTTCAACAGGTTTGCAAGTCTGAAAATAGCTTGTTATTGCTGCATAAGCTGTGCATTAAGTGGAAGGTACTGTGATCTCAGCAGGACGTCCGTGTGGAAAGAGCAGGTCTGGTCAGCTGCAACAACACGCTCCACCTCCCTGTGTCCGGCCACCAGACGTCTCAGTCACACCTCGTAGACTGCACCATCTCTGTGGATGCAGGCCTAGGGAGGTCACCACCTTGCTATTTAAAGAGCTCTGTGTTTTCTTTTGGGAAAGGTTCTCAGCATGTTCTGTCTGTGGTTGTGAGATGCATCATTACTGGGACTCTCCTGTCTTAAATGAGTAGATGGTACTGCAGACCCACTCGTATGAAGATGTCTGTTGCTATTTGGAGGGTGAAGCTTTAGATTTAGTTGGTCATTTTTGTCATCCAGAGTTGCCTGAAATAATACGTTTTGTCCTGACCTTTCAATTTCCCTCTCATAAAAATAATCTTCCACACATACACCCTTGTTTTCAGTATGCACGTGTCCAAAATATCAATCTTGTAATTCCAAAGTGCTTCATAAACACCTACCTTTGCACTCCTTAAAATAGCTGGAGATCATGAATCAGGATTGGGCATTCTTCAGCACTGACCAGAGCCTATTGCTGCAGAGCACATCTTGAAAGTGCCTTTTTTGCACTCTTCGCTATGCCCTGTCAGTGCTGCTTGAACATCCAAAAGAAAAGCAAGTAGCTCCGGTGGTGGTGCATTTGAAAGGTATCTGTTGAGTGGTCATCTACACCACCAATGACCGCTCACACACTATTCCAAGAAGTATAGGATCAGCCCTCACTGGCTGTAGAATGATGTACTGTCAAGCCAGCTTATTATTACATAGTACTGAGTGAGCAAACTCTACATTTAGAAGAAGAAACAGATTCTCTTACATCCTTTCTTATATGACAACCTAACACATCAGATCACCTTCTGTTTCCTTAGTATTCTGCCATCAAAGACTTTTGTCATTTCCTTAATTCTTGCCCTTGACTATACGTATAGGATTTTCTTAGAAGCTTTAAAAGTTAGTTAAACTTTGTGTGTAGACTAGCAGTAAAAGTATTTGGGACAGAATGCAGTCTCCTCTAGCATGTAAAATCTCTTAATGTCTGACCACATTCAACGATGGGTTTTGTTCATATGTAGATGTGTATTTCTTCCTTTCAACACATTCTCAAGTGTTTAAACGATCACTCTGTTCTCCAGCAATAGAGAAAGCATCTACCTCATGTGAGATTATTTATGGGAGGATATCCCACAAGTCTAAAAATAAAGGTGTGTCAATGCAGTCTTGTTGGGCCACTGAAAGCCAGTAAATATTGCATCTTAAATTTAGCTATTCATTCCTAATGTCTGGGCTTTTACAGTTTATGTCTTACATGTGAGATTTGCGGAAAGAAAAACATTGGAAAGTAGATTTGCTCTATTCCCTTGTTTCACCTCTGATATAAAGTCACTTTAGGTAGATTCCAGGCCCAGCCACTGCTTGTCTCATGTGTAGTCGTTTTCATTAGTTAAGACAGGATGAATAGAAGCCTATGTTGCCTGGTTTCACCTCCCAGTGAAAGCATTTAAACCAGGACAGGCTTGTCAGTAAATCTCTTGTCTTTTGAGGTACCACATGTCTGAGAGTTAGGACCGATGGTGCTCCACAGACCTCACTCTATGTATATTTCAACAAGTTGCCTTCATAAAGTAGGCCTCACTGAGAACCTAAGTTGTTTTTAAATTTATTGACTTTGCATATTGAGATGTTTCCAAATGCATTACAATAAACAGAGGAGTCTGGATTAAAGCATAAAACTTAAGGTATACTTCCAACATAAAAAGTGATTCTACTATTGTTAAATATAATGCTTACAAAATGATGAATTAATAAAGTAAAATGATATAATGTAACAAAATACTATATTGTACGAATTCCAGAAATTAATCTGAATCCCATATTAGTGAAATATAAAGTTTTATTTGTGAAGACTAGATCACGGCTGGGATTGCTGTGACTGAAACAATGCTCCATTTAACCTCTGTATTGATAAATAGGCAGCCTGGGAAAACATCACTGTCATGTCAGCAAAATGTTATGATGTAATCCATTGGTCTTGCTTTTTAATCCAACTGTCACACGAAGATTTAAAATACACACACACACGTTTGTATTCCGATCTTATGTTTTTTTGATTGCATTCACATATTTTTATAAAATTAAGCTTGAATTAGCGGCAATCTAAAAATGACCTCACTAGTCACGTTTTTTGAGGATTTGCTACACTTCCTACATGGTCCTTTGGGTACACACACATTATATATATATATATATATATATATATATATATATATATATATATGCACACACGGAAAGCACAGTAAGACAAACAGTTGCAGATTCAGAAAATACCCTCAACTTGAAGGCGGTTCTTTTTCATTGTATCATATCATTTGAGAGTATGTGGACTTAATGAAATAACAGCAGCCTTCCAGTTTATCTCCATGTGCTGTATCCATAATGAAATCCATTGTTTTGTGCTCTTCTTGACCTTATCAATTACATTATATTAGGCATTGAATCCTCTGTCTGTAACTTTGGCTTTTACATGTGTGACATTGAATTTCTGGATGTTTAATTTCTACAAAATGTGGATTAACACAAGAGCAGCAAGCATCTAGCACTGCATTGTGATGGATTGGGCCTGGAATGTGGTCTGGGTTTTAAGGGATCACAATCTGCCCTATAATTATCCCTACTTTGGTGTGACATGGATAGGTCATCATGGGACAGCTGGGACAACATCCTCGTGTGCCTTTTTTGTTACAGTGACAGGGATATGAATCAGAATTTGATGTCAGACTATAAATATCACCAGGGCCCTGTCAAAGGCATTGCTAATATTGAGCGGGACATAATTCTAGATCCAAGGCAATTTATATACCAATGAGTGAAGTGATTAGTATAACCACGAGTTTTACTCAATAAACATGCTCATTGATTATTTGGAGATTGTAAAGAAATTCACCAGTGTTGTTAATACATTTTCATCACAGTTACTCAAACAATAATCCTAATTATGTCTTAATAGTCATTATTGGTATTATAAATGTCATTTTTGGTATTATAAAGCCAGGCAATCATATTCGATGCAATGAAACAAAATGGAAACATGTAATGTAAAATGAATGTGACAACCTATCTTTAAATATAAAAATGGTGACTGAATGAATTACATCAGATATTCTAGTATTTGTCATCGGCCGCGGCTTTCTTTGAAGATGGACACGCCCCGACCCTTGACACTGTGTTTGAAGGCCCACTGGTACCACACCGCAAATTAAGTCCTTTTCTTCCCAAAATCTCACTGGGAATTTTCAGTGGATTACATTATGTGAAGAGGCTTTGAACTTGACATTGAACTTAAACAGACTCCTAGTCAGCAATGCTATAGCCATCCAGTTCTTCAGTTCCCTGTTGTCGTCTGAAACTTACAGCACAGTGTAGGGATATGGAGCATACAGTGAGGTCTTGCTTGAAAAGAGCACATTATTCAAAGTATGGTGTTTGATTTAGGTATTCTGTAGAGTAGCTAGAATGTTTAGTTGAGGTAAATTAGGTCAAAATCTCCCAAGAGCAGTCCCCAAGGACCTGATCCAGCAGGTCACATGTCAGAATTTAGCTGTTGTGGCACCTAATACCAATTCATTCACACTGCAGGCACAGTATTTTGTCAAATGTGATATTTTAAGGTCTCATAGAAATCACAGCAATTTTTAAATCATTGTGACAACCAAAACCATGTTTCAAGCATTCAGGCTTATCATGTTAAAGCATACCGTATTAACCACCATGTTAGAATTATATAAGAAAATGTAGTGATATCTCATTTTTGAACATTGTAAATCAGTCTGTAAGATGTGATTTGGCTACTTAAAAAATATATTAAAATGAGTTCTTGTTTAACTAAGCTGTCAGGTGTCAGCAGAACATGCCGTGGATTGAACTGCATTGCTTCTCTCTGCAGACCCAAGGTTACGTCCACACTACTACGTTTTAGTTTTAAAATGCATACATTTGTCTCCAATTTCATGAAACATCATAATTTGTGTGGCCTTTCCCCAATTTGATCTAACTAACTACAACGTCTTATTAGTCACCTGATCACCCTGCATGGAAGTAAACAGTACTTCACCATGGGAGATATAGCGGAGCTGCCTTCAGTAATGCTTTCTCTGTCGCTAACATGAATGCAGCAAAATAGCATGTTGCACAGTGTGACTGCTGCATATCTGAGCAAAAAGAAGCTAATATATTGGTCACTGTGTCGATGCATGCATGCCCATTATAGGCAAATAGCAACGTCATACACATTTTTGCTAGTTTCAGTGTGGATGGAAATACTTTCATAAACGACCAGGACATGCGTTTGTGGATGGAGATCGTTTCCGTTTGAAACAGTTGAAAACTTGTTACATAAAAACATAGCCTAAGAGAAACTCTCCTTCCATGAGGTGCCGAGAAACTTCTAATAATGAATGACAAGAACTGCTTCTTTGCTCGGACACTCTTAACACTGAGGTCTAAGTCCCGGCAGCCGGCAGCTTGGTCCTTCCCTACACATTAGTCTGAGTGGTGCTCCCTGTCTCTCAGGGTGGGTTGGCTGAAGTTGCTGTTTGGGTTACCTTTACTAAATGTCAGTGGACAAAATGAGAGAGCAGGAGCTGAGGTCACAGGCTTCTGCTAAATAAGGCTGGCTGGGGTAATAGCTTGTTAGATCGCCTCATTGACCGTACCGTAAAACCTCAGAAGTTTCATATTATATCCCATTGTTTAATTTGTCTGCAAAAGTGGGGCATTTATTTAACTTTCAACTATGGGATGACTATCATTCTGAAATATATTGGACAGTTTTTATGTGTTGATTTCATTGTACTGTTGAAAGTCATTTATTATTTAAAGAACATGCGTGGTGAAACAGTGTGAATATGAGGTATTGATGTGGTCTCCTTTGTTCTGTGTTACAGGGAAACGGATCTCTGGTGTGGTGTCAGAACCATAAACAGTGCTCAAAGGTAAGGTAACAGGAGAGCATGTGCCACACGTGTCGAGAGTATCACTCGTTTACTTCCAATGAAACTGAGCCATATACACTGAGCGAAATCTCCACACGTACCATGTAACTAGATGGTAATCAAGCACATAATTAATTTGTAGAGAATGGAAATCTGATATAAGTGGAAGTTAATTAAGAGACTTTTAGCCGTAATGGTTTATTGAGCATTAAGTGTCTGTGACTCAGATTGCAGTGCCCCCCCGCCCCCCCC
>JAODKK010000001.1:35115933-35127714 GCA_026774405.1 Petrocephalus microphthalmus | reverse complement strand
AATACAGGATTCACTAAATACTAAATACTAAGTTAGTAGTGTGGTTATAAATTCCAGTCAAAACCTTTATATTATTGTGAATGGTTATGTACTCCATGTGAATTGGCCCAAGACGTGCAAACTATTCACCCCATTTCAGACTGTCAAACTATTGCGTTCAACATTAAAACTGTGAAAAGAATTTATACTGATTTTTTCTATTCACAGAGCACACACCAGATATCTAATAAACATCCATTGCTGACACTTACGATCCTCATGGTAAGAGTGAGTGAGGCCCGTGTTCCAAGGCTTAGTGGTATCAGAACCTGCTGGTGTCCTGTCAGCTGTGTGTAGCGTCACCATACAACGTCCCTGAGGTAGCTAGAGGTGACATCGGGGCCCCTTGGACACAAATCATGTAAGGAAACCCAACGGCTGCCTCAGAACCTGCGACTCGCCTGTCATAATTCATCCTCAGAAATCCAGATGTGGGCTCCAGCAAATCCCACCCGGCTCATATTCTGCTCGGCCTCTCTTGGCTTTTTTATGTGCCAGGAATTCACTAGACAACAACAGGCAGCCCTTCCCCGTGTCAGAATAACACCTGAGGAGGAATCCAGCAGCCTTTTACCAGCCTTAGTATCGGTTAAGTGAAAACGTACAGCTCACTGGACTTTCCCCAGCTTCCCAAGTTAAACAGTGATTAGTGAAAATATTGCTGGACAGACATGCATATTGCATACATTATATCACATTACATTACATCACTTTGTTCACATTATATTCACATACTGATTCTGGTCTAATGATAAATTGAGGGCTCGGCATAAAAATTAATAAAGCATTACAGCATCTTCTGCTGGCAGTCATAAGGCATTATAATGTAGATGATTTTTCATAAGCTTCGATGAAGACATCATCTATAAAGCACTACAAATGCTTTCATAATGCAATATAATAGTCAGTATACAAATTAAGGCTGGTTTGTGCTGCATTATGAAGGTATCTATAGTGCATAATAGATTAGAAAATCATATCGCATCCATAATGCGTAATAAAAATGGCTATAATGTGTTATGCCTTCTTATAAATATAAATAAATATTTATAGCCACGTTTATAATGCTTTACGAATGCATGATTACAAATGCATATGAATGCATGATTTACAAATTAAGGTGTCTTCATAGATTCTGAAATGCATGGCATTCACAGAAAGTGTTACAGAAAATCTTAATCTCTAAATATAAACAAAGAAAAGGCTTTTTCTTATTGGACACTGGCCTACTCATCAAGCTCAGTTTTAAGGACAATAGCAAATGATGGGTCCTCAAAAACAGCAAAATTCTTATAAACCATAATGGAAGATTTGCTTCTAATCTGGAAGACTAATGGATGGGAGTTCCTTAAACTTTCAGAAGCTTTGTTGCAGAACCTTGGATAGGTTCTTCCAAAATTTCCAATAGCTTATTCCTGAAAAGTTAAAGATAAAGGTATATGGATATTAGTGTCATATTGCATAATTTTCACACTAGATGACCATGGTGGACACTGTGATGTTAGGTTTTTTACAGAGACATACAGGCATAAAGTGGATTTGATAAACAATGTAACTGCTTTTGTTTTTTGGCCTAATGGTTAGGGAAGCAAACTTGTAATTGAAAAGTTATAGGTCTGAATCCTGGACCAGCAAGTACTATTGAGGTACCCTGAGGAAGGTACTGGTCCCTGGGCAGCAGAATTAGCTGTCCACTTCTATGTCACATGGTGTGTCAGCAATGACAATTAATCACCTATAACATTTGGTATCACTGTATACCTCTGTATATCCTCCATAGTGCATTATTATTGGTATGACAGTAATATTATATTGTAAAACACGCACTTACTGATGGAGTAGTTAAGAAGAAAAAATTACAATGAATATAATCTTGGCAGCTATATGACACCTAAGCCCAAGTGCTGACTGACTTTGTTTGTCACTGATGGAGTGCTGTTTACTCTTTACACAGCACACATCTGAAATAAGTGCTCTGCGTACTGGCATCTTTGGCCAGATGTTAGTCTGCTTCCAAGATGCTGCCAAGAAAAGTAAAGCTATCAAAGTAAAGCCCTCTCTGAGTCGAGTCAAAATGTTTCAATAAAGTCTCCCGGGCATCGGCCCCGGGGATCAATCAAGGCATGTCAGTAAAATGTCACCAAGTGCAACGTTTTACTTTCACTTGCATGGCTGAAGAGTTGTCTTTAGGTTCACAAGCTCATTCTCTGGCCACGTCCTGCATTTTATTTCAATAAGAAAATCTATACTCTTCTTAGAGATGGTGTTTCTTCCAATGATGACTGAGGAATTAAAGATATATAAAAAAACAAATTAGCCTTTCTATTCCCATTTTAAATCTACAATGTTGAAAGAACTTGCAATGTCAGTAAATTTAGCCTTTTCATGACCGATACAGTCAATTTGCATCGTATTTTCTTATGTGAAACAGAAAGACAAACATAAATTTTGGACAATAGGACTGAGGCACAACTGGAGTTTAACAGTTTGGCAACATGGGGAACATGAATAGAGCAGCCCCACAAGTCACCCATAAAACATCATGCTTCCTGAAAACTTCCTGCTCCTTATGCACTTTGTTCATTACGCCGCCAGCTCTGGGGGAGGAAAGGGGATCCCCTGCCTCCCTTCTGGTGGACCGGCTACTCTGGGGATCCACAAAACAGCTAATTGTTTCTATTCCATAAAAATTCATTACCAAGCTCAAGGCTTCGGCCGAAGACATGTGCAGCATACGGATTCCGCCTGGTGCCCCCGCCCGGCCCCCCCCCACCCCTGCTTCATGCTTGGATTTTGCCTTCAAGAGGTGTTGGGTAAAATAAAATATGGGAGAAAACATCTGGGAAGAGCATTAGCCAGAATTCACAGCTTGGACCTGTATTATGACATTCCTTCAGATATGTTTTTGACTCTCAGCCCGCATGTCGTGCATGACTTCAAACACAGGGATATTCATGTGTCATAATTAAAGAATGATAGCACAATAATTTAATGAGGCCCTTTCCAAAGTTGCAGATATTAATATATAAATGCTCTGTGAACATATTTATTGCAACATTAAATAGGTCTAAGAATTATTAAGAACAGGCAGACAAAATACGTTGTAAGCCCGGGGAGCAGCTAATGCTGGCCGATTGCCTGAAGGGGGCAGTTCATCCAAGTACATGTCTTTGTGCTTCTGGAGGAACCCACAGTACTTGGGGTGAAGGTGCACCCCCCACACACATACAAACAGAATGGGGACCATATTACAACCCACGACCCAGGAGATGTGTGGTGACAGTGCTAACCCTCTGAACCACGGTGCCACCCCGAAACGCACGCCAGAGAAGCCAAATATTAATCTCTTATACTCACCTCAAAATGAAATAGGATGTTGCAGTTCAATCTGTTTCTCATTAAGCATATTACCAGCGGGCCAGGAAACAGAGACGTCTGTGTGTCGCTTTGAGTAGTCCTCAGCACTCCGCTTTAACCACTCACTTCAGCCATACCTCAATCATCATATCATATTATTATAAAACAAGGTCACACATAGCAATTTCCACACATCTGAGGCTACTGACATAGAGGATTCCCCTTCATCTAATGAGCAGGCATTATTGACCAATGCAGCATAACCTTGAATGGTTAGATTGAACTAACCAAAAGTAAACAACACACAATAAAGATGTTATCATATGGTTTAATAATTGCAGCATTTTTAATATAACAAACAAGCATGTTACTGGTTGGAAATGCTGCAATTATATAGTCCAAAATGGTCATCTACTATGCTAATCAAAAATTCATTTAAACAAATAATTCGAGAAGATAAAGAGACAACATTACAATATGCCTCTTAGCATCATTTGACACATCCATCCATCCATTTTCCAACTCGCTTATCCTTTCTCGATTGCAGGGAGTCCGGAGCCTATCCTGGAAACACCTCTTTCAATGTCCATTGCCCATATCTCCAAGCCTGTGACATTTAGCATCATGTGATGTCAATCTTGTTCCTTTGTGAGCCCGAATGAATGATAAACACTTTTTGTGGAGTAGTGCACTGTAGGGTTGTATATTAAATCACAGCTTATGAAATGCACATATAAAGAGCTGCATGAGATTTACTGATAGGGCAGAGGGGGCCTGACAAATATCACTTAGTGCCGCATTGGACACCTCTTCAATCTATCACCACAAGCAGCAGCTACAGGTGAATCAGGAATGGAATAAATTGATTAAAAATGTTAGGCAGTCAACCTAAAAAAAAAATTTTCACTGTGGTGTGAAAGAAGCATTTTTGTTATCAAACATGAGATATATGCACAAATTTTTCGCCACTGTCTTACACATTGCAACTAATGTACAGCATGTATATGTTTATTTTATGTCCATCTGTTGTTAAAATAGTGCCACGGCAAGTATTTTTAAATAAAATCAATAAATGTGCCCTTCAAACACCTGGATCCAGACATGAGCGGGACGAGGCAGCTGTCACTTTTGTGGCCACCAGTGAAATGATCCATCTGGCTGTCGGAAACCCATTCAAACATCAAACATGCATCCGGCTCTGATCGGGTGTGAGGAAATATCATAGATCTCTTTGCACAACGTAAAACCAGCATCTGTGCTTGGCTGGCAAGCTATTCTGGGTCATCGCTGACACAATCTCTGGAAATGGTCCAGATGAAGCAAGCACTCTGCGAGGGCCCTGGCAACCGAGACTGATGGGCTGCCTTTACTATAAAAAATAAATGTATCAAGGCTGGGATTTAAAGGCCAATGCATGTAATTCTGTTTCAGTGCTTGACTGGCAGAGGAAAAGGCCAGCACTCCGCATAGTTTCCTATGCTAAACCTCATTTTACCGGATGAAGTGATGCCAAAAGTTTTTTTTTTTCTTATTTTGCTGGAAAGACTTACTGATGGGTGTAACAGCCAGGTCTGGTCAGGTTGGGGAGCATGTACTGATACTAGTATGTTGCCGCATGCACCACACAATGAAACACCTCAGGATCCTGGTTGGCGACCCCTCAAGCCAACACACGGACCAGTTCCACCCTCCGGAAATGACTGTCTATCTGTCACAGCCAGGTGTTATGCGGATGTCCCCTTGGCCAGGTCCAGCTGCTAGGATCCTCAGCAAAGAGGATCCTACGAGCCAAATTACCCTCAGGGAATTTCACCACATGGCCATAGTGCCGTAACTGACACTCCCTCACGATGTAGGTAATGTGCTGCATTTGGGACTCCCTGAGCCATGGTTCGTTTGACACAAAGTCAAACCTGCAGTACCTAAGGATTCTCCAAAGAGATACATTTACCAAAGGAGTCTTCGTCTCAGGTCACTGGATCGCGTCCATGTCTAACAGCCATACAGCAAAACAGGGACCACGAGGACTCTAAAGACTAGGACCTTCATCTCATATGTCCTTATGTAGTAGTGCTGTCTTGTATTAATAACATGTTTAGCAAAGTGCTTTCTGACATTGATGAAATCTATATGATATCTGGAAAATAACCATCGTGAATAATACATTTCGTAACTGAAATTATACATTTTTTCCAATATAAGTATTCTATAATCTTTTAAGATAAATGCAGTATAGAACTTCAAAAGCTGTTATATTAATTAAAGGGACCCAAAAGCAAAGAATTACAGAATATGAGAGATGCCCATATCTGTCTGAAGGTCAACGTGGCTGCTCATCTGGTGAAAAAAAATAAAAAACAATCACAATCAATAAGCTAAAACAGGGTCATCTGTCCCACCAAACAAATACTTACTTTATTCCTTTCTGTTTATTTCAAGTCTGAAGTGTGAAAGCAAAGCACATTTTTCTGGTTGTTAAATCAGACTGTCATCTCCCTGGGGCACCCATTTAACTTCAAAGCTGTATCATATAGTATTCTCTTAGAGAATCCATAATAAGTGAGCAATGGAGATGCTCCCATAATGTTGCCCAAAAGACCTTGGTAGATTGTAGCAGCAGCCTAGTATTTTATGCATGATCCTGTCACGTTTAGCCACATCACTCATTATTCATCTCTGATGGAGCTGCCTGAATATAGAAAAGGAGTTTTTCCTGAACGACCTAAACAGACTGATAGAATGATCAGGTTCCCAGTGGGCACTGGCTTGAGGTGACACTGTAGCATTGTATACTTCTGGAAATACGACAAAATAATTTAGAATTAGATACAGCCCAGACATTTCTCTTATGGTTAAAGGAATTAAAGGAAAAGTTATGGGAAGCACAACAAAAATGCAATCAGGCTATTTGGCAAAACGTACCTTATCCATAAGTAACCAACCCAAATACAAGACTTGCCATTTTTACTTTTTTGATTGCATGCACAGATTTTTATAAAATTAAGGTTGTCCAAATGGGGACAAGAAAAAAATGTCCTCCAAAAGTAAGGAAGTTTCAGGCGTTACCAAACTCTGGGGGCATTTTGGTCCCCAAATGTGATCTATGCAAACAACCCCTCCACACACACACACGCACATGCACGCGCACACACACACACACACACACACACACACACACACACACACACACACACACACCACATGTGTTTGTAATCACATCTTTGTGGGGACTCCCCATTCATTTCAGAACGCATGTCCCTAATCCCAACAGTTATACCCTTCACCCATACCCAGCCCTACCCTTAACCATAAGTAACCAATCAAAAGACAATACTTTTTAGTTTTTTGATTGCATTCACCGATTTTTATTAAGCTGGAGTTTTCCTCCAGGTTCCCTCGTTTCCTTCCACAATCCAAACATGTGCTGTTTGGGTGAATCAGTGAATCTAAAACAACAGGAACAGACAGGCTGATTTGTGCACATTCTCATCACTCACAGTGCGAAACAATTCTGACTTCTCTCTCTCAGGTGAACTCACACTAATGGCATACAGAGACCTCATGGAAGTATCCTCTTGATGCTAAGTTACAAATCCCTTGATTAAATATGACAAATGACAGAGTATGGGCTTTTACAAACATTGTCCCTGCCTGCCCAAAAGAAAAACAAATGTATTTAAACAGACTTTCTAGAATAGAATAAAGATTCAGAAACCATATAGATACACTGCTACACATGTGCTTCAGAATTGTTGCAAGATGTATATCAAAAAACAGAATTATTCAACATAGGACTCTCAAAGCATGACATATCTGCAGAAAAGAAAAATGCCTGTGGTGACAGTAAGTGAGTAGAGCAGGGAAATTCTTAGGCGCATCACAGTGCAGATAAAACAGGTACTCCAACTGGCATAGAAGGGAGTGGATATTTCACATGTGATTTCTAACAATTTGCCATACTAAGTTAATGACGCTACAAACTGTGCAATACAATGCTATAGAGAAGAACCTTTTCTGAATCTCTAACAAGTTTTATTTCACCAAATTACTTAAATTATATGCACCACTTTGAAATATAAAGCAGAAAGATGATTGCTTATTTCTGACTGGAATACTTTTATAAAAGAAGCCAGTCAACCCTGTACTAGACATGGGGGCATGGATGGACATTCTATGGATGGATAGAGATGTCCTGGTCATGTTTTCATGACTGCCTGCACACACCATAAAGCTGACCCTCAGAGCCCCAGCAGTAATTTTGAGTGCACATCCCAAAAGGGTTGATCTGCTAGTTAACATGCACTCTATCGTGCCCCACAACATGGTAATACCAGCTTAAATATATCGTTTAGTGTGACCTATTAAAATTGTAATTAAAACCGTAAACTCCTAGAGTGACACTGGGGATTTTTTCAGCCCTCAAGCCCCTAAAGCATCAAGAAATTGTTTAAGAATTCTGTGACCTCTGTGAGCAGAAGGATACATGATCAAAGCTTCTTATCAAGAGCCGTGTATGTGACAAATTGTTCTTTGGGTCCTGGGACAGATCTGGAATGGTCTTAAAGAAGTTTGTTTAAATTTACCGCTTTGCTATTTAGTATACATCTTTTATTTTCCTCAGTCAGGCTGGACAATTAAAAAAAGCCTTACGTATGACATAGATAACCAGTCATTTTAAAGAAACCATTTTCACCTCACTTAACTAGTAAAACCTTGCCCTGGCATTCGTGGACCAGAGAAAATATTGGCAGAAGCTGAACACGGTGCAGATATAGCAGCCAGTAGGTGTGAAAACGGGAGCAGTAAATATACTGGTCTGGGTGTAATTACCCAGAGACTCACGTTACCAGCGCACCCACACATTCTTTCCAGCCATTATAGCTATGTATGCCTGTTAACTTTTAAAGTCAGCTGTAGCTGATGTGGTTTTTATTGTATTACCGCCAGGCACTAGCTGGAGAATAACTACAGGCAGGCGAAAATCTAGTCCATGACAAGAGGCCAAACACTGTAAGGAATTAAAGTAGTACTGAGTACTGCTGCTGAATACTGATGCCTGTAAGCCCCCCCCCCCCACCCCGCCCCATGACCCAGGTTCAACCTGTATACTCAACAAAAAGTGCACTACAAGTCCCCTTCATCAGTCACAAATATGAACAAAGGAGCAGAAGTCAGCATAGTTAAATTTAGAAAATAATCTTGAAAGAAACATTTACACAACATTTACATTTACAACCACAGTGAGTTAATAATAACACAAAATCTAGACTATCATGTTTCCAGATGAAAAATAAATATCGGCTTTTCTGGAACAGCTTTCATCTTTTCATCAAGAAACATGATGAACATGACAGGATCCACGTTTCTCTTCCATAGCCGGAGTATGGTGTCGGGTTTACTGCATCTTGGACCCTTGCTCAGATTCTAGCCTGAAGGAGAAGTGAGCTAGGCAACTCGGCTGTCAGGCAGCCACTTCACACGTATGCTTTCTCAGAAACACATGACAAAAACACAATAATTTACTACGTTTTCTCACGCATAGTGGGCCGTCTTGAAGGAAGAAATGAATATTAAACTATTCTTTTGTTCTGTTTTAAAATCAAGCCTATTGGACTGAGTTGTACAAAAGCTTGTACAAAGTCCTCTGTTTTGTGTTGCATTACACTTTGGCATGAATGCAAAAAGAAATTTTCACGTTGAGATAATCTTTTTTGGCCCATGCATAAAGCAGGCTAAAGAGGATTGTTTATAGCAGAGCATATGGGAAAGTGTTAAAAAGACATTTTTGATTTCCAAGGGATATAAATGTTTATTTGTAGGACTACATGTCCCTCCGAAATAAAACAGCATTTCTACTGTCATGATACATTGTTCATCTGTAAATTAATGAGGCCATTCTCAAACCAGATGCAAGAATAAGTACCTCCAATGTTAAATAGAATTTATTTTATCCTTAATTCAAGAAAAAGCATGTCAGATAAATGTGTCCTTGTTGCCAAAAGTTATTTGGATATGGGATTTTGAAGCAACACAATTTATATTTATTTTATTATAGCTTTTCTATTATACTTTATTTTCTTTTTAATTTTATTATAATAGGAGCATTGTGGAAAGCTTTAAGATTCCACTGCTCAAGTAAGATCTGGGTGAAAATACGGGATGATTTGCTGAAGGATTTGCCAGTGTCGTATAGTGAATTTTATTTATTTTTTTAGGTTTACAGTAAATGTCCTCTGTATGAAATACTCTCAGAGAACAAAGAATGTGCACAAGCACAAAGGGGTTGAATTCACATCAAAGTTAAGAGCATTAAAGATTGTTTTGGGAGATGGTAACTGGGTTTAGTCTGCGCTGGAATGTAAAGGATCAACCGTACAGTGAACACAAAGCTAGTTTATCTGGGAGCGAGGCCACAGCTCAATCCTTTGTTCATCCTGGAGGTCCAGTATTGTGTGTGTGTTTTCTTTGAAGATACAACATAAGTATTTATAACTTGAGTGTAATTCAAAAACAATAGGACTACTCACGGACATCCATGTCAACTAATAATCATTTTCACCATGGACAGCTCGGTTAATGAAATCATTCTATAGACGTTTCAGGAAAGGTTAGTTACCCTAAGAAGGCCTTTTTATCCATCTTCTCAGAAAGTCGGGTCTGTGGCAGTGGGCCAGTGTTACACCCCCAACCCAGCTGAGGATTCCATTTTACGTGTGGGATTCCATTTAACACGGATTCAAAAATAAATTATACATTTTTACATGTATAGTGAAAAACAGAAACTTTTTATAATTTGAGAATGTGGACTTTTCATTTTCCTGAGAATCCCCAACTAACAATATATATGGTTTCCGAAAGTTTATATACCTATACATGCTTATATATTTTGAGCTAAAAATGAATGAGGGTAAGTGCTTCCTGGCTTAGCAGTATGTTACAAACTGTTTCAGTATTCGCAGCAAGCAGGATCGCATATCAGATGTGGTTAAACCTTTCAGACCACGAACCGCAATGTAGACCAAAATTATGTGCTAGTATGTCAACAATCCATACCATTTCTGCTTTTCCCAAAAGGAGGAAACAAAAGTAGCTAATAACTTTTTTCACTCATCAGGCTTTGCAACATGAGCTCTGACCACACAATCCAGCGCACAAACATATTTCTCAGGCCAAAAAAAAAGTCATCAGGCAGGGGAGCCTTTAATTACATACTCATGGCCACCAAACAAGGGGGAGTGATAAATGGATTCGATGAATATGATGTTCACATCCAACGGTGCTGGATTTCTTCTTGTCATCATTTGTTTGAGAGAAGGCACACGTGTATTTTTTTTAACTGATATCAAAAGGTTCATCATGGGCTTCCAGGATCGGCTTTTCTTTGACCCAAGTTTTAAGGCAAAGAAAGAGTGGTGGTCAGCCAAGTTTCGATCGTAAGTGAGCATAAAAATAAATGAGAAGCAATGGGCCCTGAGGCGAAAGCCAAAAGATATTGTTCCGTTCAAAACTGCCTACCAGGGAGGCAATTTAAACAACTCTGCATGCTAATCAAGCACATATAAAAACGGGATTGTGGGAGCTGGCCTGTACTTTCCAGCGCCGGAGCCAAGCGATACTGAACATGTGAGCTGATGCTCATCCTCCTGCAGTATGGAAAGTCGAGTGTAGGATGGGAGAGAGAGAGTGGGAGCTGCCTGTGAAGCTGGGGTGAGTCGGAGATGTGGGATTACAGCAAAGAGCTGTATGGGAGCCGACCTTATGCTGCACCATCTATTTTCAATTCCACTTAAACGATGTGCATGATTAATTACGAGAGCTGACTTTGTTTGTTTATTTCACTGTAAGCTGTATCATTAAACAAATGTGCATTTTACAGTCCAAACAGAAGAATAAACTTTGGGTAGCGAAAACTGATATACTGGTTAAAAATGGCCTTATTCTTTATAAATAAATATTACAAAGACATGCATCTTAAGACAATTTATGAAATATTTTTGAATATTATGCCATTTGCCTGTGGAGTTTGTGCTTTTGCATAATTAAAGATAAACATTTATAATACAAAGTAAAAAAATATAATCTATCCATCCATCCATCCATTTTCCAACCCGCTTTTTCCCAATAAAAAATTATCAGATGGTCCAGGAATTCAAATAATTACTAACAGGTGGTTATATCATGTCTAACAATGACATCTAATAGTGATCAAAATAGTAAATGGTTTACTTCTGTAGCAAATATTTTATTGTTTCAGCCAGCCATAAGGTGCAAAGCCCTACTGACTTTTCTGACCTTAAAAGATACGTTACACTAAGATTATTAAAATTAATCACCACCAGTTTGGATGCAACTGTACATGTATTGTACCAGGCAGTACAACAGTGA
>JAODKK010000001.1:35092246-35102725 GCA_026774405.1 Petrocephalus microphthalmus | reverse complement strand
TTCGCATCATGGATGTGCAGCCGACAAATCTGCAGCAACTGCGTGATGCTATCATGTCAATATGGACCAATATCTTTGAGGAATGTCTCCAGTACCTTGTTGAATCTATGCGAAGGATTAAGGCAGTTCTGAAGGCAAAAGGGGGTCCAACCCGGTACTAGCAAGGTCTACCTAATAAATTGGCCGATGAGTGTATATGTGTATATATATATATATATATATACAGTATATATATATATATATATTAGCTATGCAGTGTTTGGAAAATTAAAACAAATGCATAACACTGTATTTAACTGTGAAGTGCTTGCATCCCTTTTTACAGCAGGAAAATCGACCAACTGGGAAGGGGGGATTAGGGTTCCCGGCATCCTGCGGTGGAGTGGCACCCTACCTTCAAACAGGACCATAGACGAGCCCACTAGCAACATGGATGTGTTTCCTACCGTGGTGAGACTAGCAGGAGCGAGCCTGCCTCAGGACAGGTAATTGATATATACTGACAGATCGATAATTCACGCAGCTAGTGAGTTGACATAACTTCAGTAGCACAGCTGGCACATATGGTCTTATTCTGTGATTGCAGCCGTTTTCGTTTGATATCCTTGGCACTCATCCTTGACCCCTCTTCACCAAGCCCCTCTGGGCACAGCATAATCATTTTCCCATTTGAGCTAATCACCCTGCACTGAAATCACCAGCATGGGTCTCTCCAGTAACCCAATTGAAAGCCACACTGCTATCCTGTGCTGTCAGACGCCCACTTTCCGTTAATTCCTATTAGTCGAAGCACGGCGTTGAGAAGCGCATCGCTGATCTCGCCCGTGATCTCTGCTGTCGATAGTGTATGTTCATGCTCTCTCTGGCTCCATCTGCGTTTAGGCACATCGACGGCCGAGATCTCATGCCGCTCTTACTGGGGGACGTAGAGAGATCTGAACACGAGTTCCTCTTCCATTACTGCAATGCCTATCTGAACGCTGTGCGATGGCGCCCACTCACTGGTGGGTCTAATTTCATTGGGCTAAAATCTCAAAATCCGTCTACCGTGTACTCCCATAGTTTTCACAGATTTCAGTAAGCAGCTTAAATCTTACATTCAAATGCACCTTCTATTATGTACTGATCTATTATGGCAAAAATGTTAAGAGAAGCTTAATTTAAAACCGTATCATGTCTTTGCAGTAAAGTTAAATATCACTGTCCTCTTCTCAGGTAATTCCATCTGGAAAGCTTTTTTCTTCACCCCCAATTTCTATCCCGAAGACTCCACCACCTGCTTCCACACGCACGCCTGCTTCTGCACGGTAGACTATGTGACGTATCACGACCCCCCTTTGCTCTATGACCTCTCCGTGGACCCTTCTGAGAGTACGCCCCTGAGCCCAGAGACAGAGCCGCTCTTCCACAATGTCCTTGGCACCATATGGGAAGCAGTAGCCCTCCACACCCAGAACCTGACCAGTGCCCCAGACCAGCTCTCTCCAGCCAACCTGGTGTGGAAACCCTGGCTGCAGCCTTGCTGTTCCTCTCTCTTCCAGCTCTGCCACTGTGACAGAGACCAGCACTAGAGCCGCTGCTAATTTAATTCCAGTGTAATCAAAACCCCATGAATTGCAGCGACACCGAGTACTTGTCTCTCAGGGAAAGAATTCTGTCTCCTGCCATGTAACATGCAGTCATATGGTGTTAAGTAAGAAATTTGCATTGTTTCGATGCTGTGGGATGCATCAAGATCAATGTTCATACAGCGATCTCTCATAATGAGGGGTATTTCATTGGTAGCCAACCAGTATTGTGATTTTTATTCATGTGTCAGTGGTAGGTATATAAAGACCAGGATTAAGGGACAGACATCTGAACGGGTAACCATGAGACTGTTAGGCTTTTTTCCCCCCCACTGTTTTTAAGTTCATAAAAAGAAAAGAAATTAACCGTACGCTGTTTCACTGAAAAATGGTTTCTGTATTTACATAGGAGTTCTCCAAAGGCTCCACAAGGACAGATTCTGTCTCAATAATGCGTGAGACGGCAGGAAGGCCTTATTTGCATTTTAATTGTACAGACTGATTGCCATTCAGGGTCTCAGAGGTTCATTGCTAAGTACATTAACGAGCTAGGCACAATCCTGGGAAACGCACTAAGAAAGGCGCAGACGTCTTGATAAATCTGACCCAGCGTATCCAAAGGCTGGCTACCATGCTAATTGTTTTGTCTGAAGCTGTGTCCGCCTGGCCTGATTGGAGTTATTTGATTACCGGAGAGTGCCACGGCCACCCATTGCCTTTGGCAGCTTCGCTGAATTAGTCATTAACATGTTGGTGCAGAGGTAGTTTATCCAGACAGATCGCCGAATATAAAAGGGCCCCTTATCCAGCCATTTGGCAGTGAAACAGGACGATGTGAGGTATCCAGGCATTGACAAGAGACACTTGTTCATTCCACACTTTTATCATTGGTGCACATTCCTGCTTATTAAAAAATGACTTTGGCTCCCTGTTATAATTTTGTGTTGTTTCATTTTGAGTTTGTTGCAGCTGTCACCCCAGTCATCTGTGTCAGGTTTTGCATTTGATCTTTGTTGAGACGCAACATCGAACGGCCTCTGCATCATATTGACACCAGAAAAAGAACATTTCAAAGGCAGCAGATTTCCCAATGCCAAAACGCTGATTACACAGTTTGAACAAATGCTGTCAAATTAAAGAGAAGGGTTATCATTGCCAGAATCATAAGCATTTTGGTTCGTCCGTGCAGGGGTGCGATAAGAACTGGACGTTTACCTTCCCTGCGCCTCACCACTAGCTCTCGTTTGGTTGGTGTTCAGCCAGCTAGGAGACGGTGGCAGAGACACAGAACTCGCTTGCAGATCTGCCAGGTGCTGCCCTCCTGTGGGACGCCGATAACCCCTGCCCAACACGAGGTGAACTTGCTCTCACGCCTCATATATTGTTTGTATGTCATAATGCAGGTAGTCCAGGGCTAAAACTGTAACATTCTGACATTCTGACATAAAATCTCAATACATTCATAGCTTTATGTATTTCAACTTGAATTTGACAGCATTTGTTCAAACTGTGTAATCAGTGTTTTGGCATTGGGAAATCTGCTGCCTTTGAAATGTTCTTGATTTTTTTTCTGGTGTCAGTATGATGCAGAGGCCGTTCGATGTTGCGTCTCAACAAAGATCAAATGCAAAACCTGACAACAAACTGATCCAACAGTTATTAGCAAAAATCCATTTTTGCTAATAACTGCTGTATCAGTTTGTCGTACAAAAATAAATATTGTATTTTCTAATTCTGGGGGATGGCCCCAGGCACATTCTTGGGAATTTTAATATCCCCCTAATTCATGCAACCGCCATATTGGATTTTTGTGAAAATTTCAGTATTTTCCACATGACACCAATTTGGTCCAGTCTTCGAAACCTTTGAGATTTGGCATACTGATAGAGGCTACTAAATCCCCAGAATCCCCTAATCCCCAGAACGCCCTGACCGAATTTGGGGTCAATCCATCATCCCTATAGTGCCACCATCAGACCAAATGTCAAGATCTGTTTTTGCATATAACTTTTAAACCCTTTGGCCTAAAATTGTGATCTTTGATTCCCCTGAAGTCTTGGGTCGTCCCAAACGGAACGCACCCATTGTTGTTAATTTCAACCATATGGGATTTTTTGCCACATTGAATTTTCTTAAAAACTACTTTTGTGAACTCATCCTAGGTCATTGATCCAATCACCACCAAATGTGGTATGCATCATCTACAGACAGTCAAGACCAAAAGTTGTTCAAAGCATTATGCTAAGTCAAATAGTATGGCTGCTGTCCTCCATTGAATTTCATGACAAAGCCACCAAACAGGAAGTGAGGCCATACTTCAGCAACACTTTGAGATATCAAAACAAAATTTAGAATATAGACCCAATTCTAAGGGGACTCACAAAAAAAATGGTGGCATTGCACACTAGGGGGCACTGCAATAAGCAAAAATACATTTTGGCTAATAACTGTGGAAGGGTTTGACATGGACAAAACATTCTCATGTCTCCTAATACTATGGAAGACCTGTAGTCTGCTCCACTGCCAAATTTATGCTCATTTAATTGATGCAGCTGCCATATTGGATTGTATTTAAAATGTAAGAATTCTCCACAGGGCACACATTCTGTCAAATCTTTACCAAATTTCTCAGGGATGGCCATGGTCCCAAGCCTGACAAGTGGTGTTAGAGTGATTTTTGATTGCCAGAGCCATTTGTCCATTATTACCAAACAAATTTGCCAGCGAAGCCACCAATCAGGATGCATGGCGATATCTCAGCAATGCTTTGGTTTTTTAAAACCAGACGTGGGATTTGTACTCGGGGCCACAGCATGGGGATGTACATTAAATTTCATGTCACCACTTGGGGGCGCTTGCTAACAAACGCACAAAATAAATCAAAATAAAAGCACAGATGCTCGCACAGACATAGTACAAAGCTAAGGTGGCTAGATGCTGAGCGTAGTTCCCCGGGAACAAGCTTGGTGGCACCACTGTAGCTGATCAGGGTGCACACTGCTTCTATAATGGCCCTTTAAAGATTTCTTTTGGTTAGCAAAAGCAGGTACAAATGTTGGTCTTTCATGAAAGTGGAGTACAGTGAACTTTCGAAAAGTGGGGGATACCTGTAATCTATAAATCAGCTAATCCATCCACTTTTCTCTTCTTAAAAACTGTGATGCGTCTTTATAACCACTTTTGTGAATTTCTTTCATAATGCTATGTGCTGGAGGAAATAAAGCTTGCTTCAGTCTTACAATGTTATCCATAGAAACCTGTTGAAAATGAAACTGCAATTAAAAAAACAAAAATAAAAAAATGGAGAAATATGTAATGTTATTATTTAATAAAAAGACATTTGGACTATTGAGAAGTCTTTGTTTGAAGGTGAAAGACTCACCAGGACGTCCATTTTGGCAAGGCTGATTTGGATATTTGTGAACCCACTGTGTTTGGGACAGATGTCCTGCAAACCACTAAATGGTGAGATGGTGACAGTGCGACCTTCAGGCATAACTGGGAGACAGTTTGTGAATCCACCGTCGATCCATTTCTATGAGGGAAACAGACTATTAAACAGACTGAATATTCAAATCAAATTTTTAAGACAAGAAGGGGCTATTCGAAAGGGTTTGACACTGCTTGGAATTGTTGGAAAATTCAGCTAAAACAATTCAACATCCTGTACAGAGAAACAGACAATGCATAGTCAATGCCTGTCAAAAATATCTAATAATCATATATATAATATGAAATTTTTTTTTTTAAATGGCTCCCTCTCAACCCAAGAGTGCCATAAATAAAAGAAGCAATACTTGTAAAAATTAATCTTTCAGGGTCGCTTTAATGGCCTTGAAGTGTAGCTGCACAAATTTACTCTCCAAAGCCATCCAACACCCCATAAAGTGCATTTAATGGAAAACTTGAGAGTAAATGAGACTTTAAGCAGTTAAACACCTCAAACAGCTAAATAAGAGAAGATTAATGTTGACAGATAACGTTAATTTAACACGCCATGTGAAGCTCGACTCCATTCTCCACCCTCTGACACAGTCATTGCTGGATAGCAGTACGACTCATTTACGTGACCCTCGCCAGCACCTAGATATCTGTGGCCATCCATCACAGCAAGGTTGACCCACATGCTATGAACAACAAGTTTATTGGGGACAGGTTTATTAGAGCTCTATCAAAGACAAGGCCAGGGGGCTTTACATTAATTCCACAACTCAATGTCAATCCCTCATCGAGACTTCTTATGAGAAACAGTTCTCTAGGGCTGTCCATGATGGAGACTTCCACATGGCATGAGTGTTACCCCAGAACTACTGTCCTGAAACAAGCCTCCAAAAAGGCTTAGAGAGACAATTTATCAGTTTTTAATTTTATTAAAATGGATTCTTTACCTCTCCTTGGTACTCAACTGCCTTCACTCCAGCATACAGAGGCACGAAACAACTGGCAAGAAGGACCTTCAAATCCATTAAGAAAAGGAATAAATATTTATAACAACAAGGCAACAACAAATAAATAAGAGAATTGGGGATCAATCCTCCAAATATTAAACACATCACATTTTATATTGGAATTTAAGGAGAGCATTTAATGATTAAAATAATTAAGGCGACTGTTTAACAACGTCCTAATACCCTAACATGGCCACAGCAAATATCTTTCATTTAGTAAGAAACAATCTACCTTACAGACTTATATATTAGATCGAGGCACTAAAATTCAACTACATACCAGTGAACAATAGGCTGATTAATCTGAATTTTTGATAGCTCCAACATCAAATGTTCAACTAATGGAGACTATTTTTTTACCATTATGGACTTGAACAGCATATAAAGTTTGTGAGATCTGGATACCTTGATGAGGTTCTCCCTTGTGTCAAAACAAGACACCATGCAATTTTCTCTGGACCTGAAGTGTGTTATTGAAACGTAGAGACGGTCGCCAGCAATCTCATGGGCATTGGGTGGAAGGATGACCTCCAAACCCTTCCTAAAAGTACAAGAGATGCTAACTTTAAAGGTTTAATTAGCAACCATCTCTCTGTCACATGGAATTGTACTCTGTGGACATGGTTTCTGTATAGCATCATACCCTGATGCATTATAAAACAGCTGGCATTTTACTGGGCACACAGAGCAAAGCTCCCTTTATATGTGGGCTTGGGGTTTCCCCGTTAGGGTCACTTGTTTTTTGCCTACTGGAATAAGGGAAGTTCATTTGCTGTATAGTTCACAGTGTAAAGGTCAACAGAATGTATATTTGTTTGTGCTCAATACAAACCACTATCACTGATGATAGGCTGGAAGGACCCCCAGGCTGACTTCCATTGTGGGTAAATATTATTAATGCTACAGTATGTTCACATCTGTGGCACTGGTAAAATTTCATAGAACTACTTTCCAGCTATCAACGGGGACAGCAGCCCAGAAGGCACTGCTTCCAAGTCACATTCCTGGTAGAAGTATGTGGCAGCTGTTTTACATATTTACTCACTGAAACACACTGGTAACTAGCAATGTAATGAATGCCACTTACCAAAATCATCCTATAAGAACAAGAAAGCCCACATATCATGATGTGCTGAGGCCAGTACCTCAAGATGCTCCTACTGCAATTTTCATTGCACGCATGTTAAAACTCGTTATAATAGCATTTATGTATGTATGTACTTATTTCTCAATCAATCATCAATGCAATGACCCATATGGCAGACACACCCCAACCTCATTCTAGCATTTGAGAGAATCAAAATCTACCACCTCAGTGTCAGCATGAAGTCATATCCCGGAGTCAAGGCTCCAAACTTCTGCTTTCGGACCTCACTGGCAAACCTGTATATGAAATCTTTGCTGTCCTAATTGGCAAGGAAAAAGAAAAGCAAACAAACAAAAAAAATACAACAAATAGAGATGATCAACACCCAAATCATATATAAGGAGCAGAGGTGGGTAATTCAGGTCCAAAGACTAAAAATCCAGACCAGTATTTTGTTTCAACCAACTATTTGAGCACTCTGTGACTGAGACTCTTAATATGCAACTGGTTGGTTGGTCTGGATTTCTACTCCTTGGACCTGAATTACACACCTTTGATAAGGAGTCAGCTGGTGTTGGAAGCTAGAGCATGCAGTTCTATAGTTCAGACAATGAAGAACATCTCACATGCTAAAAACAACAAGTAGCCAGAGATAAGACAAAGGACACATATGGGAACATAAATACTGTAGCAGTATTGTAATTATGGGAGAAGCACACAAAAAAATCTGTGTATAAATACAAGGAGATGTGATCTTTGCCAAATTATAGTCTTTTTAAAGACTGACCTGCAAAGTCCTGTTTTATCACTATGGATGACTACATAATCATACCAAATACAACTAAAAGCATTTATAAATAAAGTACACCACGTGACATGATGTAACAGAATGTGTCTTATTCTATACTGGAGGCCATAATTGCAGATCTCGCAGCATGTCACCATCGACAGGAGCAGAAATCCACAGAAAATTCGACAGCTTAAACCTCCTGGTTTCTCTGCCACTCCTGACCTAAATTACCTCCAATTTGTTAGGGGCAGTGATCAGCAAAGCAGCCGTGAGAGACCCAGCAGAGGCGCCGGTGCAGGCTTTTACGGAGCTCAGCAGTTTGCCCCCACGTTGGAACAAAGCTTCCACTACTCCCAGATGGTAAATCCCGAGGAACCCACTGGCTGCAAATGACAGGCTCAGCACTGCCATCGTCCACCGTCTGTAGAGGCAGCAGAAAAAAAGTTTCACTGAACAAAATCTTAACTACGGAGAAAGGAGGTCACAAAATGTATATTTATTTCAGCTTGTACTGAGGTGTGTAATATGTAGGACAGCACCATTTTCTGCGACGGACATTTTTTAAGCACTCCAAGGGCTGTTTGGGTGCAATATTTGAAGCCAAATTCAGAATATAAACACTGATATTCACCCACTGACAGCCAAAAACCTCAGGAGAAGTAATATGACGAGCGCCAAGATCAGCTAAAAAGTGTAGTGGTTCACCATGACTGCAGATTCGGCAGGAACCATCGCAAGTTAGTTGCAACCGCAGTAGTTATCAAGTTAGCTTGATATCAGATACACGGCTCTTCGTGGCTTAAGCAGCTATACAACTTTAACCAATTTCTGATGTGTAATTGACAAGCAGGCCCCTTTTACGAAATGTATTTATAATTATCGCAGAACTTAAAGTGCTGGGTCATTTAGTATAAATGAAAGGTAGAGCAGATTTCACCTAAATTTTGTGTGAAAATGGTCGTCTTAAAAGTCGGGTGGCTGCCGGGGTCTCCGATTACAGCGGCGTTTATGGATAATCTGAAATTGAGAAAAACATCATTGAACCACTCATCATTATACGTACGGCGCATAAACACCCGCACACAGACACGGAAGTGAATCCACCGTAGCGTCGAAGATGTCAAAATAAAAGTCCCCGTGTTTGAATAATTCCTACGCTTAGGAAGTAAGAATAAACGATGCGTTAAATTATCATCAGATAAAAACATAGCACTGCGCTTTTCCCCCAACATTTCAAAAACTAAGCGAACTGGCGTCACTAAAGTACTCATGAAACAGCATGACATCAAGTCCAGGCTGCCCCATAAATAATGCCCTGTGTTGACTTGGACCCAGTATTGGATAAGCAGCTAGAGAAATAGATGGCTGGATGCTGTTACCGGTACTTAAATAGATCTGTGTACCCACTGCCCTGCTCACCACAGGTCAATCAGTTCCGCTTAGGCTGACAATTACTGATCCCAACCTTGCCCATTCCTGGGAAACTCAAAATGGGCATCAAGTGTGTTTTGTTTATCACGTCAAGGGGATTCTCACATCGTGTTGATGGAACTGTGGGGACGATCTGTCCTCACAGCTTACCAAGTTATTATGATGAAGTTCTGTTGAATTAACCTTCAATTTTGCATGGGTAACAGATACATTAAAAGGTTTTAATGATCCACCTGCTTAGTTTAAATTTCCATTAATTTACAATGCAGTGATTATGTCAATTCTATATCTGGAGACAATCAAATTACATATTAGGCTAATGATGTCTACGTGACACATTTCAATCAGCTTTCAATTTTGCTTCATCATATCAGCTAATTTGCATGAATTTAGTTCCAATGGGACCTTGCTCCTGTTTAGAATATGCCTGTTAATAAGTCTAGCATCTGTCTGCTAGGCATCCCCCCTTATTTGTATGATATGTATGTGTGATTTTCAGATTTTAAAAACACACAGTATCTGGGGATGCTTTGTGGGTCAGTATCACTGTCACGTTGTGCAGTTACGCTAATTGCACCTCCAAATTGCCCATATCGCGTGTGTGCCCTGCAATACAATGACCTGACACTGTGTTTAGTGTTTCCCCGTGCTGCCTGGGGTAGCCTCCTGGCTTCCTGTGACCTTGTGCTGGGTAAGTGGGTGGATGATAGATGTCCTTATTTTTCCTCCATGAATTTTAAAGTAGTTGTGGAAAAAAGTCGCTTCTGAATTTTCCTGATGTAACTACACTATTTGATTTTGACAGTTTTGACTGGTGTTAGCTAGCTGTAGAAAAGGGTCAAGGTTAGTTGATGTATATTAGGTGTATTCCTCTTGCTTAATGGTGGACTAAACAGTTGAACAATCTACTTTGTTGTGTACAGAAAACTTTGTAAACTCTTTTAATGCGTCGTATCTGCATAACCATGTCGGCCTAGGTTAACTTCTTAACATATGCTTCCTGATATAAAGATACGTAGTGTCAAAACTGGCTCAAAATGATGCATCATTACAGGAACTTTCCTCCAGCAGTACTTCTCATTACATATAATTACGTGAATATTTTTTCTATTACTCCCAATTACTGCCTGTTTTTTTTTCCAATGAAAATCACTA
>JAODKK010000001.1:35051360-35062407 GCA_026774405.1 Petrocephalus microphthalmus | reverse complement strand
AAGGCAGTTCTGAAGGCGAAAGGGGGTCAAACACCGTATTAGTATGGTGTTCCTAATAATCCTTTAGGTGAGTGTATTTCATTTCAGGTAGGCCAGCCCAGTACATGTACCCTCTTCTTTAATCAATGAGAAATTATGTTCTGCTGTGCAGAGGTGACATTGTGGTGTGGGGATTACACTCGTTGTTTTGCAGATGTTAATTGTAATTTGAGATTGTCAATTGAGAAAAACTGTAAAAAATACATTTCATAAACTGCAGTAATATGGCATTGTTGTGTTTTTGGTTCACACAGTACTTGATTTTGTTTGCATTTTGTTGTTCTTGTATAGCCATTTTTCTGTTTTTGTGTTATACAGTGCTGTGTGACTTTTGTTTGCTCTTATACTGTGTCTTGAGATTTGAAGACGTTACATGTGCATGTGAGTGCTTTCTCTTGCCAGTCATTCAGATGCTTGGAGCTCGGGAGCATTCTTACACTGACATACTGACAATATATCTCAGCATTTTGACTCTCATGGTTAAAATGACATGACTGTATTTTTCATTTTGGTGGCACTGGCTCATTGGTGGGCTTATTTGCTTTTGAGACGTGTTAATTGTTTTCAGTAAGTTACACACTTCTGCAGCTAAACCAGTGTTGTGCGATATGCATGAATTGCTTTGAGAATGAGAATGTTAAGTACATTTCATGAAATGTGGCAAAGCAATTGAGAAGAACTGTAAAATTGACGTGAACTTTACTTACTATAATATAGAGGCTTGCAGTGTTGAAACTGGTGTCTTTGACGTGAATAAGTATCAGTTTCCTAAAGAAAAATGATCAGTTAGTGACAGCTGAAGCCGAATATCATTCAGAATTGTGGAGCTTGGGAGCATACTTATACCAACATACTGACAATATCCCTGGGGAACCCACGGGGTCATATATGACCCTACTTTTTATTTCTGCCTTTTCAACCCACTCATCAAAGTAAAGATTTTACTTTTGTTTTTGGGTCGTATATAGCACGAAAAAATATACGAAATGAAAAAAAATATATATTTTTTACTTTACTTTGATGAGTGGGTTTAATGTCAGGCAGAAATAAAAGCCAAATATGACCCTGTGAGTTCCCCAGGGATATAAGCATTTTGACTCTCATGATTAAAACGATACTGATTGTACTTTTCATTTCGGTGGCACTGACTCATTTGTATTGTGATTTACTTTTGAGACATGAGTTCACTTTTTGGGTAAGTTATACATTTTTGCACCTAAACCATACTGTTGTGCTACAGTATATTCATGAACTGTTTTGACAAATGCTCTTATAGTCATGAGAATGTTAAATATGTTATCAATCTATATTCAGTTGAATACACTATGAAGACTAGATATCTAATGTTCAAACTGATAAACTTTATTGTTGTTTTGCAAATCTTCACTCATTTTGAATTTGATGCCTGCAACACGTTCCAAAAAAGCTGGGACAGGGGCAGCAAAAGACTGGGAAAGTTGAGGAATGTTCAAAAAACACCTGTTTTGAACATTCCACAGGTGAACAGGTTAATTGGAAACAGGTGTCTGTCATGATTGGGTATAAAAGGAGCATCCCCAAAATGCTCAGTCGTTCACACGACTGCATTGGCAAGTACTCCAGCAGTTTAAGAACAACGTTGCTCAACGTACAATTGTAAGGAATCTAGAGATTTCATCATCTACTGTGCATAATATTATCAAAAGATTCAGATAATCTGGAGAAATCTCTCCATGTAAGCAGCAAGGCCGAATACCAACACTGGATGCCCGTGACCTTCGATCCCTCAGACGGCACTGCATTGAAAACCAACATCATTCTGTACAGGATATTACCACGTGGTGTCAGGAATACTTCAGAAAACCACTGTCAGTTAACACAGTTTGTCGCTACATCTACAAGTGCAAGTTAAAACTCTACCATGCAAAGTGAAAGCCATATATCAACAACACCCAAAAACGCCAGCTTCTCTGGGACCAAGCTCATCTGAGATGACTGATGCAAAATGGAAAAGTGTGCTGTGGTCTGACCAGTCCACAATTCAAATTGTTTTTGGAAATCATGGACGTTGTGTCCTCCGGGCCAAAAATGAAAAGGACCATCTGGATTGTTATCAGAGCAAAGTTCAAAAGCCAGCATCAGTGATGGTATGGGGGTGTGTTAGTGCCCATGGCATGGGTAACTTGCACATCTGTGAAGGCACCATTAATGCTGAAAGGTACATACAGGTTTTGGAGCAACATATGCTGCCATCCAAGCGACATCTTATTTCAGCAAGACAATGCAAAGCCACATTCTGCATGTGTTACAACAGTGTGGCTTCATAGTAAAAGAGTGTGGGTACTAGACTGGCCTGCCTGCAGTCCAGACCTGTCTCCCACTGAAAATGTGTGGCGCATTATGAAGTGCAAAATACAACAACGGAGACCCCGGACTGTTGAACAACTGAAGTTGTACATCAAGAAGGTATGGGAAAGAATTCCACCTACACAGCTTCAACAATTAGTGTCCTCAGTCCCCAATTGCTTATTGAGTGTTGTTAAAAGGAAAGGTGATGTATTACAGTGGTAAACATGCCCCTGTCCCAGCTTTTTTGGAACGTGTTGCAGGCATCAAATTCAAAATGAGTGAAGATTCGCAAAACAACAATAAAGTTAATCATTTTGAACATTAGATATCTTGTCTTTGTAGTGTATTCAATTGAATACAGGTTGAAAGAGATTTGAAAATCATTGTATTCTGTTTTTATTTACATTTTACACAACGTATCAACTTCATTGGAATTGGGGTTGTAAAAAGATGAACATTTTGCTTTCACTTACAGTTTAAATTAAAGTTACATTTATTTTCTGTAGGAATATTTTAGGTAAAACATGAAATACCTTGTATTTATATTTTTGTGAATTTACAAACCACTACTTTTTTGTTTTGTTTTTATTTTCCATACTGTGCCAACTCTTTATAAAATACACATGATTGTAACAACCCCTCCATGAATTGCCCCCTTAGGGTTTGTGTGCCTCCGTGATCCTAGGAGCTATGTTGTCAGGGGACATTGACCCTGGTAGGGTCTCCCAGGGCAAAATGGTCCTGGGTGAGTGGCCAGTCTAAATGCGATTGATATGACCATTATGGTGAAGGACAGCAATGACTTGGTGACCCCGCCTGGATTAGGGAGACTGAGGCCATGCTCAGGAGCCAGGCCGGGAGGAGGAGGCTCGTAAGTGAGTACCTGGTGGTTGGGTCGCCACCCATGGGGCCCAGTCGGGCACAGCCCAAAGTAATAACATCATCCTGTGGGCCCATCACTAGCAGGGGGAGCTGTGAGGGTCGTGTGCAGTTATAGATCACTTACATCAGAATTGTAACAAGCATTACCTAACACATTACCATTTAACCCTCCCTGAACATTAGCCTGCATTAGCCCTTGGGTCGACATACATACATGTTTGCCAGAGCTGTACCTGCTCACTTGTCACTTGCTTTTAAAACAGACACACATCTTCTCTTCAGTTCAATAGCTTGTGTATTTCAGTGGCTAAAACAGGACAAGATGCTCATTGGTGTAACTGACAGATATTACTGGCAGATGGAACCTGTCATGTATGCTTGTGTGTACCTGTACAGTATGTGTGTGCATTCTAGGGATGAGGGTGGGGGGTCTTAAAATTACTTCTGAGCCAGCTAAATCGCCGGGGCATGCTTCAGTCGCCCATTTTGCTTTATTGACAAGCAGAAAAGGAGATTTCCACCCTTAAGGATCCAGTATTTTGGAGTCTCTGTGCCTGCTTTGCTATAAACGCCATATTATGGAGTGAGTATAAACAGTAAGCTTGGCGTGTATCCAGCTTAAGATGATCACAGAGAAAGTAACGAAATCCTAAAAGCCACAGGAACAGTGATTGCTTGTACGTAACGATGACTCATCAGACATGAAAATTCGTATTTTCAGGCCATAAATTCAACCGAACAGCACTAGCACCTAAAGCACTTTCCTGAAGGTTGTGCATTACAACTGGGATTATTTTCACCCTAATGCAGTTTTAATATATTTGATTCTCAGTTCACAAAGTCTTATATAACTACATTTGGCACTAAATAAGTCTGCAATTACAAGTCACTAATTAACTCTAGCTGTGTTCCCCAAGTCAACATGAACCACGCCACAAATTTGGCCATATGTGGTCAAAACTCCAAATCCATAAGTACTCAGAAATAATCAGAGATTTTGTTAATACATTTTGTATTCTATAGTTTTTTTTGCATATACAGTATACCATCAATGTTAAATTAATATTTCTTCTTCTGTGTTCTGTCCCCCAAATCCTATTTAAATGCTTAAAGGACACACATAGGACAGGATCTGGCCTGCTGTATGTTGTCTCCAAATAATTTAAGCTTTCAAGTCGTTCTCAGCTAATTTTACGAAATATTAGAGTGACCTTCAAAATGAAATGCTTGATGAGCTGTGCTTATCTCTGGCATTTCATTAGTTCCATCTATTCTCATTAATTTATATTTGCATTATTTATTATCGGTTGCATTTTAATGACCATCTTGCTCGCTGTACTATAGGAGGAAAGCTCTTCATATTGTAACTGCGCCTATAACTTGGACAATATATTCAGGTGCCTGACAGTACAGACAGTACATTTATGTGTTTATGTACATGTGAGGGATTGAGATGGAAGGCACAAGGAACACAGGTGGACTGGGGAGAAAAATTCCCTTTTTCTTTTATTTACACAAAAAGAATAAAGAATATAACATAAGAATTAACTTGGGCCCACAAATGAGGTCAACTTAATCAAAACACAACTAAAGCTTTAACCTGAACCAAACAACTGACCTAACAAGACAAGATACCATGAGGGATATATATAAACTGGTTGGTCAGACCACAAAACAAAATGGGTTATTACAACAACAAACACCACAAACAATCAAGACAAATTGAAACAGGGCAGTCAGCTAATGGCTCAAACCAAGTCAAAACAAACGTCAAATCATCAAACTAAATTCAAAAATCTAAACAATAAAGAAAGAAACTACTAATACAAACGACCCCAACCACCCCACACCAAACAGCATCTTGGAGTTGTCCAATTTGGCTTCTTCTATTTAGCCAGACCTCCTCTTTTGGCTGAAACAGTGAGGAATCCCCCAACACTAGCCATCCGGTGACTTCAAAGAAACAAACATTTGTAAATAAAATATGTGCTTAACTTAAATGACATACCAAAGTTAACTAAATGTGCATGCTTCATCTAGAAAACAGTGGTATAAAAATGTGCCAATAAAGAAAATACTAACAAATGTTATTCTGAGTAACCACTATATTGTAACTTAAACTAAAGAAACTCAAATGTAAAACAAATGACTAAACAGAGGATACTTCCCTTTAAGATGGCTGTGTGGCTGTGGGGGCAGGCATCACAGTACACGTAATAAAAATGCATAGCATGTAATAATCAACCTAACTTTTTAACAAATATTTCAATCCATTCTTGGACCCTGTACATTCATTGTAACTAATTTCAGTGTAAAATTATGTAAAAATGGTCCATCTTAATGGTGTGCCATGAAATAAATTAACTAAGAAAAGCATTTTTGGCAAAATAACCTATACATTGTAAACTCCAACAGTAACTTTTGATTATTTAATTCATTATATACATACTGTGACTGTATGTCCATGTGGGGGCGATGTGTCTCCGGCTGTTAGGCCTCTGTGCCTGTGATTGGAAGGTCCTGTCCAGAAAAGTCACGCTGCCTCTGGGCCCTTGAGTAAGGCCCTTAACACCTTGAAATGCTCAGGGGGTCCAGGTAAAATGTCTGAACCTGCATTCAGTCCCCAAGCTTCACTCTCAACTGTGTATGTCACAAAGGAGAGGAAGACAGGATATGCAAAGAAATGCATTCCTATGTACTCAATGTGCAAAAGGCAAATAAGCCATCAGACGTCCCCCATCCTTGACCTTAGGGTCATGAATTCGGGACTGAGGAATAATGTCGGCCCTGAGGCTAAACCTATTGAGAACGACTGATCTAAGAGATTCTGAACGTGGTGTGATTGTTGGCACCCAGGGGAAACTGCAGGATTTTATCGCGGTACGATCTTTAAGGCGGAAAAACGAATGTTATAATGAAGACCAGATGAAGTTAATCATTTCCTGGATTTGTAAATTTTGCAAATTAGTTTTTTGTTAAAGATCAGGATTGTGCCACCTTTATGTTGTGCAAAGTTACTATGACAGTTAAATTTTAGCAACCAATATATTTTTATTTTTGTCTAATATTAAGGACACTGAGGGGGGTAACCTCTGAGCCACTTGCTGAATGGTAGTGGGGGGGGGGGGGGCTACAGGCGAGTACAGGTGTACAGCTCCTGGTGCCCATGGTGGTCCCAGCATCTCATGCAGCTTTCTTATATTTTACAAAAGAAAGGTGTGCCGAGCAAAAAGTAAAAAATAAAAAAACACATCCAGTCAAAGGCATTTCTGTAGACCAGCAACAAGAGGTCAGAGGAGAATGGCCAGACTGTTTAAGCTAAAAAGTGAAAAAATAACATGTCAGTACAGCAGTGGTGGGCAAAAAGGCTTCTCTGAATTTCATCAGCCCTTGAAATGTTTCCGGAGGCAAAAATGTGTCATACCTAGTACTAGCCAGGTGTACCTAATAAAGTGGTCATGGGGTGTATCTAGGTCTCACCCTTCTGAATTATGAGCTTCCCCAACATCATTGGCTGTACATAATCTCTCCCGCCTATTAATTGAAGGCTGTACAATAGAAAGAAGGACTAAAGTGGCAGTTAGAAATGTCTGGCTAAGCCATAATGGTGATCAATCCCCCCACCTCATCCCAACATCACCATCTTAATTCCACAACAAAATTCCTAAGGCAGCAGCTGCTGGTGAGATCCTGCAGGGGGCATGGTACTTAACCTGAACTGCGCCAGTGAAACAATCAACTTTAGTAATGCATTGAATTGTGGGTTTGGTACCCAAGTGCCCGAAGTGATGTAAAAGCACAATAAATACCAAGGGTGTCAGCTGCAGACTGGGCAATATAAATAAAACTGCCCATTCATTTCAACATCAGATTCATTCATAATAGTGTGCAGTTTATCTCAATAAACAGCTGCGGGCTATCCATTTTCGAGCTGGTTAAAACCACCAGTTTCCCTCATCTAAACCATAATTACCTGTACACAGTGGCCTGTATTATTGCATATATTTGATATAATTTGTCTGCTGCTATTAACGGAACACAGCTTCACTGGAACAGGGTTTGAATACTCATTCATCTGCATATCCTTGTGACTTTTGACCTGTCTGTCTCAAGGAAATGTCAAACTTCTATACTCCTTGAAGGTTAGTCTTAGTGGTTTATACCTGAACATGAGTGGTTACCCATCCATCCATTTTCCAACCCGGTTTTTCCCTATTGGGGTCACGGGGGGTCCGGAGCCTATCCTGGAAGGTACGGGCATGAGGTGGGGAACAACCCAGGATGGGGGGCCAGCCCAGCGCAGGGCACACTCACACACCATTCACTCACATATGCACACCTACGGGAAATTTTAGGAACTCCAATTAACTTCAGTATGTTTTTGGACTAGTGGGGGGAAACCGGAGGAAACCCCACAACGGCACGGGGAGAACATGCAAACTCCACACACATGGAACTGGGCAGGATTTGAACCCCGGTTTGAGCGGTGTGAGGCGACAGTGCTAACCACCACACCACCCCCATAAATTGACAGTGATGCTATTCTGGATAAAAATGATGAGATGGGGTGAAGATGTCAGTTTCAGTTTCTCATTTTTTCCCCCACTCTGCCCTTAGGCTAAATCTTGCAGCCATACAATACTAAGCATATGCAGATAGCGATTTAAGTGAATTTAACCAGCAACTCTCATTTATCATTTATTTTTTAATCTATGTTTTATAAACAAAGCACCCCCAGTGATGCAGTGTACAATAATGCAGGAGTGCCAAACTTATTTAGCTGAGATGATTTAAGCTGCTGGACACCAGAAAAAAAAAATTAAAGAGTTGCTTAACGATAATCAAAATGGTATTTTCCACCCTAATAAATCCTACAGTCATCCATAATTACTTGCTTTATATTTGGTAACTTTTAAATTTTGAAAGAGCCAGCTTCTGGAAAGGGTTGTTTGATGAAAAATTGATGGATTTTTTATGATTTTTCTCATATGCTGCAACATATTTTTCACAGGAAGGCAGAACCTAACAAGCTCCTCAGAGCCTGGATTACAGACCTATTAATCAGTGGCTAGCCCATGCGCTTCTCCCAAGACTCATTGTTGCTGTCCTGTGACACTGGGGGCATCATTCAAAACAATTAACCCACATCCGCGTGCAGGAGGAAATGTGTGAAGTCAAGCTGTTTGCCAGGCAGGGGAGCTGTGCTCTACATGCTGATGCTGTCCTGTCACGGCGACTGATGCAGATTATGGGGCTGCTGTTTAAGTGCAGGTTGTCCTCATTAAAAATCCCCATAATGAATTCACGCACTTAGCATTTTCACCGCCATAAAACAGGGGCTGAGGATCAAAATTTAGAGCTGATGGGTTGGTGGGGTGCATCCCATTGGTCTTTGTGAACCCTGTTCTCTGAAAATGATACTTCTATCCATGTTGCTTAATGTCTCTGGCTGTTCTTTCCATGCTTGTAATGGCTGATAGCATCAAGTACTTGGCAAACTCAACTTAACCTAACTTAACTTTGCAACAAAAACTTTTATTATCCTAAATTTGGAGCAGGACTGTCACCTACAGTCAACTAATATTCGTCTCTTCGGGTGTTGGTCCACTGTAATCAAATAACCAAGACTATGGAGTAAATTTAAAGGGTACTTTATTATTTCACCTTTCAGCCAAGTCACACCACTACCACTGAGTGCAGAACCTCCCAGGACTGAAAATGCATATCTCCCAAATTCTTTTCTACTTCACCCAAAGCTCCATATTCAAAATTAAAGTCAGTTTCAAAATGAAAGTCTGAAACTGTTACACTCATATCCATTTTGTTGGACCTTACATATTCAGTGTAACTAAGTTCATTGTAAAGTTATAGTGATGATGTTTCAAATGAAAAGTCTTGCGAAGAGTCAAAATCTAAATCCATTGTCATAATGCTGTATCTGGATTGTACATCAGTACAGAATGTAGGCCACTGTTAGAAAAATAGAGGGGCAGATGTCTAAAAGGTATTTAGCATCTAACTTTAGTACAATGCATCTCCATGTGCAGGAGCAATGAGTATATACCCTTTCTTCAGAAAGCTCATGTGGTAACAATAGCTAAGGCTATTAAGCAATTAAAGAATAACACTTAGGGCATTTAAACACAAAGGTCGCTTGTAGCATACCTCATTTTCATGATCCACCTAAGCTGCAAGACAAACCGATTTCCTGTGGTCACAGGTACGCCAAGGAACATCATTACCAATGCAAATGGAGGCTGTGATGAAATTGTTATGCGCAGTACAAATCTAATCTGCCATAAGCCTTTTAAGCGTTCTCCAAATATAAGGATTGCCTTACAGGAAGTTTGTACAAATGAGAACATTCATGGCCTCTTAATGCTGAACTTTTTTTTTCAAAGGTTTGTAGTAAATATACAAGCACACAATCTGTTCTCTTAATCTGAGTCACCATAGGTAAGGGGAATTTTCCATTCAGGGATGACTGAAATTTGTTCTGCTTGTCAACTTTCCACATTGGTTTTGAAGATGGATAATACTGTATATATGCAATTTCAGATGAGGAATAAATCAGGACACCCCCCATTTATTCCTACTTAAAATGGCTCAAATCACACTCAGGTGTATCACAAAAGGTGCATATGATAAGAACATCGTTACTTTTGAAGGAGGCTTGCCCTATTTAAACCTCAGACATTTAGTTTGGTGTGCTCCTGACTGTTGAAGTGAAAGTGAACACCATGATGAAATCGAAAGAGCTGTCTGAGGACTTCAGAAAGAAGATTGTAGCAGCTTATGAGTCTGGTAAGGGATTTAAAAAGATCTCAAAAGAATTTGAAATCAGCCATTCCACTGTTCGGAAAGTAGTCTACAAGTGAAGGACTTTTAAAACAACTGCCAACATGTCCAGATCTGGCTGTCCAAGCAAGTTCACCCCAAGAGCAGACCGCAAGATCTCCAAGGTCTCCAAAAACCCTAAAATGTCATCACGGGACCTACAGCAGGCTCTTGCCACTATTGATGTGAAAGTGCATGCCTCTACAATCAGAAAGAGACTGCACAAGTTTAACTTGCATAGGAGGTGTGCAGAGAGGAAACATTTGTTTTGAAGGGCAGACTGAAGTTTGCGAGAATGTAGACAAAGACTAGAACTTCTGGAATAATGTTCTTTGGACAGATCTAAAAGTAAATTATTTGGACACCAGAACAGGATGAGGATTTGTTTGGTGTAAATCAAATACAGTATTCCAGGAAATGAACCTCATACCAACTGTAAAGCATGGAGGTGGAAGTGTCATGGTTTGGGGATGCTTTGCTGCAGCAGGACCTGGCCAGCTCACCATCATAGAATCCACTGTAAGGCCATAGGCCTTGCAGGCCCTGTCAGGATTCTCTCTGGCAAGCCTGTACTGACCCTCTCACTGACCTAAGACAAAGGTCCTCCGGCTCCGACAAGGCTGGACCCAAATTACCAGATAACCACATCAAAGGAAACTCCGCACCCCACTGAGCAGCCAAAACCCCACAGCCAAATGGCAGCAGCAAGCCCTGACTTCCTCAAAACACAGACGCCTCACATGCCCACCAACTCACATTAACACAGGAGATATCATTCCAGACTAACATTAAGTACACATACACCAATGTTTGGTCTCGTTTGAATGGTAACGGTACGATGAAGGCAAGGGTCCTAGCCTTGAAGCAGTATGGTCTCATGTAAAAGAAATATAGAAGTAGGGCTGATCCCACCAAAGTGGAGGATCTTACCATCTGGTGGAACAAAGGAATTCCTGCAGTC
>JAODKK010000001.1:35019372-35032822 GCA_026774405.1 Petrocephalus microphthalmus | reverse complement strand
GTGTGTATGTGTGAGTGAATGGTGTGTGAGTGTGCCCTGCGATGGGCTGGCCCCCCGTCCTGGGTTGTTCCCTGCCTTGTGCTCGTTGCTTCCGGGATAGGCTCCGGACCCCCTGCGACCCTGAACAGGATAAGCGGGTTGGAAAATGGATGGATGGATGATATATATACATATATATATATATATGTGTGTGTGTGTACCACAACTACATTTAGAGGTCAGAAGAAAATGGATGGAAAATGGAAATGAATGTTGACAAAATTCTCTGCATGTATGACTTTCTTAAATGGTGTCTTCTTGCTTTCAGTATTCTGTGCAGGCAAGCCGGATGTTGGGTATGGTTTAAAGTACCTGTAAAATCCTTAATGAGCTCTTTAGAGGATTGTCAAATTATGCCATGCCTTGATTATTAGGACAGCGGATGCCAAGTCTCAAGGTGTTCTCAGGCCAGCCATGAGATGTAATATCTCCAGTGAGTCTGCCCCGGGGACATACCCCAAACACCTCCTTAGGGAGCTGTCCAGGAGTCAGCTTAGTCACCTTAACTGGTTCCTTTCAATGCAGCGGCTCTACTTTGAGCTCCTCCCAAATGCCTGAGCTCCTAAGACATTCTCTAAGGCTGAGCTTAGACACCCTGTGGAGGAACCTTATTTCTACTGCTTGTATTTGCAATCTAATTTTTTCCATTACTACCCAGAGCTCATGACCATAGGTGAGGGTAGGAACGTAGAATGACCAGTAAATCGAAAGCTTTGCCTTCTGTCTCTACTACCTCTTTACCATGACAGACCAGTACAGTGTCCACATTACTGCTGACGCTGCACCAGTCCACCTGTCAATCTTCCGCTTCCTTTTTCCCTAACTTATGAATAAGACCCCGAAATACTTAAACTCCACTTGAGGTGATAACTCCTCTTCCACTAGGAGAGGGCAATCCACCCTTTCCATGGGTTCAGACTTGGAGATGCTGATCCTCATCCCATCTGCTTTACACTCAGCCACCAATTTCCCCAGTGCATGCTGCAGGTCAGAGCCCGATGATGGCAAAAGGGTAGAAAGCAGAATTTCAGGTCAGTCTTTGCCCATTCATAACAATAGCAGGGTGCTCCTCTGCTGCCTTTGGGTGAACCTGCTTGCAGGTGCCAGTGCCAGTAAATGACATGCCTGACAGCACATTAGATCATCTCTCCTCCCCAAGTACATCACAGACTCAGCAAGGAGGCAGTAGACTGACTGGGAAATGGTCTTGTTAAATTGCTGCCTGCATTTTAATACACTTTATACGAATTGACATAAATGTGATAAAACTATTATGTACTTAATAAATGCATTGATAAAATATACAATGTAGGAACTAAGACTGTTTCTTCTAAACACAGCATCTGGTAAAGACTAGCTTTACACATATATTCTTTGATAGATATGAAATGAAGTTAATGAAGCTTAGTTGGATCTAAAACAGACCTGTATAACCTTGCAGAACCTTCATTTCACTCCAACATCTTGAAACGTGATAAATTCTTGACTGTTTTTGGGAGTCATGGAGATATTATTCAATTCCCTTAATACTTGTTTTATTCATGTAAATAAAATTATGATTTTTGAGTATACCTTCACAAACATAAAGGGAAAGGCATGTGTAGAATAATAGTTTGTGTTTTATAGTTTAAATTCTTCCATATATAGATTTTGAAGTGAAGAACATCATAATAACCATCCTTCAATAGCTAGAAGCTAAAAGATGAGGGAGATACTCGGTATGATGAATCTGTTATCCCCACTTTGCAAAAAAAGATTGATATACATACTTCTTTGTGCGACCTTTGCAGAGATCTGCATCTGTTTGCATAATGGACATCTGTGAGATTGGCGTGTGGGTCTAGAATATCAACAAGTCCTAATTAATCCTGATATTTTATGGTAGTGTGCTGCTAATTAATTGTTTTTTTTTTTTGTCTGGTCGAGATTAAAAAATGTAACCTCATTCTAATGGTTTTAATTAAACTGTTGTTAATTATCAGCTGTGTCTTCTGCATCTGTGCTGCATCGTCTAAAAAATGACATAAACATTTGAGAAAAGCTAGCAGTCTATGGCCTTCACTAGGCATGGCTGCAGTTAAGTAATCTGCTGCTGCATGTTTCTGATTTTTTCTTGGGGTGAGGTGAGCTCTTAAGGCACCAACATCAGATGGCACTGTGAAGAACCCGGCCCAGCCTCCCTGTGGTATGCCGTGTCAGCTTCGCGTGTAGTTAGCATTCCAGGCCTCAGCACTCAGACCTGCATATGTCTTTATAAAGTATGAGGCGGGCACTGAAGGATAAACGTGAACTGCGAACGATGGCTAGCCCTCTGATGTAACTCTCATTCGCCAATGTCAATGACAGTCTCTGGGAAGGAGTCTGCTGCAGCCATTTGCAAGGTCCCAGCCTGCCTCCGCTGGATCAGCAGTTGATGTAATGAATTCCTAATGAGTCTGATCATCATTCATCACAGCAAAGCAACCGGAAGGCAGAAAAGACCCTGCTTCCATGATTAAATCCTTTCACTCTCCTTATGTATTTGAAATGCTTTTGTTGTATTAAAGCTTCCATAAGGAAAACATTCTAGCTAGTGTTCATCTAAAGTCTTTTAATCTCCATGTTTGCATACCTATTAGCAGATTTAAGACAAGGAAAAAATATATATATATCATAAAATGCATCATAGGTGGGTAATCCAGGTCCAAAGAGTAAAAATTCAGATCAGGATTTTGTTTCAACCAACCAGTTGAGTATTAAGAGTCTCAGTCAGAGTGCTCAACTAGTTGGTTGAAACAAAATCCTTTGCTGGATTTTTACTCTTTGGACCTGGATTACCCACCTCTGAAATGTATCATGATTTTGGTTTGTTGCTTTATACAAGTGCTCTCTTGCCCTGCTAAAGTAGGCCATTTTTCTGGTGGCTTTCTTGTCAGGGGTAGATCTTGCAGTATAGCTGTGTCGTGGAGGTGACATTTGAATCACGTGCCGGGAGACGGCTGCTGAATGCCCAGACTCCAGCATGTCCAGGACCTCAAGTACCCAGAGGCTCTCCCTCAGCCTGAGTCACTGAACAAGGTTAAATAAAGGCACACTTTTCTGTGGAGGGCTTTATTACAGGATGAAAAAAGCTAGCGATGTTGTCATTGCTGTTTTGTTGTAGAGCTTGTGTGCATCTTTATTATGATGCAGTTTACCTGATGTCTTTATTTACGGCAGCTTAATTGCACCTCCATTTGTCCAACCATCCATCTTATACATCCTGTTGTCTAGTACTGGGGCAGGGTGTTATCATTATGCTTAAAGCTAGGGATTATTTATTTATTTTTAATGTCCATTTACTTTTTTTGTCAAGTGGTGCATTATTGTCCACCTTTCTAATGATTAGTCAGCCTGGTTTAGTGAGGCCATTTTTGAGAAGTGTGTTGGTGCCATGGTGGTAGCTGGAAAGGCCGCCTTGGATGATCACTCGGAGCGGCTGAATGGTATGATATCCATCAGCACTTGCGTCTCTGCCATTTCCTCAGCAGCTCCTTTGTGTCGGTCCTCCAGGACCACATCGGACCACTTGACTTGCACAGCTTTTCATTGCTCTCAGTTTCCTCGGAATGATATGTTTCCTCCGGAGACGTGTCACCGGGAACGGCCTATTCTGCCACAGCACTGATGAGAAAAGGTTGCACGCCTCTTTCAGTCAGCCTTGGGGGTCACAGATAATTCAGGGATGCACCCAGGTTGTTGCACACTTACTCTGGATAAACCTTCACAGCCGTCAAACCCTTCATATACTGATAGAGCCATTTATTTTGCAAATGCAGTGCTGAGGGTCTTTTGTGAGACATGGGCCCATTAGCAAATGCAGCTCATAATGCAGCCATAATATAGGAAGTTTACCAAAATACTATGCTGTTTCTCATTTCACCTTCTGGACCCTGATTAATAAACATAGATTCCTATAATGAAACAAGAGCTGTGGAGGGAATAAATATAATTTTTCTGCCCTGAAAATAACAGTAGTGGAATTTTGGAGCGTATTAATACAAAAAAGACCCTACTTAATTTGAATTAGTAAGACCTGATTATGATTGAATAGGTAAGAAGACTAGTTCAGGGCAAGTGCATCAGAGTAGCTCTGTTATGAATAATGCTAAAATATTAAACTATTTTGGCTGAAATTTAAATAATAATAATTTCTTTATTTTTATGTTGTCCTTTTTGAAAAAGGGTGCTGTGTATGTAAATTACTGTCACATCCATCATCCATGACTGCCGATCCAGTTCAGGGTCACAGTGAGAAGGAAGTGATGCAGATGAGCCAAGGGACACCCAGGACAGGATGCCAGGGCTTTGCAATATGCACATTATATTATCCATCCATCCATCCATCCATCTATCCATCCATCCATCAGTGCATGCATCCATCCTCTTACCATTTATCCAGGTCAGGGTTGTAGGGGGGAGGAGAACTGGGTCTATCCCAGGCAGCAAAGTGCACAAGACTGGGATACATTCTTGACGGAATATTAGTACTTTGGGATAAATACTGTAATATGTATGCAGTTAATCCATCCATTCATCCATCCATCCATCCATTCAGTCCCTTAAAATTTAGTACAGGTTGGTGGGGTAAATCCCTTATTAAAGATCTTAAAAATGAATATGCAAAGTGCCAGTGTTTCAGTGGCTAAAAATGAATCATTTTAGCCTGCAGGGGACAGTGTAGTGCTTATAATATAGAGACTGCATATGTAGGCACTAGTAGAGGGGATGTGTGTTAATAAATGTTGACGGATTACAAATAACAGGAGTTCCTCCTTTTATTGCCTGCTACTGTCACACAGTATTTTGAAACTGGCGGTATAACATACCTTGCCATTCTAAATTTGAATAATACCCATACAGATATACACATCTCTAGGTTTCACGCACTTGTTTGAGCAGTATATCAGGTTTAAGCGATCATCTGTCTTTACAGCAGCAGACGTGTTCATGCACTTTTATTTTTATTAGCACTCAAATGGCTCGGGGAGATGCTGCCATTTGCAGGAGGCTTGTGGATCCTTGTACTGCTAGGTCCCTGTTTCATAAGTCTAGGTGACAGAAATGTTTAATGAGATTTACTATTGTGCTTGCCTCTGCCTGCCTTATTATATTTTTATGTTCCTTGTCATGATATTGTAGCATTAGTCATGTCCTCGAAGGGTGCAGAATAATAATCTGCCTTCTGCCATTCTCTGCCTCATGTGTGCTTTTCTACTACTGGGTCAGTTCTACACCATGTTATAATGTCATTAGGGCATTTATGATGAATATGTTAAGCACACGCTGACAAAAGTATCGATAGAGTGAATACATTTCGTTTTTATGTTTAGGTCTATGAACTGCAGAACGCTATGTCCAAGTGTACAGCATAATATGTGAATGGATGTACCTTTCACTGCTCAAGTTTGCTTATTTGTAAAGGCTGGTCAGGTTTAGCATTTAACCTGAGGACCACCCAAGTGCTAAGATTATAGGGGAACATATGAACTGTGGCTGGGACTGGAGGAATGTTGATATACAGTAGGAGGCTGTCACAGTGCTGGCTGGCCCATTAGGCGAAATAGGTGACCAACGGGGGCATCGTCTTCTCAGGGGGCACCAGTTTAGCCAGCCAATTTCACTTTTTCTCAGATGGGGGTGGCAAATTTTATTGTGTGTATGTATGTGTAAAGGGCTGATTTGTAATCCTAGTTCAGCTTTGCCTATCAATATAGGTAACAATCTATCCTGTGGTCCTGGGCCAGAAAATATAAAAATAGGTAATGTGCATATTGATATTCTAAGCAATGTGTAAGGTAAAACTAAATTATACATAAGACTCATGGAGCATTTGTCAGTGTTAGGACTGTAGCAGCGAATAACTAGCCAACTGAATGGAATTGAGCTCTTGTTCTCAAGTGAGCTGCCTTATCGCACCTTCTCGAGGGAGCAGGCTTATGACACGTTTCCTGAAGCAGGTAATGTCTGCAATGAAGTGACAGAGTGAAAGTGTGATGTCACTGTGATTGACGGACCTCATTCCCTCTGCTCATTTGGAATGCCTTTATGGACTCGTTTGTTAATTCATCAATTGATTCATTGTTCCCTCTCTGCTACTCATCCTGGCCTTTAGCTGCAGGAACACTCTTAATTCTTGCATTTTTTAAATGCATGATCGAAACAGGTGTGTGTGTTGGGGGGCATGTATATGTTACATTGAGGGGATCAAATATCCCCCACAATGTGACGAAAACCTGTTATATTGACCACTTTTCCGATCTCTGCAAGGGGAAACTCAATTTAATAATAATAATAATAATAATAATGTGTCAATGCAACCAAAAAACTTAAAATGTCAAAAATCTTACATTTTGTTTAGTTAATTATAGTTAAAGGGCTGGGTACGGGTAAGGGTTGTCATAGTTGGGATTAAGGCTATGACTATAGAAATGAGTGTGTAATGTCCAGCCCCGCTTTGCTTGTCTGCTCCCTGTGTTTCCCTTGGGCGTGATTCCAAACAAACCATGCCTGATGCTCATTTATCTTTCCTCTTGTTCCTACCCTCATTTTAACCATTCACAGCTACCTCTTGATTGCCCCTTCGTTAGTCTTAGGTATTTAAGTGCCTCCCAGGCTTGTGCCCCCCAGTTCTGTCATTGTTACCTGTCTGTGCCTGTTATCCTGTACTGTACCTGAATAAAGTTCCCTGCGTGGGTTTTTGCCTTTCCTTCCTAGCATGACAGAAAGGAAGGTCCAAAAGATATGAATAAATACCTGGGTCTGTTTTATGTTTAAGGGCACCACTAAATGGTCATTTGACCATGTCTGACATATTATTAGTAAGCTTGCCTTGAAATATAACTATTAGACCCTTTGCTCTGTAGCAACACCTTGTGCTTTTGTGGTATGTCTGATATCACAGAGCGAGTTCCCTTCCTATACAGCTGTTTTCTTAACTAACCCACTGCAATAGCATATTGCACATTACCTTTATTTACGTTATTTACACTTCTTAAACACTGATTCTGAAGAGGTTGCCAATAACAAAAAGAATGTGAGTGGGGGGAATTTGTTTTCTGTTAGAATAACACCCCAGTAATACTGGGTCATCTGTCTAGGTTTTTCGGTAATTACAGGTTTTAATTGCATCCAATTAATGGGCATTTGTCAAGTCCTCCTATTAACTTCTTAGAAGTGCACTGTTACAGAAAAATGGCTGAGGGCACGTCAAGCACTTTTATTCATTGCATCCTCTTCATATTTTGAAATATAATGAAAGAAATGAATAAAACTAAATTGGCAAACTAATTTGGAGACTGGAGATTCCGATTTTGCAAACTACATGCCATGTCAAACATATTACTGAATAATGCTATGAAACAGATGTATTTTCAGCAACAGGGCCTTAGGATATGACTTACTGTAGGTTCCAGCAGTGATTGTTCTGAACAATCCTCTGTATGAAGAACTGTCTGTTCTGCATAACGAGATTCGTGTTTCTTTCAAATAAGGTCGGCAAGCAAGTGCTACTGCTTCAGTCTGTGGTAAAAAAAAAAAAAACCACTAAAATAATCCCAATGACAAGCCTTATCTGACCCAAGTCTTGGAATTGACTGATAGTTGTGTTTATGAGAGACCTTGGATTTTTGGGAGGTTTATCTGCTTTATATTATTATGCAAAAGCTTTTTACCAAATTACTTAAAACAGATGGCATTCTATCGCATATGATTGCCTTTTTGTCTGGGTATTCGACAACCAAAGCATCCTTCCTAGGACATGGCAAGCACTGAGCCACAAATAGAAAGTAAATTTCTTTTTTAACTTGAACTCAAGGTGTGCTTTTTCCCCATGTTACACAATGTGTGGAAAGGTGTGTTCTACATTATTTGAAAATAAATGTAATGTTGTCCTCAGTGTTTCTCAATGTCAATACATTAGCATATGAAAAGTAGCCAAAACCAATATGTGTGTGAAAATTAAGGTTTGGGAAGGCATGAAGCCTGCTTGGTTCGGGGAGTTATAATGATTTACTGAATTTTTCTCAGTGCCAAATATGTGCATCACTGGACTGGAACAAGTGCTGCTCCCAGTTTAACGCAGGAAAGTTGGCATGCTTTTCACTGCTTACCGGACCCTGTGCATAAGGATGCTTGAGAGAGAATTTTGGCAGGTCCTCCTGAAGAGATACTGCTGATGATCCCAAGCGTCAGGCAGAGTTATAGCCTTGCGTTACCACTGCAGTGGTATACGTATCAGTGTAGAATTTCAGGCCAGCTCCTCCTTTATAGTTGTCAATCGTATACCATGGCATCAGAGGAAGTTCACAGAGTGTGGAGGAAAACACCCACAGCGCTGCAAACTCAGTCTCCCAGAAGGCCATGTTATGGATCGTGCTTCTTGTCCAATTAATCAGTGATTGATCAGGTGTCAGCAAGAAGCCAGAAAACAGTGTAAGAGACATATGGGAGAACCTTGTGCCGCAGTGAAAACTTCAATCACCTATTAATGCTCTGCCTTTACTGTTCATTTCTTAGCCTCCATTATAATTAGCTTGGTTATAGTTGATTTTTTTCTTAAACTGCATTGGGGGGGGGCATCAATTCTTCCTTCCTCTGGGGCTTATGAACAAGATAAGAACACGAGAAACCTGTAATGGTTTGTTAAATGACAACTTTGCCCCCGGATCAGAGGCAAAGCTTATATACTTATATATATAAAGCTTATATATGTGAGCCCCCGGGAATATTCACACGACTTTCTCCCCACAATGAGAATTGGATTCCAGGCAGAGTGCGTATTTTGTTTTTTCTTAAAAGTTCTGCAATCAGAGAGTTTTCCAATTTAATCTTTAACTTACGGTTTCACGTATAATTTTTTCACAGGAAGGACATCAAAATATGCAGTTTTTATTAAGCTCTTTTTGTTACGGTACAAATTGTTGTTCAGTTGCCGTAACCACAAGCTTCTTTTTGTGAATGGTTGTTCATCTGTCCTACGTGAAATATACTTTTTTAGAAAAAAAAGTTATATCTTTGAAAAAAAAAAAGTATATTTTGTTGCATTTTAATTACACAATACTTTTCCTGACCTATTTAAATTGCACCTCTGACAAATGCCTTATATTACAAAAAACTAAACCTAACACTAAAACTAATAAAAACTAAACTACAATTAAGCATTTTCAAAAAAAAAAATTAAACTAAGCAACCCCACTTTAAAGACAATAAAAACTAGTCTGAAATTAAAAACAAAGAGTGAAGATGAAATAACAATAAAAACTGAAGAATGCAAAACTGTTATAACCATGGAATGGGGTTAGCTACAATGTATGTTGTATTGTAAACAGAGTCACTTTGAGGTATCTCATGATTTTTGTGGCATTTCATGTTAAGCCTGTTCTAATCTGTTCTAATGGGTCACACAGGGCATGGACAACTTTTGAGAGCATTCCCAGACACTGCAATCAAAAAAAGTGCTGATGAGCAAAATGTGTCTCAGCGAACCAAAGCCTCATTTAATGATACATTACAGTACATACTGTCACGGTTCGTGCGCGAACGACGACCCATGATGCAGGCGGAATCAAGACGTTTATTACAAAATGCAGGACTTGAACAAGTACGAATATCAGAAAACCGTGAATGATGTGCAGAGATATTCATCCCTTGCACACACAACAATCGACAATGGGGGACTGAACACAGGCGGACTAAATAGACGAGACATCACGATCAAACACGGGGCAGCTGGGAACAATCAAGACATATTCACGTGGGGAACAAGGGGCGTGGCACAACAGGAACACAGGGACAGACCGTGACACATACCAATTTCATGGACATAAAACAAGTATGAGTGGCAGAATAGCCATTTATGCAATTTCATATTTATATTTTTAGTGCTAATTAAATTTTGCAGTTAGAACAAAAATCTTATATGTTTGATTGCCATTTACAGAACCACCACAATTCGTTTGAAGGTTATGAAAAAAAAGAATAAATGAAGGCAATATGTAAATCATTTTAGAAGGCACCACTTTGCAATAAGACCACCCTTACAAAGGGCTTATGAATGGTTCATAATCTGGTTATTGATTACTTAGGCTGTAATACTTTGTAAATCATTAATAGGCCATTATAAACAAGTTGTAACTGTTTTCTTTTTATCAATCAGCTACTACATGGCAAAAGGGCACCTTACTGTATTTCGTATAGTTCAGGGAAAGTGGTTACTCTGAATTAGCAAGTGAGGAGTCACTGTATGTTTGGCCTGCATCCCATCTAGGGAGCGGGAGCACCTGGCCCCCTGCCTTGTGTTTTCCACATAAACGCCAGACAAACTTAATTGTACAAGTGAATAAATTGGCTAAATGACTGTAAATGGAAAGTGGGGAGCATTGTTGTTATAGCACAGTTAAGAGCAAATAGTTTCATAATATTTTTAGACTACTCAGCACTTTTTAAGCCATTCGTGATGGCGTGCGAACTAAAGGACTCAAATACGAATCTGATTCTGAGAACAGAGGAGTGTTTTGGTAGGCGGAATCATGGTGCATTACAAAGTAAAATAGGGGAAAGATTTTTGAAGGGGGGGGGGACCAAACTGTGAGCAAAAAGTCTTTTTAAGTGTATGCGACCATCCTTGATAAGGCGTTTGGCCTGATTTGGGCCAATTGTTTAATACAGTAAACATTTTGCTTGACATTGGCCAACATACAGTACAATCAATGCTGCTTTGTTGTCTGGCATGGACTTGTCAGTCACCCACAAATAGCCTATTGGACAACAGCATAAACAACAGACAGTCTTCCCTACTATATGTTGCAAATTTAAATTGACTAAGCCCCACTATACTGTAATGTTATGTATTATGTAAGGACATAATTTCATGTCAGGTCAAACTTAGATTAAGTCATTATCTTCGTAACAGAGTTATAGGGAAAATTATGCTGAAAACTGAATCCAATATATGCTTAGTATAGATTAAGTATACATAATTTACGTCTGCTTACATTGCTTGCTATTTGGCTGAACGTTGTGATAGACCTTTTCCAGATCCTTTTTTTTTGTATTGAATATTGCTTTGGTCCACCAAACCTGCATCCAGCAGCACAGTTATCAACTTGATCAGGACCCAATGACGGAAAATAGGAACAGTCACAAATGTGGGTACTATACTGTAGAGGTTTCTGATTAAAATGATTTAGAAATTTTGAGCCATTAATCCTTTGTTAAAGTGGCTGCTATTTATCCTTCATGGAAGTGGAAAATCTTAAAGCCATGTGTAGTTTACTAGGAATTTGTGCACTTAACTTTTGTCTTTCTACAAAGGGATATAACTGGTGACAGCGGGAATGTGCGCGTGCACGTGTGTGTTGGTGTGTGAACTCCTACCTGTAGCAGCCATATGCTGTATATAGTTTGTGATATTCGACACAAGCCTGCAATACAATTTAGGGATGCTACTTATCAAAGTTTTGTTTTTTCTTTTCCCCTGGAAAGTGTGTGTGGGGGGGGCATCAGGGTCCATATTGAAGTGGGGGGCACATCCCCCCACCCCCCTGCCATCTGCGCCTCTGGCACAAGCAACAGCTGGGAAGGGGCATAGCCGTGAATAGGAATTACCGGTGATTCTGGGACAGATTGCACAGGGCTTCCTTCAATGGGGGGTCTGCATGTGGGAATTCCTAGGAAGGTGAAGCTGCTGTGGGGGGAGTGAAGTCGATGGGGCTCCCCAGGCAGGTCTGTGACAAAAATTTCACTTCTGAAAGTAAATTTTGTCAAAATTGTCTGTAATTGTAAACGTATGTGTAACAGGCATGTGTGACCTGCGATGGGTTTGTGCCCTTAGCTAAGTTATTCCCTGCCATGCACCCATAGCTGCTGGGATAGGTTCTGGACCCCAGTGGCCCTGCATAGGATGAATGGGTATGGAAAAAGGATGGATAGATGTATATTCCTATATATTCTGCATTATTTTTCAGTAAATTACATATCTACCCAATTTTTATAAATTACATATCTACCCAACGTGCTACCAGACAAGAATTCCACTTACAATACACAATACATTTTTAAGGTAGGATATACTTGTTTATAATCCATACCTTTTTTAGCTGATGAATATTCTGCTAAATGACACTTCCATCTCTCTGTCTACCTTGTCAAAGTCAGAAACATTTAGGAACATTTTATTGCTCTGAGTTGTTTTGATGTGAATTTTATTTAAATATAGTGAACGGGAGATAAAGTGAGACTCTGGGAGATCTCATTCCTAGATCTTCCTGAGTATCCTGAAAGATGATTTCTCACAATGAATGTCAAAGTCAAAGATGTACAAATCACTTTAGCTGTTCACTGATTTTGCTTTCATCATGAATAAACATAATATCAATACAGTGAATCTCTATCCCATGTGGGTTCACAAAGCTTGTGTTCATGCAAAAGCGATGACATTATTTGTCAAAGGAAAAGCATCACGATATATTCTAAATAGTTGGTGCTATGGAATGAATGAAGGTTACATCTCAGCCCTGAATATTATGCTTGCAGATTGTAACTTTAATATTTACACTGCACTAAAGACTATCACTTGGTGCATTCATTCCCTTACACAGTGTTGGTTAGCCACAACTAGTCTCATGTTTTTAAACATGGGATTTCTTACTATGGTATTCAGCCATTAGTCACCCAATCAATGCTGTTGTTCACTGAGTCCAATTAAAACAGATTCAATTGCAATAATATAAAGTAAGCAGACCCTGCATCAAATTAACATTTATATATAAGTGAAAGAGAATAAATGTTGCAATCGGGTGAATATTGCAAATGGATTACATTGCTATTTATGTATTCACATGTTGAATAAACATTATGAATAAATCTTATCTTTGGAACAAATATGAATTCATTATTTCCTTAGTTGCTGTGCAGCACTGTGGACTTCCAACTGCCTATAGCCATCCAACTCTAAGGCACTGCATTATAAAGAATAACTGCAGCTGTTGCCTTATCTAACTTAGGAATTCTAATTAAAAAAATAAAGTAATAGATTAAATGGAACTGGCCCAATTTCAGCTGTGCTGTACAGCCAGACACCATTTCTATGAATTCTGAAAATAATAAATATGGCTAAGACAGCTGTCTTTCCTTTTGGTGTCTCTCCACCATTGTTTCCTAAACACGGCTCACTCCCACCTCCGAATACCACCCCCAGTCCCCATTCTGTCACATGCTACATGTATGAGAATTATGTCTATGCTGAGAGTAAATAGTAAATACTCCAATAATGATTCATCATAGACGATACACTCGATTAGGCAGATCATACTGTACTAGCCTTTTTTAAAACTGTTTTTATAGATTATTCAACAAGAACAAAAGCTCACTGCTCAGTCCCTGGTACTAAGAT
>JAODKK010000001.1:34948181-34960332 GCA_026774405.1 Petrocephalus microphthalmus | reverse complement strand
CAGTTCAGCTCACTTTTGGGGGGTTTTCCACTGGGAACAGTACCTGGTACCTGGTCCTTTTTTTAGTACCACCTCAGATGCCTGCTTTGGGCCCAGTAGTGGTTGTGTCAGCTGTTAAGTTTTCACAGGATGGGACAGTCTAGTTCTGGCAAGTAGGAAACTCACAGACATATTGAGCATTTGCTTAGGCTTGAAAGCCACAGTGAAAGTGTGGAAACTAATGAATCGGCTTTTCAGAATTAGTTAAGCCTGAAATCCTGCTGACCACTCAAGACTGCACTGGGGCATTCAGGGGAATAAAGTATTATCCCTGGAAATTAAATTACCTGCAGGAGATTTAAGTCTGTATGTGTTGATATTATTGTATATGGGTACTCTCAGCTTGGGGATTATTATTCATTAGGCAAGCCTGAAGCCTTGTCATAATGATCCAGTGATGATGAAAAGCATTATAAATGGAATAAAATGTTATGATTTGTTACCAAATCTGCCTCTTTTAACCAACATACAGATTATCGCAATATTTTCAAAATACAGCCAAAGTACAGTTAAATCATGAATACTAGTGATGATATCATGTGTGGCTGACCCATTTATTTTTAAGGAAAATCAACCACTGGCCATTTATTAAGTTCCTCTCTCAGTCTACTAAGGCGACGATCTACCTGGTCACAGGTAGGGCTGTCAAAGAAATCGATACTGAGATACTAATCGAATCTAAAAATTACTATTGGATTAGATATTCATTTGCAACAGTATCAATACCAACAGTGCCGTCCTCACCTCCTGCAGTAGACACACAGGTTCACACAGCATTGCTGCAGACAGGCAGGCTCACAGCCCATCCCCACATCGGCAGCTGAACACATGAACACTAACTGACGTTCACAATTCTGAGCTGGCTGAACGTGGCAAGTGCTGCTGCCGAAGGGTCTTCGCAACCAGTTTTAGTCGAGGATGAAAAAAGCAAAAGTCCCATTTGGAAGTATTTTTTTAAATGAGGGAAACCACCAGGGAAAGGCTAGGGATGTCAAACTGGATGTCAACGATGTTGGTGACGCATCTTAAGGATAGACCCCTGTTATGAGGAATTTCGAGACGTCAGTAAAGCTTCCGTTTCGGCAAGTATTAAACAGTTATCATAAATGTTAACTTGGCTGGCGCACACATCAACATTAGCCGCTTAACTATTATGGAATTAGTCGATAACCACATTAACCATCCATTAAGTTATCATTAAAGTAGCGGCTATACATAATAAAACAATAAAATTAACGTGGGAGCTAGGCAGCAACTGTCCTTCCCCACCAATCAGACCATCTCATCTGTAATGTTAATAGACAGTGTTAATTTAACAGGATAACACAATTATTTGTGTCTGAAAAGTATTGTTTCCCTTAAAGTCCCAGACTGAAACAGTGGCAGCCACTAATAAGCAACTGAAATATGATGCCAGTTACTTGTTATAGATGTCATGGTTTGTATTGTTCTAATCTTTATTAAAAAATAAATAAAATTAGGTCTCTTAATTCCTCCCATGGTAACGAAAACAGTATCAAGCATTTTCCTTTGTATCAGTATTGAGTTTTAAATGGTAACACTGTGACAACCCTATTCCCAAGCTGATGTCCTTGGTCACGGCTCTATCTGCTGGGATCCCTGTGCTCAGGAACATGAGTCTATGTGCCACCACGTAGACTGTTCTGATGGTTTAGGGGAGACTAGCAGCCTACGGCTGCATGATGGGAACACCCGGGCTCACTTGATACCCTTGCATATGCCTCAGTTCCACTCCATGAAAGCTTGAAACTAGATTTATATTATTGTAGTGGAAGCAGGAGATTCACATGAAATAAAATTGTCTGAAAATTCCTTACTTACCAACAAATTAAGTCTAAAAACAAAAATCATAGGGAATATCGAATGTGTTTTGTGTTCATTTTGAGCATTTAAGACAGCTAATGACCTGAATTTGAATGTCACCCTCCAGCTGAGCTGTGATGCTCAGCATGATGAGAGGTGGTACGGAGGGCCAGACTGATAAAAATCAGCAGACAGGTGAGGGTCCTAGCCCTTAACAGCCCAGCTGATGTCTCAGTGATGGACGACGGTAATATTGCATCACCATTGAATGATTCCCTTTGATTAATATAGGGATTTGGTGCAAACCCAAAGCAAACAGAGGCCCTCAAAAATTCAATTCTCAAAACTGCACATAATGTTATAGAGCACCAATGTGTAAAGCCATGATAACCACCTCTTACCCCATTTCCACAATTTAATCTGAGATCTATGGCAGAGGGGAGCTTAGTGAGGCTAACTGCAGGATGCCCATTTCAGAGTAAACAGGAACAATGAATTTGGACTTGATAAGCCTACATACACACGCATATATATATATATATATATATATATTATAATTCTTGTTTGCTTGTTTGTTTTAATTCGTAGAGGAATGTGAGGAGAAGTAAAAGTATTTACTGACAGCTGTGGGGAACAAATAAACTCTGTTTGCTGTATTGCTAATTATGATCATCGACACAGACGATCCACATTCAGTCCCCCCTCCTGCGTGACATAATGTGTTTTAGGAAAACAAAAGGAAAGGAGTTATGTAGTTCACCATGCATCGTGCCTGGCGTTTCCCCCAGCTTTGCACGCTGACTTTCCGGGTATAACCTTTAGGTTTACTACAATATGATCCTGTATTGGATACTCTCTTGGAAGATGGACAGAAAGATGTGGAGGAAATACATCACATATAAACCTGAATATATGTATAGATGTATTTCAAGGTGACAGACAAGTGCGATGAAGATGTTTTGTAGAAAAAGGCGTTATTACAATTGACAACTCATTAATTAAAGCGTTGCTTTTTATTACTGTATATTATTTACTGTAATGTCCTGTTAAGTGTGCTGTGGCATATATATGAGAAAGTTAAACCATTCAGATAATCTATATTTCTGCGCAACTTTGAACTGAAATGTCTAATCCCATCTTCATTTAGGATCTGAAAATACATACAGAGAATCTGATTAATACTATCAATTAGTGTTGCAGGCGGCATGGTGGTGTGGTGGTTAGCACTGTCGCCTCACACCTCTGGGACCTGGGTACGAATCCTGCCGAGTTCCATGTGTGTCGAGTTTGCATGTTCTGTGCCGTTGTGGGGTTTACTCTGGTTTCCCCCCACGCTAAAATGGAGATTGCTGTCTTAACTCTAAGGAAGTAGGTAATATAGGTATAGTTGCTGGCAGGCGAGATACCATGATGGTTGCTAGTGTGGTTGTTGTCTCTCATTAGAACAAAAAGTTACAAAGTCCAATCTCTGTAAAATACCCAGAACTATCATGAAATGACTGTGATTGTAACTCACAAGTCGGTAAGTGTCCGGTGCGTGACAGGTACTGAATCACTCTATCACTCTAATCACTTTTGTTGCCAAGGGACTATAAACGTGCAGAATAAGCTTCTAGTAAATGTCAGCACAGCACAGTCCACATCCAGCCTGTCGATTCATTCCCTCCTTTCTTAAAAGCCTGGCTGGAAATGTGTGTAATTTTGAATTGGAACTTCTGAGCACTTTCAGACCCTGTTCATTGTTGATAATGCAGCACATAGATGCCGTTGCACATAGACACCGGGGGGGTAAAATATGACATGCACACTTATGACACTCCAGAGTCACACTTATTTCACACATCTAAACTGTGTGGAAATTCAGCAACATCAGTATGCGGTCGTTGCCTGGGCTGTCAGATACAGGGTATATTATTAATATTGGATACGTTAGAATGGATTTGTATTCACCGCTCAGTCAAAATGGTAACAAAGCAGTAGCTTCACAAGCCAGTTTTTACATAAGCGTGGATGTCTGTAAGTGTGTCACCGCCACTCTTGCTAGGAAAAGCCACATGAAGAGGATGATGATGAAGACATCTCTGTTCAGCTGGCTACGATGTTGTACCGTTTGCTCCGTCCCTTTTATCCTCCATTTTCACCTTTTCCACTATTCTGTCTATATAAAGTGCTGAATAACTGAAATTGCTTTCAGTAATATGTATGATATGCTTGCCATCTCAGTAACTTAAACTGATTTTTCTTGATTACAGGTTCTCCAGTCTGCCTGGAATCAGTTCTCAGATATTGGCTCTCCTCCCACTGATGAGAGGAAAACAGTCCAAGCAAGATTAGCCTTTTGGGATGGGGAGCTCTAAGAGGCCCGATGTGATTCGAAGCAGATTTTTCCCATCAGTCCCATACTAAAGGCTACAGAAAGGTGATTGGACGGTGGAAGACAGAGATCCCGCCTTCGCCTCATGCAGCATTAGATCATGTCAAGGCCTCGGGGATGTGTATGGCTACCGTTCATCTTCACCCCCATCTGCATGATGTTGAATGTCAATCTAATCTTCTGGATTGCAGCCCTGGCTGTGAGGTTCACTATTGTCAACTGTCACCAAGCACACTATACTATTGTCACAACAAACTATGGAAAGCTGCGTGGATTAAAAACCCCATTGCCGAATGAAATCCTTGGGCCTGTGGAGCAGTACCTGGGGATCCCTTACGCCGCTCCACCTACAGGGGAAAGAAGGTTTCAGCCTCCTGAACCTCCTATTTCATGGCGTGAGATCCGCAATGCCACCCAATTCGCGCCTGTCTGTCCCCAGTACCTGGAAGACAGGTTTTTGCTGAACGATATGCTACCCGTCTGGTTCACAGCCAGTTTGGATACAGTGGTAACCTATGTTCAGGACCAAAATGAAGACTGCCTTTACCTAAACATCTATGTGCCCACGGAGGATGGTAGGTGACTGTTTGCCAGATAGTCAGTGTCATTTTGAGGATGCATGCCATTGGTTGTTAATTAGGGCATCTGTCCAGATATAGTGATTAATTATACAAAATATTTGACACATCAGGAAACGCTGAGCTGGACCTTGATCTGTGAGTTCTTGGCAAATGCTGAAAACAATTGCGCAGTTTCATTGGCGTCTGCTAAGCATGCACATTACTGGGCTGTATTGGCCTTGCATCTGCCCAACATCGGACAACTGGCTTCCCCATGGAGGTACTTAGGAAGTGGAGCTGAGAAGTGAATATTAGAAATATTCAGCTCATTTAATGTAGTGAAGTAAGGTTTGAACATTTCATGAATTGCACAATGATTATTACCATGTTCTTTCATAAAAGATGGCAAGGTTTCTCATTGTGGCAAAGGAGATGCTCGCTATTACCACTGCAACTGGGCTATATAGTGTCAGGGATCACAGGTGCCCATTAATCTTCCTGTCAATGGTTGGCCTCCCCCCCCCCCCCCCCCCCCATAACACACACTGCAGCCTATACATGACTTGGTCGACATTATACACCACAAAATGGCATTAAAGCATAAACGGAACACAACTGCATAGATGGAACATTAGTTAATTTTTAAATAATGCCCCCACTCTTGTAATATCTCTAACACATTTATACATACATTTCAGCACTGATACAATTACCACGCCTTCACCAAGAATGCAGATTGAGATCCACCCCCTGGTACCTAGGGAAGCTGGCCAATCACTTTAAAGCTTTTACAGCAATGGCATTCAATCAATCCCATAGGTGCTCCAGCCCCCCATGGCCCACGGGAATGGCGCCTATGTCAAGGATATAAACTGACCTTGGGACAGGCAATGGTGCCTATCTTTTCTTTTATAAAAGTTTGGAAATTAATTGTTTAGATGACGAGCACTTACTTTTCTCTTAGTGAGCACAGCCCTTAAATGGCTGGTTTTCAGACGCATACTTTGAACTAAGGCCTCCTGAAGGGATTATATCTCTGGTCTCCTCAGGAAATCCCTCTATAGCAGGTGGAATCCACTGAAAGGTTAAAGGAGGGCTGCTCTACTCCGCTCTTTCCCACCTGTACCCAGAGTGACTCTCACATGGGGAGTTCTCCTGCTTTCTAAAATTGTGCCAACAGTTTACAGCTACAGCTACAATGTAAAAACTATATAATGTTATAATCAATGCATTTATCATTATAACTGCGATTGTAAACGCATATATAGGTTAAAGGGATTTGGACAATATGTATGGCTACATACTGGCTTCAGTATGCTTCATTTATAAAGTGTAACACAGTAGAAATATATTTCATTCTTATGATATGCATGATAGACTTTGAACAGAATTTGATCTCTGGACAAAAAGCAAGATTTAAATTGAGTGCCCAGGATAATCTCTTGCTCTGAATCTCTATGCTCCGACGATGTGTAAGTTTGATGAATCATCTTTAAGAACAGCAGCGCTGTGATTAAATCTCTGATCAAGACAGCCCCTTGCTGATTGGCCTGTTGGAAATGGGAGGATGTAGTTTGGTCCCACCTGGTTTATGCACTTAGATCCATAGACTATGAAGTTCGGCATCACTTCTGTTGTCGAAATAGAACTAAAAGCTGAGTGAAAGATATTAACCAGGAAGGAAACAGATTTTTACAGATTTTACAGACTTTTATAAGCCAGTCATCAAAACCAAGGCAGTTAAGGATTTCTCTAGCTGTTCATTCAGAGGGTGTAATTATAATGTATAACATGATAATTCTTTTAATTATAATGTATTAATCACTCCTTCAGTTTGAAAGGCAGACTTTTTAAAAACAGATATTGTCAGCTTAAATCAGATTTCCAGTGATCTGTTTGTATCTACCCATTAATTATAAGTGAGAAGGACAACCTTTTTTGATGAAATGAAGAAAGAAATTCAAGAAGGTGCTTCACTATACAGTGCATGTTTCAATAGAAATCTTATCCCCATTTCTCTTCACAGGATTATAGAATGTTGTGTACAGTTCTTATTATACATTTCTGATTTTAATCGTAGCTTACATTACAGTGGTGATGCTATTCCCGGCCGAGGTATCTAACTCCATAATGGCAGCACTATGGCTTCACACCTCTAAATGTGCCATAATTGAGTTGCTACTAGTAAAAATATCATTGCAGATCTCTACAATTACATTTTAGAGATCTAAAAGTTACATATCCAAAATTTGAATTTCAGATCTCTACAATGTAATTTTTACTAGTCACAACTCAATTATTGATATGTGGGCCTGGAATTATTGCTAGTCAAAATATATTTACAAATATCTCAATAGGACTTCTTACTAGTAAGAATCTAATTGTCGAGCTCTACAATATGACTTTTTACTAGTGAAAATTGAACTTAGGATATGTAAGGTGAAAATATAATGGAAGTCAATGGGAATATATCACTAGTAAAAACTGAATTGTACAGCTCTGTAATATGAATTCTTACTAGTAAAAATACAATTCTAACTAGTAAGAATTGCATTGTAGATATCTTGAACTCATATTCTTACTAGTAAGAATTGCATTTTTACTAGTAAGAATGTTTTTCTTACTAGTAAGAATTACGTTTCGACGAATAAGCCTTATTAGAATAAAAGACAATTTGGCTTGCCATATTAGCCAAGAAAAGGAGTCTTTCAGGTTTAAAGTAATTTGTAAAACCTGAAATAGCTCAAAGTGTCCGGGATGCATGGATTAGCTGGTCACCGTATTTATATTTAAGTTTGCACTTACGTTCAATAAGTCAGTGTTCAATAAATGTTAAGTTGAGAAATGTTGTGTATCCTATATTATTAGTGTGATATTTTACCATGCAAATAGAGGGGAAAATTGCCAATTATCGGGAAAAAAATTGGGAGCATATATCGGCCATAGGCTGACCCTGACTTCTAAATATCGACATCGGCTATAGAAGAACCCATATCGGTCGACCTGTAATGTGTAGCCTCTGATGGCTATGTGTGCAGTGCATTCTGGGAGTGCGTGACCATGACCGTGTATTGGATAAGAGGTTAGGGTTGCTGCATGGAACGAAACTTCCGGCTTTTTGCATTTTGATTTCAGGGATGTGGAGATTTGTCTACTGGGAGAGGGTGGGGGGGGTGGTAAAATTTGATGGCCATCTGGGCTTCTGGTGGTTAAATTTGGTGGGGGGGGGATTGCTGGCAGTAAAATGTTATCACTGCTGCGGCATGACAGATTTATGAAACATTGCACATCCATCCAGACTCTGTGCTCCCTGCCGCCACGCCCCACACATTTGAACTTTACACTAATTCTGTCGTCCACCAGCACTTTGTTGCTTTATTGCTGTTTGCACCATTATTGCCACTGTTACCATTACTCATTATTGTTCATCAGTTATCTCTTATATTTATTTATTCACTCCTACACACCACTTATGTGCTCCTTCGCTTCCATCACTGCACATCCTCAACGTTCTCTCGTTTACTTTGACGTTACATGTCAGTGTTGTTTTCTTGTTCTCTGTGAACTTTATGCATAGATGTCGCATCACGGTATGCAGTGTGTTGAACATAGTGGGTGTGAAACTTAAGCCCCACTTGACTTGAATCATGCACAATGTTCAGGGAGCTGCTGTTTGTGGGAAACTCTCTTATGAGGTGGAATGTATGTGGAATGGACACAGGAATGGGTCCTGGACAGATGTAAAAAAAATAAATAATATGCTCTCTGCCTTTTGAAAAATGATAATGCATTTCGAAGCAAAATTGTGTTATGTTGTTTATATTAAATTAAGAGACCAGTACCCTGCCATTAACCTGTGTACTCTGAGCGGTCTACACAGACACAGTGACTACAGCATTCAACTATCTGCCTGATGACTTTACATTTAATTGTTCTGATCTGTGACTCGCTGAACAATGGCGTGTTCTATACATTGTTTATTTTCACATATTTCACCTTTAATGCTTCATGCACATTTTCAAACATATACAGGTCTATTTCATTTCTCGGAATGAAAACACCCTTATCAACAGCAACACTCCAAATATAGATGCATAGGTGCAAAAGAAGAACAGATTTAGGCTTAAATCTCTTTCTTTTCATGGCTTTGGATCATCAATGTGTCCCTGAAGATTTCATGCTGAGACTAGCTTCTTATCTCCCATTGGATTAGTGTGTATTAGCATGACAGTAGCACAAACTGTGTTTCATGCCAAGAATTAGTTTAATTGAAAAACAATTCCGACACTTAACTAACAACAACGCGCCTCTTGATGAGATAGCATGTACGCTAAATAAGATATGTGTTTTGGAATACAATTGACTAAATACAGCCCATTTGCCACAATAATCTTTACTTTAACTGATTAAATAAATGTTAACTGCTAATAAAGTGCACTCTGTATTCTAAGGAGCAAACAATAAAGATGCACAGCACGACACACACTGCTTTAAACAAAAAACCCAAGCTAAATCTCAGAGGCGTGGCTATTTTCTATTCTATTTATAGTTTGAAAAGTGCTTCTGAAATCAATTGCATTATTCTGAGCATTGAAATATCATGCCTTTATGTCATTTGCAGAGATTTTAAATGTAAACACATGGTCTACTTTTCGCACTGTTTTAAATGGCTAGTCTATTACACAGAGGTCTACAGAATGGATGCAGCGGGTGGTTTCCCAGACAAAAACTGAATTTTGCAATTATAATACAGATTTTTTTAATTCTTAAACAATTATTAACCATATGGAAAAATTTCAGTAAAATAAACTTAGGTGTGATTATTCTATTTTGTAAATTGTAACCTTAATCTGTATTGCACATTTGAGGTTATGCACTATGCAGGTTGAAAGGTTTGAAAGTAATATGTATTCAGGAAAAGACCTTTAAGGAGGCTCTGTCTCTGCAATGCACTATAAAAAGATCCCCAAACGCTCATTACGGGCTGGGACTTGACAAGTCGTTTGCCATTAACCGAAATGAAGAACCGTAGTAAAAGTCCGCAATTGCCTCCATAAGGATGACAGCTATCAATGCTTTTCGATTAATCGTATGAAATGAACGTTGATCGACAGGAGAAATGAAAAGAAAGCAGGATTTGGATTTAGCCATACCTTTCCTCAGTTATCACTTGCAGTGATGGAACTTAATTAGTGGAAAAGTAGGAATAAAGGCTAAAAGGTAAATGCAGTGGGTAACTCATTTAGGTGCAGGATGGCTCTGGGGGATGGGGGGGGCAGATACTGCTCCCGACAGCGAAAGCGACTCCGGGAATATGGGAATAGAGGAGGACTTGCGAATAATCTTCATGTCCACAGCAGTTTCTGAAACAAACGGGGATGCATTTCATGATGCCTCTTATGTCTGCCTAGGTGTGATGGGCTGCTGTCAGATAGCCATCAGATGGTTCTGCTGTCCCACATTACACTTCACCTTGCATGTTAAATGCAATCTTTACACTTTTTCACGTCTGTTTCCTCCCTCTACTTTTCTCCTGCTCTAAACCATAGGACCCAACTCAAAGAGTCAAGGAGATGATATAACGAGTAATGATGGTGGCCCGGATGAAGGTATTTTTGAAAGAAAATTTCTAAAATTAAAAATGCTTGATATTGGTGCATGAGCTTCTGTTTTTCCAAGGGGTATTTTTTTTTTGTTTTTAATTCTTATGTTTTCCCCTTCCCTACTCAATGCACCTTTTGGATTATACATTTTAAACTTTTATTTGGAGAATGCAGCAATGCAATCATTTCCCTTTGAGATTTTTACTCTAATTATAAAAAAAAGCTCACCCCTCACACTGAATGGTATTCCCTTGCTGTGTGAGAAGTTAAGCTTCAAATAAGCCCTTGCATGCATTCCAATTCATGCCTTTTAATAAGAGCTTATTAACTTACTACATTATTAGCTGCTTGTTGAAATTTGGATCCTAACCCTCATTTTCAGAAAAGAAACACCTATATTTATAACTTTATACCTCTACATAGACATGCTGTATTCGTTGTTGATATGAACAGAGTACTACTTTGCATGGGTGTAAGATATTTTGCTAAATTATTTCCATAATGAGAAGGCTACTTGTCTATTAACATACATAAGAAAGCTAGTGGAAAATGTGTTGCACTGTCAAGCTATAACAATATTAATGTGTTACCATAAATTTGATTTAGCAAATATTTTTGCGACATATACACACAACTTGATGTTTAATACGACGTATAATCTGATGCAGCTAGAAGCATGTATGGGAAGAACAGAGTATTAGTCATATATACTCACTACATAGTCAAGTACTTCCTGACAGTGGCTGATAAAACTCTTTCCTCATAGCTTGAATGAAAATGAACGTTAACGTCTTCGAATGCCTTAAGCACATCGCAAACCGTGGCGCCCCACATACCCATAATTATGCGAGATACCTCTGATTCAAGAGCGGATAATCATTGCCCCCTGACTGTTTGAACATCTGCAGAATTGCTGTGCTCCCTCTAGGTTAAATCTAACCAATAGAATATGCTGTATTAACCCGGTTGCTGTGGCAACAGCTCTTTGTATTTAATTTCCTTCCCTTTTCCTCCAATCAAAGGTTTAATAGACACTTCACTGCAGCATGTCCGCCTTTAGAGATTTTAGCATGCTGTTGCTGCCTACTGATGTTCCTACTGATGAGAGGGACTGCTGACTTGGCATGGTCAGAAGGGCCTTTCAGATCGTTCCGGAATGCCTGGTGTCATATGTGGTGTGTGAATCAGCTGCAGTGTGTCCTTCCAACTGATGTGATTGGATTAGAGTAGAAATTCAGGTTACCCCCCCACCTCCTTCCGTGTTTGGAGACACATGAATGTATCATCACCCTGCACACAGCGGAACAGATGAATGTTCCAGAAAAGCCCGCCACAAAGCTATGGCCCTTGGTTTTGGAGAGCAGGAAAGTCATATTTTTCCCATTCAAAGTATCATGTTGTTAGTTCATGGGGCAAAATAGCATATTGTTGTTTAATTTTGCCTTACCAGAGAAAATACAGCAAGTCCATATGAATTTCCCAACATTTCTCACATCTATAACAGGTTTGTTTGCCCAGTGACAGACTGGCATCACATCTAGTGTGTCCCCTGCCCTGTATGCTGTGACAGACTGGCATCACATCTAGTGTGTCCCCTGCTCTGTATGCTGTGACAGACTGGCATCACGTCCTAGGTGTCCCCTGCCCTGTATGCTGTGACAGACTGGCATCACATCCTAGGTGTCCCCTGCCCTGTATGCTGTGACAGACTGGCATCACGTCCTAGGTGTCCCCTGCCCTGTATGCTGTGA
>JAODKK010000001.1:34916357-34932845 GCA_026774405.1 Petrocephalus microphthalmus | reverse complement strand
GGAGGCATTCGACCTGTAGCCAGGGATCGACATGTCTGAGTGCCCAGTGGAAGGAGGCATTCGACCTGTAGCCAGGGTCCGACATGTCTGAGTGCCCAGTGGAAGGAGGCATTTGACCTGCAGCCAGGGGCCGACATGTCTGTGTGCCCAGTGGAAGGAGGCATTTGACCTGCAGCCAGAGGCCGACTTGTCTGAGAGCCCAATGGAAGGAGGCATTTGACCTGTAGCCAGGGGCCGACATGTCTGCGTGCCCAGTGGAAGGAGGCATCCGACCTGCAGCCAGGGGCCGACATGTCTCTACATCCACCGTGCAGGGAAGCGCAAACGGCAGTCCAGCTGTCTCCTGTGCAAACCAGATCTGCTAGATGTAACAGCCACTGGCCACATTTTTCCTCATCCTCCTAAATCTGAGCACTTCTGTCAGATTCCAGGAAGTACCCGGAACATTTACCTGTGTCCCCTATTCACAGTCTGGAGCTGAGTATAATTGAGCATAATTGTTTATGTGACAAATAAAACTTGGAGAATTTGAAATACACACATAGACAAGCAAAATTAAAGGTCAATACCCTGCAAAGTGGCTTGGTGATTACACATCAATGCACTGTGCTTATATACAGCCATAGTGTTCTAAAAAAAAATAAAAACATTTTTGCCAGAGCCTTCTTTTTTAGAAGAACGTTCTGAAAAAAATTGACTTCCTTGCTACAGCCAGAAAAAGATTTTCAATCCTGTCCCCAAATAATGTTACAAATGTGAGGAATGGCTTCATGGTTTGGAGGTGCTCATTCTACCTATTGACCTGGGCAAGCCACCATCATTCAAGGAACTATATCAAAATAGTCAGAAGGAAGATGTCAAACCTTTTCTTGAGTTTGTTGTGCATGAAGACCATAATATATTAACATCCACTCATCCCACCAGACCCTGAATCCAATACTGGGGCACAGTGTGATCTTAAACAAGACAACAAGACTAAGAGGACAAAATTACATTTCAGAATGCAATGTCAAAGTTCCCAACCTAATACAAAAGTTGTGGGAAGATCTGAAGTAATAATTATATGTGCATATTTAGGTAATCTAAATTATCACATGCTGGATCTATAGTATGAACAGACAGTATATGGATTAATATGAATTAATTTAATGAGACTAAAAAATATATTTTAGGTAAAAATTATTCAGCAATTGAATTAAATTGAAAAGGATTCGGAAATCTTACTATTGCAAGCCAGGATTTCCATATAAGGCTAATATGCCAAGCCCGTCAGCTCCCTCTCACAGAAAGGCCTCGCAGTGAACAAAGTCCTCCTTTAACCTTTCCATTTCGGGATTTTCTGTCTTCAGTATTCAGCACTTATTTTTTATTGTAAAGAGGTTTAAAAAACTTTTTTTACACTGTGTGTAGAACTGTTAGGGAAGTACGATGCCTGGAGATAATTTGTAGTAAAAGTAAAAAAAGTGGATTCAGAAGTTTTCTTTTGAAAATTTGCTAGAATTTAGCAAATTCCTTTGTAAATGTATTTATTACATTAGGGGGTCAGCTCTTAATTAAATTACCTTTCAAGCCTTTCTTGGCCAATTTATGGATCCACTGGCCCATTCATCAGCTTCATGAAGAGTCGCTCTCATCTCATCTATCCACAAAACATCTGTAACATCAGTCTTGAGACATGTCTGTGCCCACTCTTATTGTGTTAACTTGTGTGACCTGAGCAATGTCACATATCACACTGCACCTCATACTAACGGGTTTCTGGAAGTGTCTCCCGTAATTTGACACATATCACTGGCAGTTAATTTGCATCTCTCAAAACATTTGACAGTACAATAATCATGTTTTAAAGGTTTAGCAATAGTCTTTTTTACTGTTTTTCTGCTCTCTGCAAGTTTCTTTTTTGGCTGATTTTAATAGTAATAATTTTCATAATAATTCTGCACAGGAAAGTATCTGTTTTCCTGTTTTTCTCAAAACAGAAAGTACTCAGACCAAATACTGAACATGCTCTGTTTTTAACAGTTCATTGTTAAATAGAGATTCATTTGGACTGAAAATACCCTTGCCTAATACTTCTGCAAACAGTGTATGTTTTATTTTATTATTGAATCCCGTGTCATTTTGAAGGATTTAAATGGTTGCCACAGCAACAGCCTGTGCAATTTCAAATGACCTTTTTTATCTCATCCTTTGGTTTATTATATATGTTCTGTAAAAATTAAAGGAAATTGCATTTAAATTGTATTTACTAAGTAATGGATGACCTTGAAAATAATATTGCATACTTTATCTGGAAAAAATATTTGATAAAGGCTTTTATTTCCTTAGCTGACATTAAAAACAAAATAATATAATTAAAGCATATTTTGTGTGAGTGGACACTGTCTTCACTGGTGAATCATCTCCACCTATTTTACTCAACAGGCCAGAAGCCCTTTTCCCCTGCAAACATAATTTCCTTAACTTCTCCTCAATCACAATTGCAAGGATTTATATATTTCATGCTGAGTAGAAATTGCAAGTAATTTGTTACAGACATTAAACAAGCCGAGATATTTTCACCTCCTCCTTTGTAGCTTTAGTCATACGTGGCTCATTTGAAAGGTCAGGAACTGCACAATCTCTCTACTTCCCGCTAGTTCTGTCAAAACGCCTTTGATTTATGGTGATATCTTTCACACTGAAATTGGCGCCACCGTGGGGTACAGATATTGCCCTAAAATTATACTCCCAAAAAGAGATAATGAATTCTCCCTCTTAGTCTAATGTTGAATCACCCTTTTTCTATCAAAACCACATATATGTACCTTAGGCAAAGTAAATGTCAAAGCTGCAGATAAAAGGAAATCAAGCTTGGCCACATAACTGATCCAGCAATACAATAGTACAATATTTATCTAATACCGAGTGAATCCTAGACGATCTAAAGATTAAAACAATATATATTTACAGTTTTAGGCACTTTGCAATACATATTGCTTTTTTCCCCACACAACCAAATACTAGATATATTTGTAGCTGAATTTATAGTAGTATTATTACTAACAGTGCCAATTAAAGTGAATGGTGTGAGACTCCAGACATAGTTATTGTGTAGATCTCTCTGTAGGTCTCATACAACCGATGGCCTATGGCAGCCATTGGTGGTGTAATAATGTAAACAGTGTATGTTTTGCCTTGTTGATCATAAATCTTTGGTGATTCGCTGTAAGAACATATATTTACTGTTAGCTAAAGGAAGTCTCCAGAGTTCCTTTAGAATACATGGCAGTGTACATAGTGCAACCTGGGGTTAGAGAAGCAGAAAAGGGATGTTTTATGCCCTTCTCTTGTGCATGACTAAAAGAGCATAGTGCCTATGATTTAAGCATTATCTAGGAACCTTATCATTGGACTTAATTTATAAATATTTGGACTACATGTTATATATTTGCTCTATTTATTAAAAGCTAGCCTACAGTTTAGGGTATTTTCACCAGTTCCACTGTGGATGAAATCAAATGCACTGTAAATTAAATAATAATGATTAACTTTTTACCACAGTCCCCGAAATTTTAAGCACCACTCATCGCATTGCTTATAAAACAATTCCCGTTCAGCTGCTGTGACTGCAGTGATAATGTATAATTTATATTCAAATACAATGATAAAACAGCATGATAAGCTGTTTCTCATCCAGTTGAAAAGCTCATTAAAGTATTTATGTTCTTTTAGAAACAAGAGGCATTGCTTTTAAAACATTGTGTATATACAGTATACTCATTGTGAAGCTATATTTCTATATTTTTCCCTTTACATTTTTTCCCTTTTTTATGTTAACCACACATTTTTAAGTCATCAAACATTTATTTAAAAAGACTCGCCATGACCCAGGACAAGTGATTTGAAGGCTGAATGGATTGATGGAGACGTATATGGATGGGACACAGTGACTTTTCTGTTAAAGTGCGATAATGTTACAAGTGTTCATTTGAAAAGAATATAGAAAAATATTTTAAAATTTTATATTTAAAATTTACAGACTGTAAAGATTTGCTGGCTTTGCTTACTCAAATGTACAGTATGAACATTTGCAAACCCCATTATTTCTTATCAGAGGAAAACCTAATATTTCTATGTAAAATTTTACCCATTAAAATTGCAACTACTACAGGGGCCAATATGGAATTATGCAAAAACCGATGTGTTTAGTATAATCAGAACAAAGTCATTAGGCATTTTGATTTTGGCAGGTCTTCGACAGAACATAGATATCCGTGTGATATATTTATTAATTTATTTTCCAGGGTTTTTAAGCACGGGGGATCAAGCCGCAAAAGGAAACTATGGATTACTCGATCAGATCCAAGCACTGAGGTGGATCAAGGAAAACATCCAAGCTTTCAAAGGCGATCCAAAGAGGGTTACAATCTTTGGATCCGGTGCTGGAGCATCTTGTGTAAGCCTGCTGACACTGTCTCACTACTCAGAAGGTATGCCACGTCACCTTGGCACTCTATCTCTGACAATATCTGTATACCGCAGCACCAATAAACAAACACATAGACAAAGCCAAAGACATGTAACGGTCTTCATCCAATGCACCACGACATGCAGCCAGGTACCAGCTGTGCAAGTCCTGCACCAGACTGGCTACCTGTACCCTACCGGAAGCCTTGAGCCTCTTGGGATTGGCTCCAATTGCCCCCTGACCCTGTACTGGATGACCAATTATGGTAAATGGATGAAGGTAGTTCTTTTTAAACAAAACATGAAACATAAGTTTCTTAAAGTCCCATGTGTTATTTCTCAGTATAAACTTCATACATACATAGAATTATAGTATTTACTATATTTACAGAATGCACAGAGCAGACATTAACATGGAATCATTCTGGCTTCATTAAAATTGGTTTGAGGTTTGATAAAACAATTTTGCAGAGAAAAGAAATTTGACCTGCTGGCTTTTATAGACACAATGGGCAGTTGTGGGGAGTAGGAACTGTGTTTTAGCATAAAGCGTCACCAAAGAATTGTATCACAATTCAGTACAGCATACACTGAACACTGTTGGAAGAGATTAAATCAGAATCTGTATGTTAATTTATCAGAGCATGAAATAATATTACAGTACCTGGATTTTCAGCTGCATGACTCGAGTGTGGTCACAGAGAGAAGAGGGTACATTGACTTTATAGACCCATTTAGGCTTGCTGTATTTTTTATCAAGAGCCGCTTTTGTGAATCTAAAGGTCATACGATTCTATTACAGGCAGCATACTCAATGTCACTTGGCCCTACCGTGCCCAGCACACGATGCATGTGATAAAATGTGGATGAGCGTATACAGCCACTGCCACATTAACTTAATGCCTCCAACTTCTATTAATACAATATGCTGCTTTCATCACATGGCAGGTTTTATTGTGCGGGAGCCTCGTTTTCACCTTAGCTCCTGCTGTGTAGTGTTCTGGAAAACAATTCTGCCCTCTGTAAGCTCGTTATGTGGCTATATTGTGGATTTGCCTCTCGGTTTTACAATCACGTACCAAAAGGTACATAAAGAGCACTAATTGCACAGAAGCGGACGGATCGCGAATGCACGCTTGGCAGAGAATTACACGGTAACACCGCAGCAGCCCCAACCGAAACCTGACTTAACACCTTTGGGATGAAACAGAAGGCTGAATTAGGGCAGGAGCAAGGCAGCAGAGAAGCTTTAAAGGAGGAATGGAGGACAGTGCGCCCAGAAATTACTGGAAAGGTTTCTGTGGTGCAATGAAACAGTTTTTAAGGTGCAGGGTGTGGGATCCTGTTTCTTGGAATAATAGCCCACAGATGTCCCATCTTCTGTAGCAGGTTTGTGTTTGTTGTATCTGATTGTTATAGTAGGTTCATTCCAGTAAGAAAAACTAATTATTACAGAGCACCCTGCATGATATATGACTCTTTGCTTTCATTATGTCCCTTTGTCAGACCTGACACTACAAAGTATGCCAGTCCCATGAGGATCCCATGAGGATCCCATGAGTATTATAATTTATTTGTTTCATTGTTAGAGCTCTGTATTCTTATGGGATGCATTAAAGCCAGGGTATTACCATGAACACAAGAGAGAAGATCTTCAAAGTTGAGTTCTGTGACGCTTTATACTCAACTGGTCGTTTGAAGCAAAATCTTGGTCTGGATTTTTACTTTCTGGACCCAAACTATCCACTTCTGCTCAGTTCATACCATTGGATATCTTATCACAAAATGTTTCTGTTTGCATATTTTAAGAAAATTATGAAAAACCCTTAGAAGAACAGGGTAATTAATTGTTATGATTAAGGTTTTAACAGTCACTTTGTCGGACAGATCTTTTCCAGAAAGCTATCATCCAGAGCGGAACGGCTTTGTCCAGCTGGGCGGTGAACTACCAACCTGCCAAATACACCCGGATGTTGGCAGAGAAGGTTGGCTGCAACATGCTTGACACCATAGCCTTGGTGGAGTGCTTACAGAGTAAGAGCTATAAAGAGCTCATAGAGCAGTACATCACTCCTGCGAAGTATCACATCGCCTTTGGGCCTGTCATCGATGGAGATGTCATCCCGGATGATCCTCAGATCCTGATGGAGCAGGGGGAGTTCCTGAATTATGACATCATGCTGGGGGTCAATCAGGGAGAGGGCTTTAAATTCGTGGATGGAATCGTGGACAGCGAGGATGGCGTGTCGGCCAATGACTTTGACTTTGCAGTGTCTGATTTTGTCGATCACCTCTATGGTTATCCGGAGGGGAAGGACACACTTCGGGAAACAATCAAATTCATGTACACAGACTGGGCAGACAAAGAGAACCCCGAGACGCGTAGGAAGACACTGGTTGCACTATTCACCGATCACCAGTGGGTGGCACCAGCTGTGGCCACAGCAGACCTGCATGCTCAGTATGGCTCACCTACATACTTCTATGCCTTCTACCACCACTGCCAAAGCGACATGAAGCCCAGCTGGGCAGACTCAGCCCATGGTGACGAGGTCCCGTATGTCTTCGGAATCCCAATGATCGGACCCACTGACCTCTTCAACTGCAACTTCTCTAAGAACGATGTCATGCTTAGTGCCGTTGTCATGACTTACTGGACCAACTTTGCCAAAACAGGGTAAGTTTAATTATAATTAACAAACCAATAAATAAAGAATTTGGTGTCTGTGGTTTGCAGATTACCCTCAGAAAATACAGAACCCCCACTGAATATTTATTCTTCAAATGAAAGTTGTACTCTAGTAAATTACTCATAACATAAAGATAAAAATTATATATATAGCATGGGCATGTTTTACTAATTCATTCCCTTGTTTTAGTTAAACTGTGGTCATAATTCGTTCACACGATATATTAAAATGTAGGGCACAATTTACTACATAGCCTGCTTATTGCCTAATGCACCACTTTCATTTAGGCCACTAGACATCTGTATCTGCTGGTATGGACAGAGATAGATTAACTGAGTTTTATTTTAAGGTTGGAACAGAGTTGCCACCCGCCCCGTATTTTACAGGCTCGTTCCGTATTCAAAAATGAAATGCTGCATCCTGTCTTTGACCAATATAGTATATGATTATTGTCCCCCTCTACAGATTGGCATATTTTATCGTGAGGGAAGTCCCGTATTTCTTCTGGTTGGACGTGACAACCATAGTTTAAATAATCTACAAATACCATCTTGAAAGCCTTGCATTGCAAGAAATTGTTGTTAGGCACTTATAAAGGGACTTATGTCGAATTTTAAGAGCCAGGGTGCTTTATTGAACTAATTCATTCTCTCGTTTTACTTAAATGGTGGACACATTTTATTAATTTGTTCCCTCATTTTAGTTAAATGGTGGCCACATTTTATTAACTTATGATATATTAAAATGTGGCAACAACATATTATCATCATGTCAAGAGAGGGGCTGCACAGTAAATCTATAAATGCAATAATATTAATAATTTAATGATGGAAATAAATTGAAACTTCAGTTGTTTTGCAGCCAGGAAGTCAAACATTTTGCATTACTGTCAGTTGAACCCAAAGCAGCCACACCTGTTTCATAGACATGTTTTTGCATTTATACACAAAATGACATTTTATACTATCTTATTCTGTCACAAGGAAAAATTATGTAAATACATTGCATGTGTAAAAGAGGTCAGTTAAATTTAGCATTTTTAGCATTAAGCTTGACTGTATCTTCGCTTTTCATTCCTGCTCTCTGGTGCATGGAAGGTGTGTGTTGTGAGCCCCCTGTTGTTGAAAGTGAGACATGAACTCTCTCTCAAGTGGCTGTTCATCTGCTCTCATCGTTCGTCAGCTTCTCTCTTTGGCTCTGTTCTTGGGTCATCTCTGGCGAGAGCTAGTAAACCCTGAAGAGTGTAATTATCACTTTTCTCTGAAAGCTGGTTGGGCCCGTTCCTAACATGAGCTTTGGTTTGATAAGAATTTATCCTAACCTGGACTTGTTTCACTTCATGTATAAGACTCCAGCCTAATACTAGCCCTTATATTAAGTTTACGCTCTTTCTTGGGAAATGAGCTGATCTACATCCTCTATTTTGCACGAGATATATACGTTGTCAGACCACAGGGGCTCAGAGTGGCTGTCATGGGTCTTGTTCTGACATTGTAAGGCATCCTAAGCTCACCAAAAGCAGCTGGAATGGTCTAATGATGCAGGACAACAGTAGGACAGTAGGGCAGCTGACAAACCTTGCTCCCAGCATTTTTGAGTAAAGAGAGCAGGTTTAGTGTACTTTAAACTCTAGCTCAGGTGAAAACAGGATATATGAAGCATGACCATATTCTTCTAATGTGTCTTTAAGACAATCCTCCTAGAAATATGATATTGCTGACACTTCATAGATAAATTTACGATTTCCTGCCAACACAGAACTTCAGCTGAGTTTAGGTCAGGGCAGAAATGTGCATAACAACTGCATCACGATTCACACATTGAGCACATTAAACAGTCTGCATAAAAACAGGAGTCACAAAGGAAAGCAGCCTTCCGAGTGAAGCCAATTATTTCTTAACAAAGTGTTCCTGTTTTTAAAGACTGTTGATTTCATTGCCAATTGTTGTGAGATCTCTCCAAATAGCCCATTTGTTGTTGGGGGAACATCGATGTGTGCATTAGGGGTCTGCATTCTTACAGCACTGTCTGTGCTGATTCTCCTTCCCTCCCCTACATCTCCAAGCAATCTATTTATGTTATCCAGTGGTGGAGGTCACCTGGTAATACTGCAGTGTGTCTGCAATCAAAAGAGGAGTGCTTAATTTCACTATGCCTTACCCTAGCAGAGTGTAGTCAACATTGCCATAGATGAATAAAAGACATTGAATCTTTTATAGCCATGAATTCCATTGGACAAATCAGTGTGATTTCTGCAATGCTCCCATCCAGTGCAAGGTTATTTTTAGAACCTACGTCCTCCACTAGCTGAGGTTTCATACGAGTTACTTCTGTTTTGCCTTGCCACGACTTTGCCAAGAAATGACTCACATTTAAGGCTATCTTACCCTCTATTAACTGTTCATGACATCAGCAGTAATATGAAGAGATTGTATAATGGTTTGCTTTAGCCATTAAATGATTCTTCCTATTTCCTTGCATGGATTTCATTTTTACTATATGATTAGTCAGAGAGATGTTTTTCTTGAGAAAAAAGTGCTATGATGCGCACACCTGCATGTGAACAACGGGACCATAAAAATCACATTAATTACACCAGCTTTCCCCTTACACTCATTCAGACTTACGTGAGTAATTTTAAATTAGATATAAGACATATATAAACATTGGGTTTTATTTCTAAAGATTATTATCATTTTATTTCAGAGATCCAAACCAGCCAGTGCCCCAGGATACCAAGTTCATCCATACGAAACCAAACCGATTTGAAGAAGTGGCCTGGTCCAAATATAACCCCAAGGACCAGCTCTACCTGCACATCGGCCTCAAGCCGCGGGTCAGGGACCACTACCGAGCCACCAAGGTCGCATTTTGGTTGGAACTCGTCCCACACTTGCACAACATAAATGAGCTGTTTCCGTACATTTCGACAACAACTAAGATCCCTCCCCAGGACACAACTCCTTTCCCGTACACCAAACGCCTGTCTGGAAAAACGTGGCCATCCACCACCCGCCACCCCGCCATCCCACCCGCTAACACAAAGCAGGTGACTGATCAGCGGAAAACGGGGGACCCCGACGAGTCGCTGGTCATCACGGAGAGCAAGCGCGACTACTCCACGGAGCTGAGCGTGACCATTGCAGTGGGGGCCTCCCTGCTTTTCCTGAACATCCTGGCCTTCGCTGCCCTCTACTACAAGAAGGACAAGCGTCGACACGAGTCCAACCGGCGGCCCAGTCCGCAGCGGAATGCAGCCAACGACATCGCCCACATCCAGAACGAGGAGATCACTCCCATGCAGATGAAACAGCTGGAGCACGACCATGAGTGCGAGTCTCTTCAGGTACATGACACGCTCCGGCTAACGTGCCCACCGGACTATGCGCTGACGATGCGTCGCTCCCCGGACGACATCCCACTCATGACGCCCAACACCATAAACGTCTTCTCCAACACTTTGGCCGGAATGCAGTCCTTGCACACCTTCACTAGCTACGGTGGCAGCCAGAACAGTACAAACCTGCCCCACGGACACTCCACCACTCGGGTATAGCTCTTTGCAGAGGGATAGTGGAACTGCTCACAAATCATAGGATATTATTTTGTTATATACAGTAGCCTTCATAGAATATATTGGCTGCAAACTGAAAAATACAGAAAGGATCACTATAGGTGAGATGTAATTAAACTTTACTACAGTGACACTGTCTTCAGACCGGAACATCAGTTGGATCAAACCAAGGAAGCAAGACCTTGAAAATTAACCTTCGATGCTTCAACACACTGGTATAGAATTAAAATTAAGTATATTTCTGTGTGTAGCAAGTGATATCAAGGATAACTCAAAGATTTGTATGTGCCATACGTTGTATAGTACACTAGTAACAATCTACAAGGATTTTCATGTTAGTCCAGTTTTCAGGCTGAAAGCTGAAGGACTTCCGGCCTGTGCCGTGAGATGGTGGAGACCAAGGCAAAAATTCCCCAGTCCGAACTATATTTATGAAACTTTGTAAAAAAATGAAATGTAAATAATTGTGAGTAAAACAAATACATAATAAAACATACAAACATACAGACAAATTTTTGTTGTTTTGAGTTTAAATATAGCTTTTAGGAACCTTTTATCTGAGTTGAGATGTATGTAAATATAATGGTCATATGTTTTTTAAAATTCAAGCAGTGTAACTGTCTTCAGTGGAAAAAAAAAATAATCATCGGATAATGTTTATTTGGAAGCTTATGCCACATAACTTGTCTCATTTTTTAGTGTTGCCTATCATTTCAGCAGGATCTCGTTGCATGTTTAAGTATTGCTTACTGAACTTATTTTTATCTTGTGATGCGTTCCACGGTTTTATCACCATTTTCCTTTTTTTTCTATCAACTTAAACACTGCTTCAGCTGAAGGAGTGACCAGCACTGTATAATTTTGAAAACGGCAGTGGATTTTGATCAATATAAGTTGGAAATGTTTGTAAAGATATATGTTATATATTTAAAATTGTCCATCGCTAGCAATATGTAAAGCATCGTGCCAGGCTTCTAATATTTTGCGTTAAAAGAAAGAGAATGATTCTAAAAAATAATAGCGGTAACATCATTTATAACAATATAATTTAACACAGATTATTCTAATTATGCAACCAATTTCGAGACAAGCAGAAAACTGTCACTAGAAAGAAATGAGTGAATTAAATTTTTAGATGCGAGCAAAGGTGCCCATCATAGCCTTTTGTCTTTCAAATTAAAATACACGCAAGGTTTTAACAAAAGGTGTCAAAATCTATATTGTTTGTCTAATATTGTTTGCAGTTTTGCCTTAAACAATAGATGGTATTTCTGGCTGAACACCTGTATAAAGTTTTTCTGCAGCATTTTTAATAAAATATCACAATATTTTCTAACATGTACTTGTATCATCTCTGTATATATTATTGTATTACTTTAAGGCATCATATCCAATGACAGTAATGATCTGTAGTTGTCCACATTTATTGTCAAACAGCAGGTTCACGTATAGCCTTGAAAAATGTATATTGCTATATAGGGATATTTAATTATAAATCCATGTTTGTGTGTGGGGGGGGGAGGGGGTATGTATATATTTCATTATGGGGATATTTCCCCACAATGAGATAAAATCCTATTATTTTGACCTTGTGGGTTCCACTTTTTCAATACCCACAAGGAAAACTCATTTGTATGAAAATCTGTGACAGCAATCAAAAACCTGAAAATGCCAAAAGGTTGTGTATGTGTGTATGTGTTCCCTGGTGTCACTGGCACATGGATTCCTTTTGTGAAGAAATGGTTGCATTCAAATTTTCTGGAAATTTTTTTATTTGTATTTATCAGATTCCTGACTCATTGTATTACCCCATAATATTATTGAGCCCATGAGATAATTGTGTGCTGGTTTCTCTCAGGCATCTTTAACAAACCACCCATCGTAAACCTCGGGAAACGGAACCGGACTCATGATGCTGACAAACTCCAGCATGCAGGGGGTAGCACATGAACGCCGTGACCAAAATAATAACGCCAGGATGTGAGAGCACCGGACAGCCAGAAAAGCGGCTGTAAAGTGTACCTGGGAATGGAGGATGCCAGCAAGTGAGTCTCCTCAGAGCCTGGAAAGCATGCCACCATGATAATCTGTCTCACAGCATACATGGGGGTTGGGGGTGGGGGGGGGTGATGAGATGATGACTCCTGGGAGAAATGGATGACAGCTGCTTCAGCTCCACTCTCAGGGACGCTTTAATACTTGGGTTCTTTCGATGCAGATATGGGATGTGAGGTGTTGAGCTGGGGGGAGCGGCTGATTTACGTCAATCAGATGTTGAATAATGCTGGGCCCGGACCTACTCTACCTACTCTATAGACTGCCTTCCGCCGTACCTGTACAGTATGTCCATTTATCAGAAGCAAAAGAACCATAGCTAAAGATTTCCAAGTAGCATGTGCTAAGAATATTAACAAGTGCAGGTGTCACAGAGCTTCAGTTTTGTTATGGGGACTGCTGATGGGGAAGCACTAGCCACCCGTGAAGACATGCACTGAGGCCAAACACCCCCTGTATACACCATTACATCGGTATATACACCATCCTTATATGGCCATGTCATGCGAACCACCTATTCATTTTGTATTTGATTAGCCTGTCCATTAGCTACTCCGAACCTCTGTGTGCTGATTAATCTGTTTCTTATTCACAGCTTTTAAAAGAGATACATTACCTTCCGTACATATGTAACCATGCACTGAATGAGTCTCTAAGTGCTGCAGATCCGTCTTTTGACATATTGTGCAATATCGGGTAGCTATGTCATTATAACTCCATTACATAGTCTTACCATTGACATGATTTCCTATAAAATTTCCCATATGCCGCTGTAAGAAGCCAACATGTCATTCTTCTCATGCAAGTGAGATATTTTCCATCAGTTGTACTTGTTTCAATATTAAGTTATTTATGTGTGCTTTTCATAAACCACAACATACTGTTCCTTATTGGACATTGCACGATTTCCTGGTGTCTGGGTGTGTGATTTTTCAGTGGAATAAATGCAACATAAATAAATCTGTATTAGATGTAATACACCTTACAGAATCCAGATTTCACAATTTATTTACAAAGAGTCATTTCAAATAGATAAGCAGAACTGCTGTTATTTGGCTAACAGTATGAAACAATACCCTATTTACCTTGTATTTAGAGGAAATGCACCCGATGTTTTAAAAGTTCATGAAACAAACATTCCATGAATGGGTGTCAGTTCTGAAATAACCATGACACAATTCTGCTAGGAATGCAGCTGTTTATTTCACAGCTTGACAGTCATTCCATTTTTTCACGTCGACAAAAGGAGCGATATTCTATTATTTACTATTTCCATGTCACACTGACTTATTTCTATATATTTTTTATTTGCTATGATAAGCCCGTAATACTCATATGTGCATGGCAGCTTACCAGTGTTTTTGACACCTGGCAACCTCATATATTACCTTATAATGTAAGCTATTTTAATGTCATATTGCTGTTCATTTGGCTCCTGTGACGTTGTTGACATATGAAATGTGTGGGACGGTGTAAGAAGAGGTGGCCTCAAATAACAGGACATGTTGAGCATAACATCAAATCAATCTCTTAAATAAAGGCATGCAAAAAATAAGAAGTATAAGTTGAGTGTATTATGGATAATAGTTAATAGTAACTACTACAGAATACCTGTCAAAACATGTCCTTCTGCCCCTCTGTCTTCTCTTCTCAGCTTAGCTGGCCTTTGAACCCCGACATTTGAATCGACCAGTAAATAAAAGCCAGCTTGGCGTTCCTGATAATCGTTGCTCTGCTTTCTGTGCTGAAACCACTTTTGCCTTATTTAAAAAGTATTTCCCCATGCAGTTCCTGCAATTAAGTAAAGATCTTTCACTGTTGTGTATTGCGTTTCCACCAACGTTTTAATGGATAAGAAATGTATTTTCCCATTAGCTCACTTGATGCTTTTTTGGAGAGATTAATTTATGGTTTTCACTTCCTGTGATCAAAACCATTATAAATTCTTAATTTATGAGGGCTGCTACCCAAATTACTCATGCAAGAAAATTGAATTATTCACTTGGCAACTTGATTATGCTGATCATGTGAATTCTTTCAGTTGGGAAATGTAAGCATTTTTATGCATTAGGGGATTTAAGTCCCATTTAGAAAGAGTCCATACATCAAATTAGACTGTTTTGATAAATAGGAACACACGTAACAGTGATGCATGCTAAAAATAGCCAGCCACTCAAAATTTCATGGTGATTGTACAGTTTGTTTAATTTCTTAGGGTTGGTTTGAACCACTAGGAAGGACAAAGGTCTTTCTCTGCCCTGGAATTAACAGACTGATACTGAGCCACTCAAGAGGAACACATTTACAAATTTGTGTTATTATTAGTGTTATTATTCTATTTTTGATCACATACAAAGGTTATAAATAGCTAAAAAATAAGGTGTGACTCAGTGGGCAGCACTGTTCCCTCAAAAAAGTAGGTGAGTCGTAGAACTTCCTGATTCCTGAAAAGGTTCTGGTTCCTGAAAAAGGTTCTTGCAGTGGGAAATTGCGTCTTCTGTGTGAGTATGTTCCCAGCAATGAACTGGCATCTCTATCCATTGTGAACTGCAGCCTTTACCCTGTGATGGACTGGGATCCCGTCCAGGGTGTTCTGACCTAGTGTCCTGTGCTCCAGGTGCTCCTTGCACCCCGTGCAGTAAGATCACTATTCTTCTACCATGTCTGTGTTCTGCGCCATCTGTGCTCCTCCCTGGCTGCCTCATTAAGGATGTGAACTTTTCCCAGGGTATCCTTCTTTGTGAGTTTAATGTTCACTCCCAGGATGAGGCCTCCTCCCCGTCACCCGGCAGAAAGGCTGCCACCCCTTGTCAATTTTGTCAGATTCTGTTCCAGTGCTTTGCATTTTAGCTCTCCTCATGAAGGCTGCTCCTTTACATCCTCTTTCTGGCTTGTTTCTGGTGGTCAGAGCAGCCCAAACACAGGGAGATGTTAAGCCTGTTTTTTTTACTTCTAGAGTCTAGCTCCAGTAGACTAATCCACTCTAATTTGAAAAGACAGTGTGAGAAAATAGTTGAGAGAACTGAATTCTCTGTCATTGCGGCAATGTGCATCTTCACCTGTTTACAGTTTTTGTCAGTGCCCTTCATGTTATCTATTAATTTCATTCACGTATTGCAAATAAAAACAGAAAAGTATATCCATCAGTGTCTCCAAGATACATTTGTGTCATCTAATTGTAACCAAAGTGACACAAAGTATTTACCAATAAGTGTCTGGCCCAGATAGGGTTACAATGAAGCCAAAGCCCATTCCAGGAAGCACTGGCCATGGGATACCCTTGACAGCTTCTAGTGGAACGCACAGTCTGTGATTTAAAGATGCCAGTTCATCTAACTGCACAGAGCCAGGGAATCACTAGTGGATGGTCACATAATTTAAGATGATTTTAAAATAAGCATGACAGCCTTTCATAATGGACAGCGTTATTAGTTCATACAGGACTCTCTTGGTCTTATTTATTTGAGTAGCTTTTCCTTTATTCTACTGTGCCTTGTGTAGCTTTTGTTCCCATACTATCTTGTACTCGTTACTGGTCATTCATTGTGTAATGAAATTAGGTGACTGGCAGCTGGATTGACCTATCAGCAATCAGTCCCTTCAGTATAAGGATCGATCGGTTGCCCGTGATGCGTCACGTCCGACTCTTCCCTTTGTGCCCGTGTTTACGGTGGCTACAGGTAAGCGCGCTGTGCTAACAGGAGTATTCTAATACTGATT
>JAODKK010000001.1:34848270-34867643 GCA_026774405.1 Petrocephalus microphthalmus | reverse complement strand
CAGTAACAATGTGTGATAAATCTGTGCTTCTGTTTTGAATTTAAAATATAAAAGGAAAAGAAAAGACTGACTTACACAAACAACCATTACCCAAAAATACTCCAGGAAAAATAAATGTCTTAAATGTCTTGTGTTTTACATTAGCAAATGCATCAAATTTTGACCATGCTGTTTCTCCAGTTCAGCCTCTTCTCAGACATCAAATTATCATATTCAGCAAGTAGTTAAAATAACTCCTGGAATCGGAGTGTGTGGAGCTTTTATTGCAGATACAACCTAGATATGTCAGGTCCTGTTGGCCTGTCTTATGCTGAATTATCTTTGCCTTGACCTCTTCTTCCCCTTTCTTACTGTATACAAATTCAGCAGGTGGAAAATAGATTATTTGAAGCCCACAAAAGTTCTGAATGTTCTAAAAGTCCAAAGTCTAAAATGAGTCCAATGAAAGTCGACTTTTGGAATAGAAAAGTATGAAAGCTATTACCTTAGGCTTGTATGGGAGATTGTTTGAAATGTTGCCTTAATTTCTCAGAATTTTTTATTGCAGCAGCAGTGTCTGTGATTCAGTATGTGGCACTACAACCTCACGTCTTCAGGGCTAGAGGTTTGGAACCCAGTCCTACCTCTGTGGAATCATGGAGTTTGTGTGGTCTCTGTGTGTCTTTGTGTTCTTCTGCAATAACCTGTTTTGGGGAAAGATTGATTGAAGAGCAAAACTCAGTCCATGGGATGTTTTCAAGAAAATCTGTGGACTAATTCAATGGACATTCAGTGAAAGTTCTTTGTTGGATTACATGAAGATCGAGTGACCTCCTAAATCTGTTAGATATGATGAGGAAGCCTGACTTTAGGTCACTGGGAGTATTCTGTGAAATACAAAAAAATCATTGTTGCCCTTCAATTGTCTCTGAATTACTGGCATCCTGTCCAGAGTGAACTTTCTTCGTATAGACTCCAACTTCACCTTCACATGACACTGTACCACTCTACCAGTATGGGTAGAAAGCAGTGCACAAATAGTTATCCAAACTGTGTAATTCTGAAACTTCTCTCAGCTGGTTTTTAAAGCTTCTTGGTCTGTCTACCTGCTGTTTCCCATTCGGTTCTTAGCCTAAAATTTACTTGAATGTCTCTCAAGTGGTTCACCACGAAATGCGCCCCTTTCATCATCGCGCCCGCATTGTAGCGTTGCACAGCACGATGAGGAACACATCTGACAAGGTGACATTTTTTACCTCATATTTTAGATCACATATTTCAAACAGCTCTGATGTCTACACATGAGAACTAAACTTAAAGCTCAAACAGAACCCTCACACTTTTCCTTTTGTAAACAGTCATCCTTCTCCAAGCAATACTCGAGCCGTTGCCTGAAAACGGATTTAAAGGGATTTACTTTGATTATAAAAAGAAGTTCAAGGTCTTGTCAGGCAGTTTGAAATAATGCTTCTATATCTACATACCTTTTATTTGTAAAACACAAGCAGGTGTCAAAATATGTTTGTGGCTCCCAAGGTCAATTCCAAGTGTGCAGGATTTACTGCCACCCCAGACTGAGAGAGGTCAACACAGTCATCTTTAATGATGGCATACCTACCCTTAAGGCTCTTCAGCTTTATTGCACTCTCTACAGGAGCCAATTAATCAGGGCACTCTATAGTCAAGCAGGAGTACTTCCATGCTGCTGTAGCATTACACATAAAGTGGAGGTAATGGAAACACCACACAGATGTCCTGTGGAGTCAATGCTGGACGGGGGAAATGCTTGCAGCATCAATTATATCAGGGATACACTGTAAGTGTATAAAACAGAAACGCTAAAATATCACATGTCCGTCACACGGATGTTGATTCCTCATTTGAATTTTCCAAAGGAAATTTTGTTCTCCGATATTTACTATATGTATGCCCCTTTAGATTTTTTTTTTACTTAACCTTATGTTGGTGAAGTGTGGGAAGGACCCAGGGAAAAGCAGAGGAAAGTGCAAAGAGCCACAGGAAACAAGGAAGCACAGGATCTCAGGCAGCGGCCATGCTGCCCATTAACTAACAGCCGTGTCGTCACTTTTGGCTGCGGATGTGGGTATTACATGTATATTGGCAAGAGGGGAGATGCTTCATGTTTCAAATCACCTGCCAGAACCATTCCTAAATCTAAGCCCCTACTTAAGATTCCGGGACGAAGCTTGATCTGGTGTTTCTGAAGACAGTCGATGTCCCTAATTAAAGGCATGGATGTGACACGCCCTAATTGTGTTGTAATTGTGAACAGAGCTCAAGCACAAATAATTCCCTACTGACCACACACTCTAAAAATTACTTTTTTGCCTAATTTGTTTGTTCCAAGTTAAACCATTTTTCCTCCTCCATTTGTATTCTTAAGTTTTGCTCACGACAGTAATATTGAAAAGGGATTCCCACTGGGGAACTACAGCTTTGCCAAATGAGGAACATTGACCTTAATTTATCAAAGCGTTTATAATTTTGTGACAATTAGCAAGAGAGATAAAAACAAAAGCAAACCAACATAAGATCATTTTATATACTCTGTAGTGTTAACAGAAGGTTAAACTGGATTCAATTAAATTTGAATTTTATTAGATCAGTGTTGAACATAACATACTGGTTGTGTAATTTATTATTGAAGCAACTGTGCTGAGCATAGTTGATAGTGAGAGTCAAATAAGCATTGCTGAAGGTAGTAACCTTAATCACATAAGTAAAGGGTCAAACATATTGCATGCAAGGCTACACAATATTGCCAAAAGTATTGGGACTCCCCTCCAAATCATTGCGTTCCAGTGTTCCAATCACTTCCATGGTTACTAGTGTATGAAATCAAGCATCTTGGCATGCATACTGCTTCTACAAACATTTGTGAAAGAATGGGTCACTTTCAGGAGCTCAGTGGTTTCAAGCATGGTAACGTGATAGGATGCCACCTGTCCATTCATGAAATTTCCTTGCTACTAAATATTCCACGGTCAACAGTTAGTGGTATTATAACAAAGTGTAAGCAATTGGGGACAACACCAACTCAGCCATGAAGTAGTAGCCCATGTAAAATCACAGAGCAGGGACAGCGCATTCTGAGGTGCACAGTGTGCAGAAGTCACCGACTTTCTGCAGAGTCAATAGCTACAGACCTCCAAACTTCATGTGGCCTTCAGATTAACTCAAGAACAGTGCGTAGAGGGCTTCATGGAATAGGTTTCCATGGCCGAGCAGTTACATCCAAGCCTTACATCACCAAGTGCAATGCAGAGCGTTGGATACAGTGGTGTAAAGCAAACCATCACTGGGCTCTAGAGCAGTGGAGACATGTCCTCTGGAGTGATGAGTCACGCATCTCTGTCAGGCAATCCGATGGACAAGTCTGGGTTTGGTGGTTGCCAGGAGAACGGTACTTGCCTGACTGCATTGTGCGAAGTGTAAAGTTTGGTGGAGGGGTGGAAGCTGTTATAGCTGCAAAGGATGGGCCAACTCCATATTAAAGCCTATGTATTAAGAATGGGATGTCATTAAAGGTAATGTGTGTGTAAAGGCAGGGTTCCCAATACTTTTGGCAATGTAGTGTAGGTTGGAGCTTAGGGTTTTATTGTGGTAGCAGAAGGCAGTATTATTGGAGGCAGGGTAAGGAGTGTCACCTGGTACTGGTTCATGAATGACATTTAGGAGAAACAAATGGTTTTTGGATGGTATGGGTTACTACAATCTAATTTTGGATAATATAGGTTAATAAATAATCATAATTAAGCCTGGAGAACAGCTATAGGTTATGGCTTTAGAGGGTTACCAAAAAGTAAATGTGTATCACATACTGTAGGGGCAAAAGGTGATTAAGAATATATGAGTCATGATATAATACTTATTTGACATGATAATGGAATTTTAATCTACATTTCTACAGTTCTCTGTTGACTTCTGTCTTTCTTCCATCCATTGTTTCTGTCTTCCCTTTTCCCTCCTTCACATTTTATCCTGTATATATGATGTAATAATGTAATACTACATTTCCATGTAAAGAAACTTGGGGCGACTATAGTGACAGGTATTATATTAGAATTAATAGAAGAGAATATTGTACTGTGAACCAACATGGTACTTTGGGGGTACCATGGGGCTTCAATAATGGTACTTTTCTTTAGTAGTACATTATGGGTAATAATATTAAATTATTCTGGACCCTCCTCAACTGATTTGAATCACAGAGCAGTGAATGATCAGCTAATTCCATAATTAACCCTCAACCAGTAATTAATTGTTGTAATTCTACATTTGTCATTCTTTTACAGGCATGGAGGTATTTCGCTATTGTTCTACGTAGCATGCTAGAGTCTTTGCCACTGGAGATCCTGGAGTTGCCATGGTGTCTAGCTATTCCTTTCCTGTTTACGCTTTTGTTCATGACCATGTGCACATGGCTCACATGATATGACCATATACTGTATGGTGACTTTCTATATGTGTACTAAGGAAAAAATGAAAGTTGGGTGACTTATAAAATAAATTTTTAAAATGGTGGTGGTGCTGCTGGGAGGGCATAACTCTCAGAGCCAGTAAATTGCTTCATTAAGTGTTATCGATACAAGGGGAACAGATTTAGTGTTGTGGGAAAGACGAGTGTTTCTCCTCTTTTTGTATATCATTAGTGGGAATTTCCACTTAAATTAGCAAATTGCCGTTACTTAAATCCTTTGTCTAGATCCTGTCCCTCAAAGTGTCATGCTGCCTCCCAGCCAGTCTGGGAGCTTCACATGTGTCCGTCATCACTGCATATCTTACTTTGATGATAATGGTAGTTTCCACTCCCAACTTCAAATGCATTCTCATCCAGGATATAGACAAAATACAGGGTATTTAAATCTTTGTATAAAAGCAATAATTTTTCTCTTTTTCTCTGAAGTTTGATATCATGCACAAAAAAAACAACAGTAAAAATATAATTTCAATCATTGAAAATGAGGCATTTGCCCACCTTATTTCAGCAGGACTATAATTTGTACCTAATAAGTCCCCGATGGTTTACTCTAGTGGCATGTTGAAATTTTTTTGTACTTACTAAATTTGCAGTTTTTGCTTGTATTGTGTCTCTAAATAAAGCAAAATGGGCAGTGATTCATATAATGATTCTGAATCAATGACTGTTTTATGCTTGTTATCGACTTGTTTCTCTCAATGACTAGTTTCAGAGTTGTAAGATATTTAAAGAAATGATGGACCAGAATCCCAATGGTGCTCACTGGACATGGGGGGATGCAGTCAATCAGGAAGAGTCACATAGAATTTATTACAGACATGTCACATCCTATGTAGCCTTAGCAACTCTGTAATAAAGTTACAGGCAAGAAAAATAGGTCAATATACAAGTGTGCAACCCACTGAAAAATGAAGAAAATGTACATGTAGTGACATGATGCCACATTTCATATGAGAATTGAGAGAAATCAGATGGGATATGCCATGAAGTAGGTTTTAGAATTGAGCAAATCTAGAAAAGAACTTAATTAACTCCTCTGAGTCTTCTGCTTCTATGTTACTACGATATTGGTTCTGCAGAGCTGTCACATATCATTGTTGTATTAGTAACAACCAGGGATTCGAAAAGATGAGAACAGTCTGGAAGAAAGCTCAAACTCCTACACATGGGGAAAATATAGAAAATGGCTCAAACAGACGCTCAACTGAGGAGACATGCCGTCAAACAGCACCCGTGTGAGAGCAGGGCTAACAGAACATTTACTTTGGTTCACCCCAGTCAATATGAAACGACTTTAATCCCAGCCCATCCTGCTGTACCCTCTAAGAAATGAGGCCTCAGAACTGTAATACCGCATTTGCATAACTGCACTTCTAACAAGACCGGCTGTGCAGCCCTGCTCCCTCTCCAGAACTTTCTGCGACAAAATTTTACCTCCCAGCTGCAGTCATCAGATAGAAAAATAATTGAATTCATATTTTCACCTTTAGGTGACACAGAGGTAACACTGAGGTTTATGATGTTTCCACAATGATCTATTTATATGTGTGTGTGTGTGCGTGTCTAACACTGCATATGTCATGGTAGCATCACTCTCTGCAGCCCGTCCTTAAAGAATCATGCGATTTGCTACTGGGCATTACGCAGCAATGACGCATCCTTTCTGTCAACATTTGTTCTTCTTGAATCTGGATGAAGACGTGAGGCATTTCCTGACTCCCGGACTGCCATTTCCATCAGTGACAGCAAGCCTAGGTAGAATAAGTCGAGCGCTCCTTGATGGCTACCGCTGACCCCTGGATATGAGATCCGATAGCCCGATGGTACAATTATCGGCCGGTGGAAGTGAATCACAGCGGTGGGTGTCTGCCAACCTAATTTAGTCGGAGAAATTGTGCGGGCTCTTTCCTGGGAAGGTGCGTGACCTTTCTGCATAGGGAGTGGTATATGCCTCCAGCAGCATCCCGTCTAATCTGCGTTTCAAGCAAGCCGTCTCCGCTTTTGCCACCCACTGGTAGCAGCTGTTTTCCTGGACCAGGTGTATGGCTGCTGTTTCTTGAGCGGTGCTGACTTAAACTGGCTCCAGTACAGGGAAGGGAGAGCAGATTTGGCGATGTTGACCACGGCAATGTTACATTTTCTCATTACTCTGCAGACCGACCTGCAGCCCATACATTTTTTATGCCATTGCCCATTTATACATCTGCAACTGCCGCAATTTTGATTAAGCATCTTATTCAAAGGCACAACAGCTGCACTCTTGGGAATTCATGCCGGTCCATTATGGTCACAAGTCCAATTTCATGCATATTATTCTACTTCTGTCTCCAAACCCACTGTGTGACAAGTTTAAAATGCACAGCATCCATTTCAGATTGATACAGGGTAATGTGTTTTTTCCTGTTCTAAGCTACCAGTGGTTTGGGTAGCAGTCCGAGTGGTGTATGGCTCTATTTTTAGCAATAACGCCCTTATTTGAAACAGCACTTTTTGTCTAGGTGCTTTGGGAGCTTTTTTTTTAAGTGTTGTGAATAACGTCTATGCAATTGTGTTTGTGTATGTATGTCAGACCAAGAGGATGAATCATAAATAAAATCACTGTCTCTTTGTTAGTTTCCAGAAAAGAAAATAACACTGATTGGAGCTGAATTCGAACAAGGAAATCCAAACAGTTTAGCTGAAAACACCACCTGCTAGGAAAAGCTCTGATTATGAAATATGTGGATTGGGAGTTATTGGAAACATGTACATGTTTATCCAGAAGGTAACAATTCTAGCATGAGTAAGATTACTATGTGTTCATTCATGGGAAACCATCTAAATTGAGTACACAGAAATAATAATAATAATCACTAATAATTGTTTTTATTAATTTGCAGTGGGTTGGCGCCCCATCCTGGGTTGTTCCCTGCAGTGCGCCCAAAGCCTCTAGGATAGGCTCTGGACCCCCCGCGACCCTGATTAGGGTAAGCAGCTTCAGGAAATGGATGGATGGATGGATGTTTTTATTAATGCTAATATCTTGTATATCTTGTAATTGTTACAGAATCCCAGCAGAGTGTAACAAATTCTGTGATTATAAATATTCTAGTCACAAACAAGTGCATAATGAGCACTCCTCAGCCATTCTCTGCAAAAACTAGGCTTTTATTCGGGTTCATCTCTTTATATTGAGGGATTAGTTAGCTTTTTATGCAATTCTCAAAAGTATCACATGAAGCTGTTAATATGAACTTATAATCACCTGCACAGTTGTGCAGACATTGTGTTCTCATGGCTGGTAATTGCTATTCTCGTTGAGAATTCAAAATAAGAGTGCTGCTGTAGCTCCTCCCACCATCATATATCATGGTCAGGGTATCTATCATGATACATCAGGAGACTGTAAAAATCATCAGCAACCAAGGCACACTCTCACCGGGTAGAATTCCTACAAGGGTGACTGCGGACAGCTAGCAGGACTGCAGTACTAGCTCGAGTTTCGGGTGTGTAATCTGATAGTTTCCAACAAAGCTAACATGCTAATTCAATCAACAGCATAAAATTCTTATGGGTTTTTCAGCACTTCGAATTTCAGATAAAATGAACATGTGGAATTTATAGGCCTTGTGACATTGTATATGGACCCAATTGATTGATTTTAGAATTATTTAATATCATATAAACAGTACACTGCCACCAAGAATGCATGATAGATACCTTTGTATTGTATCATAATGGCAGTTATAAAATTTATAAAGCATTACAGCATCTTATTTTTACAGTCATAAGGCATTATAGAGTTGATTATAGTACTTCATAAGCTCCAACGAATCTGTAATCTATGATGTACTATAGATGCCTTAACAATGCATTATAATGACTGGTCTAAGATAAGCACTGCCTTATGAAGGTTTCTATAGTGCATTATAGACATGAGCTTCATAATTCATAATATACATGGCTTTAAAGTGTCATGCTTTTTATAAATATGTATTGCCATATTAATAATACTTTTGAATGCATTATAATGTATTATATTTGTAGGTGGGAAAAATTCTAATTATTTTTAAGATTAAGGAACGCTGTTTAACATCCTGGAATGTGGGAACTATGGAGCAAGGTGCACAGCTGAGAAGGAGATACAGTAGGAATAGGAGAATAGAGATAGGAAAGCCTGTGCCTCCTTTTCCCTAATGATCGTCTAGAGGGAGTCACTACATATCTCCAGCAAAGTGTGAGGCATGCAGCATCTGATCGATGTTGGAGGCTGAAACCACTTTTAAGTAAAAGCAGCCTTTCACTGTTTATAGATATGGAGTGACTCTCTTTCACAGCCATTAACATTTCCTTGCCTTTCATATTTTTTGAGATTATGAAGAGTACATTCTAGCTCTTCATTCCATGTCTGTGCTGGACTAGCATCTAGCGTACCAGTGAAATCCAATTGCAACCGTCATAAGATGCATTATAATGATGACGATGATGCTGATGATGATTATAATTACTACTATTGTTGCTGATTATCATCCTCCTTGCTTCTACAGTGGGATCTTCCTTTGGTTTCTGAGATACTGCACCTATTGAAGGTGTGGCCAGGTTTTGGCAGGTAACTACAGGGTCATGCCAGCTGGCACATTGCTCCAAGCACTTGGTTTTCATACACGCTATTGCCAGTTCAGTACTTGGCATTCTTCGACGTCAATTTTGTTCACAAATTTGTGACTTATACCCTCCTGGTTGGATGATTACACAGTTGGCCCTCGCCTGCTTTCTGACCTTTATTGGCTCTGTGTCCCCTCGGTGTGTCTAGTGAGCTCACCGACTCTTTCCTGCAGAGCTATATAAGTGCCCCCCCTGTTACCCCATTTACTCTGTGTCTGGGTCCACCCCCACAATTCTCCTGAGAGCAACTCCCCTGTGACTTGCAGGTTAAGCCCTAGCAGGAGAGGGAAATTTAATGCTTGACTGACAACGTAAATTGATTGTTATGAGCAGGATACCAGACTTTGGGGTATGGGAGGACCGAGTGCTCACAAAAGCCCCATAATTTAGGATAACATTACTACACTTTGTGGCACAGAAGCTCAGTGGGGAGAATGATACCATTATCTCCATGGTGAGGGCAAGTCCAATTTGTCCTATGTTTGTATTTGTACCATATGATGGACAGACAGTCCATCCAAGGTATACCCTTTAATGTCTCCTGTGCTTTCTAGAGCTGGATCCAGATTGGAATTAGTTGTTCTGGAAAACAAGTGGAAGGATTGCTTGCTACAACATAAGGTTTGAGGTTTTCTTGCTACAACATAATCAACAACTAATTGCTAATGTCTTTCTATTGACATCTACATTGCTGGGGAAATTCAAAACGTGTAGGCCTCAGAATGTGACCACACTGACTTGGCAAAGACAACAATGATGCTTTTACTCTTCACTGGAGATGTTGTCACACATGTTGATCATTCCTTTAATTGTTTGACCAGATCTGCTCCCCAGAACACAAATAGTTATGTTGAGTATAGCAATGCTATACCTGTTACACTATACTAATAATTTATCATCATCATCATCATCATCATCATCATCATCATTATTATTACTATGAGACATAAAGGGGTTTTAAGGAACTTAAGGAAGCATGGCTGGAAAGAGACAGGATCACGAGGGAACCAAAGGGGAGGACTGGAATGAGGTAGGCCACAGGTGAGAAGAAAGTACGATATCAATGACTGGGCTGGAGAACACAGGACTGGGAAGCACATATACTAGGACTCGGGAACAGTAGAGACAGGGACAGACAGAAAGACAGACAGAACATGCGGACAAGCAGGGGAACAATGGAGACACAGAGACGAAAACACCAGAAGGGGTAGTAGTAGGATGGGACAGGCCAGGGTAAAGCAAAGGTAGGACAGGGCATTGGGACAGGGACTGAGGCACAACAAACAGAAACGGGGAGCACCCAAGGAGTCTTACGGACCCTGGGGAGCTGGATGACCACCCTGGGATGTGGACCCTCCTGGGTCCATTCACCGGCTAAGCGAAGCCCATCGGGACTGCAGGACCTGAGGACTTTGGAGGGCCAGCAGGACTGGAGGGCACTGAGGGTCCAGCAGGGCCAGAGGCACCAAGGGGACTGCAGGACAGGAGCAGGAGGATGCTTAGGGGACCGCAGGATAGGAGCTAGAGGTTACCATGGGTTATTCCCTCTGGGGATCAGCAGATGCCACTGTCTACCTCTCCAGGAGACAGAGACTCGGCCAGCCCCTCCCTTGAGCCTCGGGTGACACCAATGACTGCCCTGAGACCTAGTGACTATGGAAGGGTATCCTCTGAATCACTCCCATCCATTCTGGTGGCAACCGGTGAGTTGAGTATCGGACTGGCAGTGACCTGCAAGGGATGAGGCCGCCATGGTGCACCTGGAGGCTATGAGGAGGCCAAGTCGGGCTTTGGAGATGTGACAGAGGTGAAGATGGGCCCTGGTGGGCCAGGCTCTGGATGCTTGGGAAGAGTGGTGGCCTCCTCTGGGCCAGGTTCTAGAGGTTCAGGAAGAGTGGGTGAGGCCTCTCCTGGCCTGGACAACAGCCACGCATGTCGGTACCTGGAGATGGCAGGAGGAGCTGTGGCAAGCTGTGCGAAGCCAGTGGTCTGGTCTGAGGAGAGCTGCGGGAGGCCAGCGAATGAATATGCAGTGAGCTATGAAGAGCCATTGGGCAATTCTGCGGGAAGCTGCGAAGAGCCAGTGGGCAATTCTGTGGGAAACTGCGAGGAACCAGTGGTCAAATCTGTTGTTTCCTGCCCAAAGAGTCACTCCATTTCCCCCATACAGTCCCTGACCCCCTCTGGTTCCTGAGGATCTGTGTCTTGGGTGAGCTTGCAAGTATTTCTCCTGCCCTCAGGAAGTGCACTCCAGCCTAGGGCACTCTCCTCACTGCAAGGTTGCACCTTCACTCCAGGTGCTGGTCTAAGCTGATGAGGGGTGCAAGCATGGTGGCTCTGGCGGATCCCACAGCTCTGGAGACCTTTCTGGTTTTCGAATCTGGGGAACCCAGGAATTCCAGTCCGGCTGATGTAGGGAAGCCTAGAAGCTGGGGCTGATGGTACAGCTGCAAAGTTAAGTTTCTTTATGAGTCCAGTCATTCTGTCGTAAGGGCAGGCATGGTGAAACAAAAAAGGGTTTTACTGAACTTAAGGAAAAGGGCTGGAAAGAAATAGAATCGTGAGGAATTAAAATGGGAGGCACAGGCCAAAAGAAGGTACAGCACGAAATGACTAGACTGGGGAACACAGGACTGGCAATCACATATATAGGAGATTAACAAGGGAGCTAACAAGAAGCAGCTATTAGTGACTAACATGAGGGTTAGGAACAAGAGGTATGACAAATGAGTAACAGACGTGGCCTGTTAGAAGTCACACTAGGAAAGAAACGGGGTCATGCGGATATGACGGGCAGGATGTGACAATACATAAATGAACCACAGGAGTAGAATTGTGTTTTTAAAGATGTTAAAGAAGGTATATAAACTAGAGCTGGGTGGAATATTGACTTTTTACAGTATAGTTATACTTTTTCAAATATGATATACAGTACTGTGCAAAAGTCTTAGGCAGAAAAGAAATAAAATTAAAAGCAGTTTATATGGGTGGTAAGTGTATATATGCTCAGAAAAAACATAATTCAGCATTAGAACTAAACAAAGAATTTCTTCTGTTTTCCAAAGAGCTCAATGTATTCATTAAATTTCACTACCAGCTTTAATGTAATTCGTCTCCTATTCTTCCACCTCTTCTCTCCTGCTTCAGGCAGAGGGACTGGAGGCAGCTTGGGGAGCTCCGACAGCGGATCGAAAGGTACTCCGCTGTCCAGTCTCACCCGCCGGAGCATGACCTCCGCAACCCCACTCCGGAGCTGTAGCAGGTTGGCACGGACTTCTTCCGTGAGGGAGGTGTCCAACCACAAGAACAGCTCCTCCAAGATGTCCAGATTCCACGCCGCCAGGGCGCTAGCCACAGGGTCCTCCTGGACCTCAGGCTGCTGCAGCCAGTATATGGCCTCATCCACTAAACCGAGGTATTCAGCCTCGGTCAGCTGAAGCGTCTTTTTCAAGAGTCCAGTCATTCTGTCCTGATCGTGCCAGGTGCGAAGCAGGGAAGCAGAAACAGGAGTCTCAAGATCGGGGATACACGGGGTTTATTCTAAAAATCACCTAGGTAGGGAACAGCACGATGAAACTTCCTTAATGACCGAACTGGGGAAACATACTCAAATGAGTATGAGTATGAGGACTGAAATACACAGGACTAATAACATGGAACAAGGAACAGCTGGTAAACGCAGGGATTCCACACGAGGTTATGGCACACAGGAGGATCGGACGGGCTGGGCATGGCACTCTGTCAATTACGTCATTAATTAATTCAGTTAATTAACTTAATGAGGTATTGATTAGCCAGACATGGTATGCTAGCAGTCAAGTGAAAAATAAACAGGTATATTGGATGGTTGCTAAAAATATTTAGGTGACTTTAGGAGAGGTGTTGAAATATTTAAGCTGACACGTTGACATACATAATATCAGTTTTGCACCAGAATGAAGATCTTTTTAACTTCATTATGTTTAACTGCTTAGGACTAGCACAGTACTGTATAATGAGACAATAGTGTTTATATTGATATCCTTTTGTTAAAATGTTAAAATTAGGACTGTGAAAGTTAATGTGTTAGCATTAATTTTAAAGTCATGGCAAATCATTATTATTTCTTTGAACTGCATTAATGCATGTGTTATTTTAATATCCAAATAGTAGGCACAAAGATTTTTAATTGAGACCTATAGTATTGCTTCTTGGTTTAAACAATGCAAGAGCTTCAATCATGACCTTGTACAGAATCCCAGAATTCACAGCTAAAATTAAGAAATTCAGTTAAGGGAAGCTGATGGACAGGTTAGGAAAAGAAACATTGTTACTTGGTTGATTTTGTTTTTTAAAAATGTGCCACAAAGTTGCCTCCATGTTGGCTCTGGGACTGCACCATTGACCTGCTTCCAGGAGATTCCTTGCCAAAGAGTCAAGTCTACCCACTCACCTTGCTAGAGTCTGAGGCCATGGAGCAATATGTGGAGGAAGCCTTGCATTCCGGGTTTCTCTGATCCTCCATCCACATCTCCAGTAGCTCCAGGTTTCTTCTTCATGGTGATGAGAGATTGGTGTTTATACCCAAGTATCAATTACCAAATATTTTCATTACCACGCATGGCCTATGATTATGCCTTTCGGGCTCTTTAATGCCACCCCTGTGTTCCCCAGTTTTCATGATCTCAATTTTTAAAGATGTGTTTCCTGCTGTATATAGAAGACTTGCTAATTTTCTCCAAATTTCTTGAGGAACATGTGGATCATATAGGGCAGGTATGGATCTGTGACTATTCCCTCTTTGCAAAAGCAGAAGAATGTGAGTTCCATGTGCAGCATCTGTCTTTTCTAGGCTACATTCTGTCACCAGGTGCAGTCCAGATGGTCCATACTGGCTAGGATAACCCACATGTTGATCAGGACCCCAAGCAATGGAACCTAACTCCGAGCTGTGCATCATAAGTTGTTCAAGGTGGAATGTAATTATGATGTAGTTAACTAGGAATTGCTGGCCATTGAGCTTGCCCTGGAGGAGCAGGAGCATTGGCTCAAGGGAGTTCCAAGTGTTGATTGATCACAAAACCTCAAGTATGAGTGCAAAATGATTAACCCCTTGACAGGCTTGGGGCCATATTTTTCATCCAGCCTAGGTTTATAGTCACCTACCTCCCTGGGGGGAAGAACACAAATGCTGATGCCTTCTTTCACCGGTTTGATCCAGACCACCTTTCTCCAGTCAGAAACACCATTCTCCCATCTACCTGTTTTGTCACTCCCATCTGATGGGGGTTGGAAGAGAAGACAGTGCCTGTCTAAAAAAGACCCTTCTCCTGTCAACACGCTGCCCCAGAAACCATATGTACCAGCTTCTATCTGACCCCAGTTCATTCAGTGAGCATACACTTGTGTTCTGGACACCTGGGGATTTGGAAGACAACTAACTTGGTGAGTCATCGTTTCTGGTGGTAGTCACTAGAGGTTGACATGCATGACTGTTTCTTCATGTCCAATATGTACACACTTAAAAACCTTCCTACCGTTGTACTGTGCTAATAATCAAGCTAGCTGGTACCAGTACCTGTCATTAACAGAGCAAGCACAAAACTCTATCTCACTTAAGCTTACTCAATTCCATTGTGTCCTAGATTGTCAATCCGGACTGTTCCCCCGGGGAAGCAGAATACAGTGATGTACTGGCTGTGGACGAATAGTTACGTTGAAGTGGAAGGGTCTGGGAGAAAGTTGTGCGTCAGATTAACCCTGCCACCTCCAGTTGCCAGTTGGCACTATTAGATATCTCCAGTGTTTCATGTCTATCTTCTCAAACCAATCCATTTCAGCTTGATGCACCCTCTGACCGACTAGCCTGAATCACCTCCCCTGCTCAACATTGATGGGATCCCAGAATACACAGTCCATACCATCTTGGACTCTCAACAGTGTAATGGGTGCCTCGAGTACCTTGTTGAATGGGCAGGGTATCACCTGGAAGACCAATGATGGATTCAGGCGTTCAGGACCTCTCCTAGGTCCCAGACAACATCCAGACTGCCTTTCGGTGTGATCACGCAGATGTCCTCCCAAGAGGCAATCTCGGGTGCCAGGAAGTACCTGTGATGGGTGGAGTACTGTGAGGATAGACTATTATTCCATTCCCCTGAGCCTCATCACCCTCACTGGAATAATGACAGCTGTGTCTCTTTACTGATTCTGCTTCTTGCCTTTCATTCTGGTTATCTGTTCACTCTATGTTTGAGTCCCATGCCCCTCTAGATTCTCGCTACATAGTGAAGCGAAGCGCTTTTATGTCATAACTTGTTTATTGGACCCATGCAACACTGAGACTTCTATTTGGAATAAATAAAATTTCTTTTCTAAGTAGTTGTAGTTGCATATTTGCAACAGGTGCTGTGCATTTTTATGTCAGTAGATGGCTACTGAATTTGGGAACTTTATCTAGGAATGCATGGTTTATTGGGTGATAAGTGTGTCAGTGGTCCTAAGCATGCATTAATATTCATTATCATTAATTGAAATAATATGACCTGTCTTGTTAAATGATTATGTAGCTTTTGGGGTATGACACAACAATATGGCATGTCCAAGATGGAAAAGCAACTAAGCTAAACACAACTGTCAATGTGTAAACAAAACTGAGGATCACAGAGCTAAATGGACATATTGGCAATAGTTGTGCAGGTGTGTACTCAGAACAACTTAGAAATGAGACAATGTAAGTGAGGGTCATTTAAGTGGGAGGTGTCAAGATCAGTTATTTTGTATGCTACAGAAATAATGAGAAAGGCATGATTTTTTTTTCTTGTTTCCACTCATAAAATGGATGCTAATAACCATAGTAACAGAAAAATATTGAATATGGCGTATTTATTATTTGTCATCTAAATTGCTGAAGTCAACAATTGTTTTTCAAGCATGATTAATTTGGAATTACAACTTACCAACTGTGCATAATAAATTATAACATGCATAAAAATGAGGGTTATTGACTTGGAATTAGAATACATGTTAGTGGTGATGAATTACGATAAGATGTCCAGCTAATTCTCTCTGACAAAATAGCAGAAGATTTATGTACATGGCAGACAATCTTCCACAATTCTTTTAGTGTGACAGGTAAAAGAATGACCTAGTCTGTATCTAGTTCACTTTTAGTGCTTGATGGATGGACCCATCCAAAAATAACTGTCTAGCTTTATCTTTGGTGAAGAGGGCATGTGAACTTTATGTGCCTTTCCACTGACAACACTGAGTCACTGAAAATGTCTTTGTCCACTCAGTGTTACCTCTAAAAACAAACTTCTGGAAGTCTGTGGTTGAATAATATTTCATGTATGCGTGTGTAGCAAGTAACTAGAAGTTTAGGACTGTGGAAAACAAAAGAACATGGATAAAAATTTGGTATTTTTATTAGATGCGAACCAAACTTTTAAATCCAAAATAGAAACATTAAATCTAAGATGAGAGAAAAGAAAAACTGCTGACAACAGTGTTCAGTGTGCCCTTGACAGTGGCTTGTACAAGTGCATTCTTTTGAAATCGTTATATCAATCAGACTCTATAGAGAAATGTAACACCAGCTGTGTAAGTTTGGAAAATGGGAGCCCTGACATCAGTCTCATGCTCCCCAGGATACTGTGCCATGCTTTCTGAAATCAAGCCCTTACACTCTGTGTTGCATCGCACTCATTTTATCTAGTGTTGTGTAACAATGTGGGTGGAGGAGATCCTTGGGGGAAAAAGACTGCTTACTCACCAGAGTGATTCAGTGCTTCCTTCACTGCTCTGTCCTGCGCTGTCCGCTCCTGTATAGAGAGCTTCTCAGCCCAGCTGTTTAGCAGCACTGCTCAGTAGCACAAACTGATTCCAGCTCTGTTTGGTCAACCTCCTTAAACTACTCTGACACAGGTATCAGTCCCTACAAACCCACTGGTGAATGTACTGACCCTCATTGATGTTAATGATGCTTTAGCTGGGCTAATGATTAATAGCATCCATCCATCCATCTACCTACCTACCTACCTACCAGACACTGGATGAAAATTGATATAGGGTATTTTTTTCTCTCTCTTTCAGGAGAGCTGTCTGTGCCATCAATGCAATCCTCAAGTGTTCTGACTGTCAGGTAAAGACCGAAGTAATAGATTGTGAAGATAGACGTCATCACGACTGGATTATCTAGATGACCAGCCAAGAAATAATCTGTAAGAGGCTATTGAACCTTGCTGGTGCAAAACCAGATCCCTGTATTTTGGCCCTGCTCTAGCAACGTAACATGCTGGTGGTAATTAGATATTGATTCAGTCTGTCAAAGGATATTCCCCGTAGTGTCCTCTTTTTGAAAGTCTAATCTTGTAAACAACAAAATGCAACATCTACTGACTTAACAGCAACGAGAAGCATGCCAAACATGCTGGTGCTCCTTCAACTCTCTGTGCATGTAAGTTATAACTCTCTGCACCTCTACGACCCCATTGATGGCTGCGTGTGTATGCACTTGAAACGTCTTACCGTTGTCTGTTTTGTTTATTCCCGAAGGAATTCGTCATCGATCTTAGTGGTAGACTGTGATGCTAACCATAATGCTGGCATACATCTGACATAATGCTGGCATATAACTGTATGAAGGAGGTTCCCGTTGATGCACAGGGTTGAGCGGTTTGTTCACTTAGGACAAAGTCACTTAACCCATCCATAATCCAACTTTTTTTTTCCCCAGCCCCCTCACCAAATGGCACAAGATGTGTGCCCACACTCCTCTACAGGGGCCAACGCTGGCATCGCCACCATTCAGGAGGTGGTGCCCCCCCCTGCTTACTGGCTGCCGTTTTGCTGTTATCGAAAGACTAGGTAAATCTTGGCAAAAATCTGCAGCACTTTCATATGTATATATATATATATATATATATATATATGTAACAAAAATTAAACTGTGTTTCGGTGCCTTTGTCCAAGTAGCCAGCTGGAGCGGGTTTCCTTCAGTGTCCGCAGAGACAGCCAGGCTGAATACTTCAGATTAACCCTGTCACTGTCACGAGTCATGTTCAGAGTCATGAATAACAGATGCAGAACGCACATGCTGTTCTCACTCCACAGTTAGAACCTTTTCCATTCTGTCTGATGCTGCAAGTCCTGAGTGATATATCATACACAGCACTATAAATCTCCCTCTCTCTCATGATTCACCCTAGAAACCTGAGCATTTCACTTGCCCTGTCACTACCCACCCCTCTGGAAAAACCAATGCCTTTCTATCCTGATGTAACAAGAGTGCTTCTCGTTATTGTCTCTGCGTGTGCATGGAGCAGAATGACGTTGGCTGTTAAAATAACGTCACACTCCAACTCATTCACCTGCAAGTATAGTTCTCATCTTATTTAGTGGCCCCAACATGGGCTTGGGTAGTGATGCCTATATTTACTCATACCTCACTTATGGCCTTCACTTCCTGGGAAATGTATTTTTTCCATTTCCTCCTGTTACAGGTGATGCCTGTTCGAAATTGATCATTTAGTGGTCTGCTCTTGCTCTTAATGTTCTGAAGCCCAATAAAAGCAGAAGAATGTTACTGGGCTAATCTGAGTAACATCCATAATAACTGCAAAACCTAACCACAAATCTCCTTTTCAGAGTTTTAAGTAATACCTCTGTGGTTGATGTTCTTTTTATTACATCCCTCTGATCAGTTTTGCACCCCGCGGGGAATGCCTCTCTTCCTGCCAAAATCCTCACTTGTTCTGCAGTACACATGTATTTTATTCTGACTCTCCAATGTATTCTCCTCCACACACATAGCCCGCCACATTCCCCCAACCAATGTTCTTTATATTCCAACATTGATCCTAGTTTGTGTTGCCCTTGAATGTTCACTTACTGAATATTAATCGAGATCCTGTCTCAAGTGCACTGCTGACATGCCTAAGGGATGCTGTTGGTTTGGATGGATTAAAAAAAGAAATCTTACTATTGAATTCTGTGTTAAAGCACTCCTCTGTTTCTAAACCAATGGGATTTATTTTTTTTAACTGAATTACTGCATTATTATATTACAGTGGAAAACATTTCTGTCCACCTGCTTATCTTCCCTGACCATCCGTAAATATGGTGTCTTTGGTTACTATGACGCAGTAGCTTTGATGGTATTACGTGTAGCTAGGAAAGCTGAAATTACATTCATCAAGACAACAGGCTTTTATCTGTCTGTCTGTCTCTCTGCTTGTTTCTTTGTCATAAACCACATGGTCTTTACACT
>JAODKK010000001.1:34729844-34739888 GCA_026774405.1 Petrocephalus microphthalmus | reverse complement strand
ACTAGCTATATGGCAGTAATAAGAAATTATACTAAGCACACCGACACATCTCTGTATCAATTATTTTCGAGTGCAGTAGCAGGCATTCCACCAGATTTAGTGTCAGAAATGAACCTAAACTATGGCAACATAGGTAAGTATACAAGGCAGTGACCCTTCCCAGTAATTTAGCCCAGTTTGTAAAACTCTGCAGCTGTCTGTAAAGTCCTGAGGGACTGATGGCTGCCGTTGGGCTCGTGTTTAGGTTTGCTGCCGCAGTGCTGTTTCACTCTGTCCCTTGGTAGGTCTCCAAGCTGGGAGAAACAAAGTCAGGTCTCCTCGAAGTTGACATCAAAATGTTCACAATGAATGAGAAACAGCAGCTGTGTTTAGACAGATTACAGGACAGAATCAGTCATTCAAAAAAATAAAAAAAGAGAAGTCAAGCTCCTTAAATTCCATTTTAAAAGCTTCCATGAATGTTATTCTAACATTGTATGGAAGGTAAATGGCATCTGCAGAAAAAAAAGCAATATTCTGTCAAACAAATGTATGCATTTATGTCCATTTTCTTTTGTCCTCAACGAAAGGTGAATCCTGTTTTATATTGATGTCTTCACGTTATATTTATACTTAAATTTTCACAATATGTACAAGGGGAATTATAACCATAATGTACTCACATTTCCTCTGTGGTTAAGTAATTACGAATGAGCTGGCCATTCCAGCACTGTCCTCAGTAATAAAATACTGCAGGAGTCCTTCAGTGACTCCTATAAACATAGTTGCCAATACCAGTCTGGAGAAATAACTGCTAACACAAAGGGTCATTGTAGCACATTTGAAATTTAAGTAACTATTAAAGCCTATTAAGCCAGATTAAGAAGTGCTGATTGGAAAAGATAAACAAATATTAGCATAGAGCAAATAAGGACTTTGGTACAAGGTTGTCAGATAAGAGACATTCATTATCATATTGAGGGTTGAAAATATACAATTGTTAATCTGGAAGAAGATCGATATTTAGAAATCTATTTTGGCAGGAAGCAGTAATGTGTATTCAATTCTCTGAGCAGTTTAGATCTGGAGAATCATTAAAATGTAAAGTCCTTTCTTGTATATAATACAGCAGGGAGAAGCTAGTCAAAAAGGCGATGGCAATGCAGGCCGTACGCTATGAGACACTCCGAGGGGAGGTCATCAATGGGGACCCAGCCGGTAATGATACTAACACAGAGATTTTAGTAACAGTTCATGGTGTCATTCTCCTGTGGAGCCACAAAGAAACATGAGGGGCCCGAGATCACAGGGTGCAAGAATGTGCTAGGAAAAAAAAATGGTGAAAGTGAGACGTACTGTCTCCCAAAAAGCAGCCCGCACTTTGAAGCCTCTGCCCTTGTAGACATGGTCTGCACATTAAGTGTTATCTTGGAGCAAGGTTTAAGAGAGCCAATTTCCAAAATAGGAAGAGCAAGTCACTAGCCTTAGGGCATGTGTGAGAGAAACAGTGCAGTGAACCTGAACTCAGACAGCAGCTGTCAAGTCAGCTTTCACTAAAGCGACTTCCATCCAGTTTAAGTTCATACTAATACGACTGGCCTGCTTCCTGGTGAGGGCGAATCATTAAATGCAACGCATTATTCATTCATGTACAATTAAGCTCTTTTTATGAGCTCTTTTGAGATTTTAATTTCATGTTAATATGTTAAAAAAAGATAAATGCTTCCACCATCTGAAATGATCCCTATCTTTTCAAAAGCTTTGTTTATTCATTGGCATGAGATGCACATTATGCACCGGTGTGATATCAATGTTTAATATTCATGAAATATGAGCATCAGCACAAGTGATTGCTCTATATAAGGTGTTGCTTGAGAGATTAACGAGTAGGAATCAAGTCATATGAAAGTGTTGAGCTAAAATTCTAAGCGTAACTTAAATCTTCCTATGAGACAAGGTGTGTGCATTTATGATCTGTCACATATATTTCCAGTCATCCGGCACGTTTCCAGACTTCAGAATTTGTTCAACCCCTGAAGATGAATGGCAAAAGAAATTCAAGCAAAATCATGGAAAAAGGCAAATTCAAAAGGATTGAAATGAGCTTGGAAACAAGCAAGGACATGCTTGTAGATCTCTTTTTCCCCACTTTGTTTATTATCCAAATGAACGAGGCCCACAGATGCTCCTGGGAAGGAGTTTTGATGCACAGCAGAGAGGGCAGGAATTTCCAAGCTCATTGTTTTTTTTCCAGAAATTTCTTTCATCCATGAGAAGCCTCGGGGCAGCAGGTGGTGTGGTGATTACAGTGCTGCCCTGTATAATAAAGACTGCAGCTCCATGTTCTGTACGTTCTATCACTGGAAAAAGAAAGTAGCTTCAATGTTTTGACCGGATTTCCATATTTGTAACTGTGCATATAATGCACGCTTTAAACACCGAGCCGTTATCCACTTTGGCAACCAGCAGCCTTGTATTACGCAATACCATAAGGTACGCTCAAACACTCGATCCTAGACATGTACGTTTTCGGCATGTTTTGTGCATTTAGCTGCAGGACGTCTAGGATAGACTTATTTTGAGTAATGAGGTATAATAAACCACTATGCAGGTGTTAGTGATTCAGAGGTTACTTTCCAAGGGGCACCACATTCAGGCCCCCTGTTTTCTGTCACTCCCATGCAGTTTTAGTGGAAGGCTTTCTTTCTTTTAACTCATCTTTATTTCCTCATATTTTTTTTTTTAAACATGGCGTCAATGACATAATTAGGGGTACATACACCATACACCTCTAAAAAAGACTGTAGATCTAGAAAAAAAATTACACAGTATTTGATAGTGTATTGCTCTTGTTGAGACTTTGCTTGGAATCACAAATGCAATATAAAGACCTAGTGATATCTTTTCAAGCATCCAGTCTGACCTATTTTACTCTTCACTGAAGATCCCATAAGACTCCATCGGTACATTATTATGCTTCACAACGCTATGTAAAACTTCAGAAATGGAGCGGAGAAATATGTCAAAATATGTTTTCAATGCACCTTAGGTCTCTGCAAGGTCTTTGAGAATCTTGACAAATGTAATAGAGAGTACTTGCTAATGGCTTTTCAAGCGTGCAAACTGCCCACATTACTTTCTTCTGTGCATTTCTCCAGATGGTATTCAGGAACAAAATAGTTATGCACATTCAAAAATGTTCTTGTTAATCCCCAGCTTCCTGGGTGCTGCTCTTGTGGTTGCCCTTCACAGGCAAGGTTGCTCTCATGGTAAGCAAAGTTGGTGGAGGTGAAAAAAGACTTTCCTCACAGGGATTAATAAAGTATCTAAAAAAAAAAAGTTGTTATGTTATATATAATTTCCCCTAAAACAGTTTTTAATTGAATTTGGTATTGGATAGATTAGGAATAAATTCTTTGGCCCATGAAATTCCTGATAAAATCAAATTCAACATGCCAATAAAGAAGATCCCTGATTTCCTGACCACGCTTTACTTGCTATTCTTTCTGGGCCTCCAAGGACCTGAATGGATTTCCATCTGTGTGTATTTGTGGTTCATGACATTCAGCTCTGTCTGTGGTCCAGCATGACTTGGTTTAATTTCAGAAGTTCAGAGGTCTCCTCTGATTGATCAAAATCCAGTGTACTTAGTGCATCATGGGAATCATTGTTAGGAAACACTGCTGTAAAGAATCGTTGTTGAAAATACTGAAGCTGACATCTAAATTGGACCGCCAAAAATACTTTGGCAATGTTATATTTTTAGAATGGTTAATTTTTTCATACTGAATGTTCTTAAATCTTCAGAAAGTGAATATTACAGCAAGAATCCGATTTTCTTTAGCGTATACCTGTCCAAAAAGTCACATTTGTTATTAGATATTCTCCACAGTTCTTTCTTTCTGATGTGAGGCTGTCGGGAGTTTGTCCTTCTACAGTATCCAGATGTACTTTAGCTTAATTTCACAAACAGATGGCCTGAAATTGTATCATAGAATTCAATGATACAAATCAGACCTAGGTTTCTTTGGTGATGACAAATCATTCAGGTTCTAATAAAATATCTGTAAACCACACTGCTGTCAATATGAAGTCAATTTCTGATGATCTCTCCATAAAATCCATAATCATACATGTGGCTTTACGTAAATATGATACGAAAATACTTTTTTGTCAGCAGTGCTTTCTGCTATATTCAGCAAGGTTCATGCAATACTTTTAAATGACTACAGTATGTGGCTCTTTAAAAGCATCCTTTATGACTCTACATTGTAAACCTAATGTGTTCTTCATGACTCACTGATATCACATGTGTTAACCTCTCTCTTCATGTTATAAAAAGCACAGATTATATCAACTGCTGAGATTGAATTAGCTACAGGTTTCTTGCTTGGGCCACCAGCAGGAAAGTGGCTTGATGATGTTCAATACGAGTAATGTAAAAGTATGTAATATAAAAATCAGAGTAACCGATCATGCCTCAGATTTTGAAAAGAGTGAATTCCATGATATTATTCTAAGAAGAGGAAATGACATGCAGTGTCCAGGAACCAAGTCTTGTCCCTTTTTATGTCTTTTTAGTTTTTGTTGGAAGTTACCCTCATTACCCTAAACCATATTCCAATAGTGCATCATTACAAACCTAAGTAGGCATTCAAGCAATGGTTCCCCAAGAGCAGGGGACCACTCTGAGTGTCCTCAGCTCTTTTAATGGCCTTAGGTTAAAGGAAAGGCACCCATTAGATGACTCACACCCAGCTTTAGTGCAATGGCGTGCGAGCACCCATACCTCTCTGCAAAATCGCAAAATTTTGTTGATGCAAATCGTGAAAAACTGAAGAGAGACAACACCTGGCTTTATTTTGGTAGCAGTTTCATTAGGGGCAGCTCCAGCCAACTGAATTCCAACTTCACTGATTAACTGCAGTTTTGTTTCTTTACAGAAATATTTTGCCATTGCTGGAAAAAAAGGTAAAATTGCTCATAAAACCAAGGCAAATGCATTTCAAAGAGCAATTTTAGAAAAGGCCAAATGTCAGCAGATCTGTCAGATATTTTATAGTTCACATGGTAAAAATTTAAATGGACTTTCCTATTTAGTGGTTTTTAAACACAGCCCTGCAGCCTGCTGCTGGGGGATCCCTAATCAAAGTCACTTCTTTAGCTTGTAAACCGCCTGCTAATTTAATCTTTTTTGGCTGGCCTGATTATGTGCCTCTAATAAATGGCCTTTTAATCACTGTTCACATGTATCATTGCTTGTCTTTAATTTGATGTACTGCAAACTCATCATTCCTGTCTAATGGCATCATCTTAGTTAACCTGATTATGCTTACTTCTGTCAAATTTAATGCAATTATTATAAGTAATATGTTATAAATTATCCTTGTTAAATCGATTTATAAAATATGCCTGTAACTGCCGTAGAATGTAAATTATTGTAATCATTAACAAAGTGTGGTTCAATGATATTCTGTTAATTTATTTTAGCTGTTCACATTCATATTCTTTTTTTATTTGGTGCATTTTATATTTATTAGCTATTTTACCGATCAGAAAGTAACTGTACCTTAATAACTGTCTTTGTTAGTCCAGCTGAATGGGACCATGCTTTGCCTTAAGATTGTCTGGAATCCCATCTACAATGTCCCCTGCCCTGTGTCCCTACAGGGTACCTGGAACCCTGTGCTGGAGGAGCAGCATGGGAGACAAATGCATGGACAAACAATTAGCAATTAGCTAAATAATCTTAAAATACTATTGTAATATTGTGTGTCACATTAATGCAGGAATAGGCATATCCCTCTTCTGTGCCACTAAAACCATTGTGATGTAGATGGCTTTCTCATTATACCATTCCTCATGTCTCTGGCAGGAGAGGACACAGTGCTGGACCAGAGCTGAAAGCCAGAAACATATCACCAAACAAAACACATTCTTCTGTTTTTATGTTTTAATGGCAGAACTAAACTAACTCTGGAATGTCACGCGGACTTCCAGTTTTAAAACCAATACAATATACTGTACTCTATAATGAAGACTAGTAATAATGGTTAAAATGAATAATAATATAATGACTCATGTGCATTCTCTCTTTTTGGGGAAGTAGGAACATCAATTAAATGATCATTTTTAAAGTATGAAGGTTTCCACTAAGGACTCAAAATTCAATTCAGACTACAATGCAGGAGATGTGGAAATTCAAGAAGACAATGCCAGGCCTGGACAAAAGTTATGTAAATATGTCAGGACTCTTTGGAGGGAGAGTGCAGTGGGTCAGATGCCTGCTAGCTTTTTACACTGTATGTTGCTATAAATAATCATGGTCTGTAATACTCTTTTGAGCAAATGTGCTATCGGTATGGCTGATGCTTAGCACTTTTACCCCAAACGCCTTTGCTGCCAAATCAAATTCTGAAACATAATTAAGAGAATGGCAGGCACATATTCCTTTAGATAATTGACTTTTAATGACTTGTTTATGGTTGAGCATCGTCCTCACCTACCATTCCTGCCTAATGAAGCGGTAAGCAGATGTGCCCCCAGGCTGCACAAAAAAGCCCACAATCCAAATATTTAATTCGCTCTCTAATTGTTTATTTCACCTTTGCCGGAGCCAATACGTAATAGATTTGATCTGAGATGTTTCGCTGTAGTCTGTCACCCCGGCTTTTGAGAGGGGGACCTGAGAGTCACAGCGTTACATGGTATTGGTTGTCTGTTGTTACTGCTGGCAGGCAGGCAGGCTGATGTAGATCACTGAGCATCAAGTTGAATTCCCACTCAGGCTCGTGCTACTCCTTCTCCAGGCCCTGCCAGCTCCTCTGCCCTTCATAATGGCAGCCTGAGAGAATCACAGCCCATGCAAGGAACATCACTGTTTTACTCATGAGATGAGCCTTTACTTATGAACCAGAGCTATGGCCCCAAGTATTTGCCAGTAAAACTCTCAAAATTTTTTGTTGTCCTGAGATATGGACCAAATTTGTACTTTGCATTGGAGTGCATCAACAGTGATCAAGACAAGAAAATGAAGATGATCACGTAATAATTGGCCAAGGTGCAATTCTAAGACATTCACCATATTTCATATCACAATAGGAATGTTAATTTTTTCATATTTCCAATTGGAACAAGACTCACATTCATTAGTTGCCAACTGATTCATTCAGTTGTGGCTATTGCACAGTGAGCATTTTTTATAATCAAGTAATACGGTGTAAGACAACTGGAAATGAGCTAATGTGTTTTATATAGGCACTAAGAAATGAAGTGGACATGGACCATCAGAATGAGAACTTCAAGCACATTTTGAAACATGGTGTATCAACAGATGTAAAAATGCTGAAAGGGTTTGGAAACCACTTCCCATACTAAACCAGGATGTCACTTTTAATGTGTTTTAAGCATCAGTGCCAAAGGTCAAAGTCAAAACAGCTCCAGGTTCTGCTCTGTCCAAGCCAGATGTCTTACTGGCCAAAATGGGTTTATATAAAATTGGTATATTATTATTATTATTATTATTATTATATGATTCATTACTATATTTTCCTGTATTACATCATTTTCCATTTTTTAAAAGAAAATGCTACTCATTGAATATGAAAAAATGGTCAATATATTGTGACATATTGTAAATTCTTTGATAAACAATTTAGCAGGTTATAAATTCACATTTCACATTCCAATACTGCATGCGCAGTACTGTATTGTAAATGCTCTTAATTTGGGCCAATAGTTACAAAAAAAGGGAAAAGGTGCCTTTTCTGTAACATTATTAATCCATAAAAGACTTTTAGCACTTTAACACTTCTGCTGTACTTCATTGCTCTGATGTGTCACTGAATACTTTTTGCGCCTTTTTCATTTTAATTCTCGCAGCTCCAAGAGATTAAAGAAGTAATTTCTCAGTGCATTTTCTATGTCTTCCCCACAGTATCTGAAAATAATTCCTATGATTCTTAAACCTGACATGAATATGGGTAATATAAATGAAAGGTGGGTAGACAAAATAATGACACTATTACCTTGAACTGAAAAAAAAAAAAAAGTTTCTGGGATTCTTTTTTGTTAGAAATGCTATTTACCCTTGAATTTCATGTCTGAAAGCCCCAATGAATCCTCTGACCAGCAACCTGGACCTCTCTTCCCTACGGTAGTTAGATTTCAGGCTTTGTTGGAGCCAGGCAGGGTCCTGGAGGCGTTCATTTTAAAGCCAGTGTGTGATTCGACATGCAGACATTGCCTCATGACTCAAGGATGCATTTGTGTTTCCCTCCCTCTGGTCTGTTTTTCTCCCATTGCTTCCCCCGGAGGCTCCTGACACATCCTCACAAATCTGTGTGGCCACCAGTCTGCAGGAAATGGATGGAGGCATCCGGTGAAGGTACAGATGTGCTGCTGACCCACGAACTTCTCTATGGGGCAACTTCAGAAGTGGAATTGACATCACGTTTAGATTCCGTTTGAAGCACCAAAATCTATCGGAATCTAAAGGTGGAATTCGACAAAAACAAAGGCATTACCCCTGTTAAATTCTATATTTTGATTTGTATTGAATAAATTGCAAATACATGCTCTCTAATGTGTAACTGCCTATTCATAGGTTTTGTTAGTAATCTTAATGGGTACATGTTACAATGAGCAGTCCAGATGAACCAATACAGCCATTTTCCTCCCAGATGTGTCCTTCAGCGGGCTGGATATTTCAGAGGTCTGAATGATTAATCAGACAGCTATCTCACCATAAAGGTGACATGATACCATGGTGTTGGCTGAGTTCATCTGGTATTTTATATCCGCAGAAAAAAGTGACACACCCCCCACTGTTGATTTCAGATGTGCCCGATGTACCTTTGGTGGGAAAAGGCCATATAACGACATGTGAGATGGAGAGGGAGGGAAGGCGTCACGTAAGAATAAATTTGGTTAGACAGAAGAAGGGCAGCCACATGCGTCAGCTGTGTGGGAATGTTTAGTTGGTTTTCATTGGTGGAAACAATGCGTAGAAGCTACTGGCAGCGATCCTGCAATCGTCTTTCCATATTCCGAGTGCTGTTAGGATTTCGGTGGATGTGTTTAATTTTCATCAATCAAAAGCTCACTGGCAACATTTCACCATTCCATCCATCCTCATTTTGTCAGCCACGCATCGTGTGATGATGAAATATGGACCTTTACTCCATCATGCAAGCAGATGTCCACCATGGGGGCACCGCTGCAGGAGAGGTGAATGCAAGGCAGCACTCCCAGACTTGCCAATCAAATCTCAGGCCCTGCTGGCTTCTCTTTGTGCTTATTTCTAACGTTATAACCTAAAACTAATCCTAACCTTAAAAGTGACATATTCCATGATATATTTATAAGAGGGCCCGTTCCACATGATTTAGCGCAAAAGAGAAAGCCCATCAGCTGAAAGACAGCCAGAAGTGGAGAGATGGTCACAAAATAAACGAGCTTAAAAACTGTCCCTAAGAAAGAACACCACCACTGGGGACAAGCTGTAGATCAAATGCATACCTTGATGCACAGCTTAATGGGTGTGAACACATACGAATCCAGGGAGCCCATTGTGTGCGTCACGAGAGATTATGGTGAAATGTACGGCGCTGCCTGGCATCAGCGGATTCTTCCACCAGTTTACTAATAGAGTTACATTATGTTAACAGTCTTTGCAGTTGGTTATAATCTCGGTCTGAAAGCTGGAGATTTAGGTATTTAAAAACCTTCTTCTGCAGCACCACTTTTAGTCACTCCTGAAATGGAAAGAAGAGTAGCTCATTGTGTCCCAAGCAGTAGATGTTAGTGACAGTGATGTCATTGTTATTGCAGCTGTGTGTGTAATCGAGTGTCTTGATATTGGCACTGGAATGCATCGGCTACTTCTAGACTGATTATGAAGAATGATTATACTACTTTTTGTTTATATGTGTGAATATTTATTTCCATTATTTCCCTTGGGATCTCTCTATCTATATATCTATCTATCTATCTATCTATCTATCTATCTATCTATCTATCTATCTATCTATCTATATAATAAGTACTTGACCAACATAATGTATT
>JAODKK010000001.1:34701383-34711884 GCA_026774405.1 Petrocephalus microphthalmus | reverse complement strand
GATGGGGGGCCAGCCCATCGCAGGTAGTTACCTACTTAAAAGTAGATAAATTATACACAGTAACATATATAATATTATTCATTTGTTTATTTATCTGCTTAAAGAAATAAAGAAAATAACCAGTTGCTCACAATTGCCAAGTTACACAATTTTTTACAAAGTTTTACAAAGTTTTACAAGTCTCATAAAAAAATGGTACCGATTTGTTTGTTTGAGGAACATCCCCAAGGTACAAAGAACATTAATGTACCCACAAAGGTACAAAAATGTTCCTGAGAGTCCATTTTTATACCTTAAAAGGGACAACAACCTACAGCTGGGGTACAATTGACAGACCCTTGAGGGTACAGCCCCAGTGACAAGCAAAGGTACAAATTGGTACCCTTTCTTCTGAGAGTGTAAATCAGTTGATAATAGCATTTAAAGGCTGTTCATTTTTATAGTCTTTAATTAAAATGATAAAACGTGGAAATTTATGTTCAGTAACAGGTGGAAATACCATATGTATCCCTGCTGGATTTGCTCCTCCTCCTGGAAGAAATTGCTGTGAGTGATAATTTTCGGTTTCTGCCTCTCGCTTCTTAAAAGAAAAAAGAAAAAAAAATCGTGTCCCCAAGTGCTCCGGGCGGCCAACTCCTTTCCCCACACAACTTTTATACCTCACTTTTAGGATCGCTTTTGAACGGCAAACCTCGAAGAGAAAATCTAAGCATATTTAAATTTTAAGAAAATCTAAGTGACATCCAATTTTCGAATTTTAAGGAAGGCACGTTGCAGTGCATTGCATTATAAAAGGATCTTTTGTCATTCTGAAACTTTTGCAGAATAATTATATTATTTCCAGGACCCAAATAAGGACAACGGATATATAACTACCTCTGATAAAACGGCATTAGTTTTCTTAAACCTATGAATTATTCAAGAAGTTGACTAGAAACTTATTTTTAATGACAATTTAATATTATCGCACTGCCTATTTGAATTTTATCTCAAAATGCGCATTTAGGAATGTGACAAAAACATGGTCAGTTTTCTTTTTGTGGGGCGTCGCATTCAAAAGGATCATAAGGTAATGCGTCTCTTAATTTTGTCCCAAATCTAGATTATAAAAATGGCACAGAAAATAATAAATAGTATTTAGTGTGTTTGGGGCGAATAAGCAGCCTGCTAATTTGGTGGTATTAACTACCAGTGTAGTTCAGGGTCTCTAATCGTATTTTCCGGTGTATTATGCAGCACCTTAGTCACGGCACTGCTGTGAAGCACACGAACCGCGTCCCTGTCAACTGTAACGTTATTCGCAGGGACTTGACACATAATATCGCAATTAATTAAAGGCACGGACGCGATGCATAACTATATTTGCATGTGTGCTTTTGTGTTCCTTGCGAATGAATGGGCGTCATTTATGTGTGACTGTTTTAACTTCAGCAATAGATCAGAGCGCTTGTGTAAAACTCCAGCGGTCTGTTGGAAATGATCTGTATAAATGATCTGTATAAATCTGCGAATGCGCTGCTGTCAGTCTACTCGATTAGCTATTGTTTTATTATTGTTGCTGTTGGTGTTATTATTAATACTACCGTTGTTGTTGTCGTTGTTTATGACTAATTAAGCTTCTAAAACGGGTTTAACCGTATAGGTTGGTCATTCGTTTCCTGATTCCTTATCCAAGAATAAGTAATGACGAGGGTGGTCTAGCTTTAAGCAATTTGCATATGACATTAAGACATTAAGTGTAATCTGGCCGTCAACAAATAAGTGCTAATTCCCTTGGCTATTTCATTGACATTTTGTTGATTCATTCTGATTGGATGTTGATTCATCCAGGCTTGACACAGAGCTGATAGTATTTGGATGCGAGAATGAGTTGTTTTTTTTCTTCTTTTTTTCTGGGTGGGGGGGGGGGCGGAATTAATTTGTGGTTGTTTGTGCGGTATTGATTCTACAAATAGAAATAGTCCCTCCGCCTGTTACCCAGCTTTGAACGGACCTACATACTCATCCACAGAACATGGGCCATCCAGCCTCCGCAGTCTTGGCACTCATGATCATGCTGACATTGCCACGCGCCGGCCTCCCGTGTCCACGCCCATGCGCCTGCTACCAGCCCACAGAGGTGCACTGCACCTTCCGCTCCCTCCTGACCGTGCCCGCCGGACTTCCCAGTCACGTGGAGCGCATAAACCTGGGGTAAGCCCCTCCTCCCTGAGCCTGCACGTGTGGATTGCTGACTGTGCACTGTATTAATCAATGGGATCCTATCAAGCCTGGGTTTGTGTGGATGCCAAAACTTCGAGATTTTATTACAGTCCATAAAACTAATGCTTTCATATACGTTTTAAAACTGAATCCTATTAAATCTTAAGCAGTGAATTGTTTTCATGTACTTTATAAATTTCTGTATACACTACATTGAATAAAATAGATCTGCGCCAGATTGCCAGGTGTGAGCAGAAGCTGATTTTTTGTTTCATCCTACAGGTTTAACACCATTAACAGACTTAGCGAAAGTTCATTTTCCGGATTAAGGAAACTGGAGCTTCTTATGATTCATGGAAATGATCTGCATAGTATACCCAGATCTGCATTTAGGGACCTGGTATCCCTGCAGGTATTGTCATTCAGTTAAGTAATTAATTTGCAACCTGATATTTACAAGCCGTCTCATACAAGGTAAATAAATTAAAATGAGCTTATAATTTAGTTGGACTATACCAATGGTTGAATTTAAATGAATTTTGTTTAATTTCAATGGCAGTGAACTTTTCAAACAAATTTAAAGGAAAAGCTATTCAGTTATTTGTTACTATTAATTTTACAAACACACTTGTTTGTGGTGTTTTTACCTGTTACTACCAGTACACTGTTTGTATGAGGCAACAGTCCCAACCACCGCACCACCCTGCCAGCCTTTTGCATCATATACTAATTAATCTCCATTGATTAATCATTTTTGTCATAGTTTTTGTCAACAAAATTAACACTGTTTTAGCTAACTTGGCGTGAACTCTATATGGTAATTTTTGCATTATACACAGAGGCACTTTAACACCCCCAACAATTGTTTTTGACAGTGTAGTTGTCAAGGGGGGTTGATGGACTTTGTTTTGTCGTAAATAAGTCCCCCACATTTTCCCCTCACCCGTGAACTTGAATCCGTTTCCTGTGTGATGTGTCTCACATGACAGACAAGATCAACATCCCTTAGAAGTTTACTGGTTGAAAATGCCTGGTAGGCAATCTGGTTTTCCTAATGACAGGGGAAGCCATCACTTTTCATGAGCAGGTCAGAAACCTGTCATGATGTTTTAGTGACACATCAATTACATAGAAGACACCAATTGTGGATCACTGGCCATATCACACTAAGGAAGCTCTGGCATCCAAGCTGAAGCATGTGTTCATTCTTAATTTTTATTCTGTGACATTTTTTGGTTTCTCTGGGCTGTTGGGTTTTTATGTTTTGAAACATGGTAATGTCCTATAATGTGTGTCTTGTCTAATAAAAAATGTAATCAATACAGATGGAGGAAAGCATGTTTTATAGTCTAATAGTTAAGCGGGTGGCCATCAAATGCAGGCTGCTTTCATTGTTCTGTACTCTTTTAACCCATAGTTTACTCAGCTAGCTAATTGCTGACCATACAGCTACATTTCTAAAAATGAGCCTTTGACGCTGACACTGTGTGGTAGCTAATGGTTGCAATTTGTTGGTACCCCACAGGAGGCATGAAATGGGCCTTTACATTCAGCCACTTCTGTAGTTTAATAAGCAAAAAATGTTTGTTGTTTTGCAGAAAATAACTGTTATGAATGATGGGTGAATTCCTTCACTGAACCAGCTCAATTATGCATAGATATCTGATCAGAATACTATGCACTATTTCATAGATGTTCAATGTTTTTTCTGTTTTTTATAAGGTGCTGAAGATGAGCTACAACAAGCTTAGAGTGATCACAGGACCCACCCTTTTTGGGCTTTTGGGGTTAATTAGACTGCACCTGGACCACAACTGGATTGAGTTCATCCATCCAGATGCCTTCAATGGCATGACAGCACTGCGCCTGGTTAACCTGGAGGGCAACCGCCTCTGGCAGCTCCACCCCTCCACCTTCACCACGTTCTCTGTCCTGCAGCACTTCCACATTTCTAGCCTCAGACATCTGTACTTGTCTGATAACCTCCTCCAGACGCTGCCCCACACTATGCTCAGGACCATGCCCCAGTTAGAGAACCTATTCCTGCATGGCAATCCCTGGGTCTGTGACTGCAGGCTGCGTTGGTTCTTGGAATGGACCTCCCAGTCCCCAGGTAGTGTAGAGTTATATTCACTTATTCCTTCAAAAACACCATTGCATTCTAATTGCTCTGAGTACCATGAAATGATGTGTTTTACGAATGTATGTATTTTTCTTGTCATTGATTTATTTGCATGCAGCACTATTTCTGTCAGTCACATTTATATCATATCTTAATTTCTACATATAAATTTGATATTAGGTTGCTGTGTTTTAGTCAGAGAACATTGTTATGAATTGGAGTTTAGCCAATTTTATACGGCTATATGTAGAATTTAAATGTATAGATATACTGTTTATTTAAACTATTCATATTCCCTTTTATAGATGTTTTGAAATGTAAGAAAGAAAAATCAGCCCCCGGGGTACAACTGTGTTCGGTGTGCTCCTCACCTAGGCAGTTAAGAGGCAAGGAAGTTTTACAGCTGCAAGATCTTAACTGCACAAGTCCCAGAATTATATCACCTAAGAAGGATGTGACATCAGAGGACAACCATGACGTTCTTTCGCTAGAGCACTTCAGAGCTGCTTTCGGTAACATCACCCTTAATCTGACTGACGAGCATGGGCACAAAGTGGACCTAGATTGCGGTATCAATGAGCCCAAAGAGTCCAGCAAGATCACATGGAACACAATCAGCTCCTATCAAATCAACACCAACCTGTCTCTCTTTTTAGATCTTGAATGCCCAATGGAAAGGGGGACCTATGAAAAACTGTGGAAGCTAATTGCGTATTACAGTGAAGCGCCTGTGTACCTACAGAGAGAGCTTATGCTAACTAGGGAGCCAAAACTAAGTTACCAATACAGACAGGATATCGAAAAAAACGGTTATTATTACACAGGAGTCAGAGTTAATATGATGTCCCAACCTGAGTGGCTCATGCAGTCAAGTGTCAAACTGCAACTAAACCGACCTCAATCAACTTCTAGAAGTGCCAAGCTAATCCTGAGTATCGACTTCTCCCAGACATTGGAAACGGAAGTGATTCAACAACAGAGGAGGAATTGGGTCATGATTGAGCTTAAGAACACCACTAGAACTGCCCTGAGTGCTCTTGTGGGCACTGTCACTGAAATGGACTGCACTGTACAGAGTTCGGGGGATCCAGTTATTCAGTGGATGCTCCCGGATGGTTCTAAATTGACTGCACCTTTCAACATTGCAGACAAAAGAGTTTCTTTGTCCAGCACAGGGAAGCTGCTAATCAAAGCTGTGACCCACTCAGACTCTGGTGTGTACTACTGTATCGCCAAGGTGAAAGAGGATCTCGATGTTCTGGCTTTCCATCTCTCTGTGGAGGAGTCCTCAGATCCACTGCCAGGGGATGAGGCTGGTTCTCCTGTAAACAGATTTCTGAGCGAGTCAATTTCCTTGCCTTGCATCACCACCGGCACCCCAGATGCTGACCTGAACTGGATTCTGCCTGACAGAAATATTATAAACTTTAAAGTCAACTCTTCCAAGGCTGCTGTGTATTTAAACGGCACTTTATTTCTTCCCCAGAGTCACCTGACTGACAGTGGATATTACAAATGTGTCGCTGTTAACCAGTACGGCAGGGATTCTCAGGCCACAAAGGTAATTGTTACAAGGCGGTACACAGCACGACCTCTCCGTAAATTTCCCATGAGGCCTCAGTCGGCCTCAGGTGTTTCTACTAAAATAAAAGCCATGGTAAGTGATATTGAGGAGTCATCTGGCGACGGTGGTGCTCAAGAGAAAAGATTCACTGGTCAAATGGGCAAGCTACATCCAAGGAGAGGCCAGCAAAGCAACACCCAAAGGCTGCCAGTGATGAATTCTGGGAGACTGCCCCATAGGCGGAGAAAACCAATCCACAAAGGATTCCGGGTGGAGAATGGAAAGAGTGTTATTGAATCGAGAAGAAAGGTCAATATGCCAAACAAAAAAATAGACCCACAGCAATGGGCTGACATTTTGGCAAAGATCCGTAATAAACTTGGCACAAAAATGATGACGCCCAACTCAGTTCAGGCCACAGCTGCAACGACACTGCAACCCCAAAACTCTCCCTCGTCAAACAGAGAAGCATCAAAAAATTATGAAAACTCTCAGAGCTCCTCCACAGATGATGCAAGCCTGCTTGAGGAAAGACTCTATCTAGTCACCACATTCCAGCCCAGAATTCCAACCCATCAAACTGAGAGCCTCCTAGCCACTGATGTCCTTAACTCTGAAGACCAGAATGATAGTATTTACCAAATATCTGCATCCAAAACTAACATTGACTCAGATGCTGTCACAACCAACAATCGTCTGATTCAGCCCACATCTGGTCCTCGTGAATCAAGTCTCACTGTGAGTGATGTAAATACTGAGGAGGAACACAACGCAAACATCTTAGAAACTAGTATGCAGTACAACTTCCCATTCGAGGGAAATCGAGGCAAAGCAATGGAAACCAGCACTCACCAAGCACTCACTCAACCAGTCCTCAGCACAGCTCCAAGCCTTCTGCTCATATCAGAGCGCCCTCTTGACATTATTACCTCTGAAACCTCTGATACAAGTGGAGTATCACCCACACATGAAGTCAGTTCTGGAATAACCTCACATAACTATGTAAAAGTTAATGATCACCTCAAAACCACAACAAAACCAGAAGCAATAGCATCCACTTCACGCACAATACTAACGTTAGGTGGAAATACTTCTCAGAAAATATACTCTAAATTTATACTACACAATCCCCAAAACCGCGGGAATTCAAGGAGAAGATTCTGGGGCCGAAGAAGACCCAACAGAATCCAAGCACCACCAAAAAACCCAAAGCCATCACTTGAATCTGTTACAGCTGGACCAAAGCTGTCAGGAACATCCCATGGTGGAAGCGTCTATCTATCGACAGTCAGCACAACCATGACGTCACAGCTTCAAGCAGAAATATCAAACGTGACAATGACCCCACCCATAGCTGCTACCACCAAAGATTTAAGTGTGAATGAAATGTCATCTGGCCAAGCAGAAATCACAGGTACAGCCAATGAAGGCCATGCTAACCCAGGAGTCAAACTTATCGTTCGTTTCAACAACAAATCTAAAATACAAGACTCAGCACTAAGCACTCAGTCACCATATGTTTTCACAAATGCTCAACACCAGAGTATAAGCAAATATGATACATCAGCAGCAGCGACTCCAAGCTCATCGCCTGACTATGAAGCAGTATTGTTAACTGTGCCTAACGACAACACAACTGGCATTGCTCCTGTGGCAAGCAATTTCCTAAACGAGAATAATGGGGAGATCAACACTGGAGGCATCACGGCTTCACTTAGTCCCCTCCTGCTCACAGAAGATTTTCACATGCAGGCTGAAGAGCTCCCTGAAAATGATCTTATTAATGTTAAGCATGAAGATTCAGAAGAAACAGCTGTGAGTGAAGACTCACACATCGAGGGCCAAATAAAGACAAACATGGACAACCTAACCCAGGAGGGGAAAGAATCATTGCCGTATTTTCTCCTACCAACAAAGAAACCAGTAATAACAGGAAGCTCTGAACAGGGATTTTTTCTGGCTGACATAACAACAAGCACTGCAAAGCCCAGTACTACCTTAATATGGAAACCTAATCGTGCTAGCCAAACAAGGAAACCCGTGTCAGCAAAAAGTAAGGAAGGAGAGTTACTATCAGGAACAGATACTAATCGCTCAATATTGACAAGCAATTCTGCCATAATGACTTCAACACAAGCAACTGCAACAACCGTAGTAAGAACAGCAGCAGTCAGAGCGACGGATTCCCCTGCCCTGAAGCCCAGTGTATATTGGCCAAGTTCATACCACAATAGACTGAAAACTGAAGTGTCTCATAGCTCACAAGGCAATAACAGTAAATATGTACCTATTAGGCACAATGTTATACTGCCCGATATCAACCAAAGGTACTCTAATCCCCCTCTCATTAATAGGCCTAATGCAGATAGGGAACCTATTCAAACCACGTCACTTGTTTCCAATCCAACTGTTACTTCAGTAGAATCCAAACCATATACAGCAGGCAATGTCATAACAACTCCAGAATTAGAAATCATGCTCAGGTCGACGGTCACCAATGCCCCTACAACACTGTCACCTTTAAAAGAAAGCATCCCTCTTTCTCAGCCAAACCTGGGCAGTGAAGCAGGGCCCCTCCCCAATATAGAGGCCCCTCCGAATATGTCTCAGTACCACAGACTACCTTCTTTAGTGCCATCCCAGGGAGCATTGCCCAGAATTACGACCACTAATCTTCAAACCGTGTCTGTGCATGCTGAGATGGATGCTGCTTTGCCCTGTGAAGCAGCTGGAGAGCCCAAACCATTCCTGACATGGACCAAGGTTTCCACCGGTATGTATTATAAGGACTTCTGCATTACCTACAAACATTGCAGAGTTATGATTATGTTATTGCAGAATTCAGCACCTTGCATGGTTACTGCCATGTATTGCTGTTAAAAGAGTACATCAGTCCACCGCACATATGGGGAGGCAGTTGACTAATAAACAAAACTGACCCAGAACTCAAGCTTTGCTGTTTCCAAGCGCAACATAATCAGTAGCCATTAATATGAGTAACATGCGTTGAGTCAAACATATATTTTCATACTCCATCTGCATCCCCTGCTATGTGGTTTACTGGATTGGAAATGATCAATGATTTCAAATCAGTCAAAAATTTGCATATTAACAAAGTCTATAACATTCACAACAAATATTAGTTTGGAATATATGTTCCAAAGCACAATAAAAAAAATGACGATTTTATTCTGTTGCAGAAGGTATGATTGCACTGAACAACAAGATTCCAAGAATGGAGGTAAAGTCCAACGGGACACTTGTCATTCGAAATACTCAACATCACAATCGTGGACAGTACCTCTGCACAGCCCAGAACCAGCACGGGGTGGACAAGATGCTGGTCACGCTGTTGGTGCTGTCTCAGCGGCCCCAGATCCTGCAGCCGCGCCATCGCGATGTGATCGTGTACCTGGGCAACAGCACAAGTCTGGACTGCCAGGCGACAGGCATCCCCAGGCCTAACATTACCTGGGTGCTACCAGACAGGAGCGTATTACGCACTGCCTCCAGTTCCGAGCAGCATGTCTCACTTTTGGCCAATGGCACCTTGTATGTTCGATCCACTGCCTATCCAGACCGAGGGATTTACAAATGCATAGCAAGTAACGCAGCTGGGACTGACGTCCTTTCTGCACGTATCCATGTGACAGCCCTGCCACCCATCATCCAGCAAACTCACTACGAAAACCTCACACTCTCTGAGGGCCAGGTGGTCTACATCGATTGCTCTGCCAAGGGCGCCCCCCAGCCTTCCATCCGCTGGGTCACCTCCCACGGCTCTCACGTCCGCCCCTCACAGTTTGTAAACGGTAACCTCTTTGTTTTCCCCAATGGCACTCTGTACATCCGTAACCTCTCACCCAGAGACAGTGGCAGGTACGAGTGCACAGCCACCAATGTGGTGGGATTCTCCAAGCGGGGCATTAGCCTGCTTGTGAAAAAAGGCATATCTATGGCAAAAATCACATCCTCCTCTCCCAAATGGACAGAGGTCACTTACGGGGGTCAGCTACACCTTGATTGCATTACCGTGGGGAACCCAAGTCCCAGAATCTTATGGAGGATTCCATCCAAGAGACTGGTGGACGCTCAGTACAGGTATGTAGTGAATATAAACACTTTGCTTTAAACTGTTATTCAGGCTAATCCAAATATGGATTTTATCAGTTTCAAGTATTGCTTCTACAGCAATTCAGTTTCTTTCTGTTAAAGAAAGTGTTTAATAAGAAAATTGTGCATATGATTGCATAAGGGCTTCCTCGTGAATTGCACTTACACACACAAAAAGGAATTACTAGCACCCCTGAAGGAAATGGGTAAAAACAAATATATAAAATGTTTCAATTTTTTTTTCTCAAAATATTTGGAGAAATTATTCCTACAAGAACATTATTTTATTTTGTGTGTTCTCTCAGAAGCACATGGAACAAAATTATTTTCGCCCCTAAAACCTACCAAGCAATTGGCATCCATAATAAAAAAAAAATGTTCTTTTTATTGTTCCTGTTAGCCAGGAAGTCCTTTGTTGTTTGTGACCATTTCCTGTTTCCCTGAGGTATAAGTATGCGGTTGCACAAATGTAAAATCCCTTTCTGATCCATTAAAAGGAG
>JAODKK010000001.1:34628334-34648687 GCA_026774405.1 Petrocephalus microphthalmus | reverse complement strand
ATAGATAGATAGATAGAAACTTTATTTATCCCCAAGGGGAAATTCAGATATCCAGTACTGTAGATAGTACTGTACAATATGCCGTTCTGCAAAAGGGTCAAAGTTAGACACTGAATGTTGGAGAGGAATGAGGAAAACTTGCTAATTGAATAGAATGAGAGTGTCTCACACCAGTCCTGGAGATCTTTACTGGGTGACAGCCCCCGTTTATGAAGCACTGGTGCTGGTTCACACGGTCACCACCCTCGGGGCCTCCCGAAACTTCCCTTGGCTTCCAAATGTTCTTCAGCAGCACACATCTGTTCACACATTCCCCCAACCCACAGAACGACAGGGCCAAGCTCGCATTAATGAGTCAGTTAGTTTTCAGTGGATGATGGGTGCTGATTTGTAGCTGGATAGCACTGGATTGATGAAAACTCCTCGCAAAGAAGTAATAAGTAATTTTAATAATCTGGTGTGTTACGGAAGGACTTCAGCACATAATTTTCAGGCCGTCACCGGCACATGCAGGGCCATGTTCAACGTGTGAAAGGACATCCAATAACCTCTTTCCACACGGGCCCCTAAGGCCTGGCTTTAGACGAGCCATCCCTCTCGGCTGCACAGCTGTGGTGTCCGGGCACGCTCTCACTGTCCCCTGGCTGCATGCTGCTGTTCCCATCAAGTATGCGATTTCACCTCCAGAATAAAACGCACGTGTCACTTAGAGGCATATAAACCTCCCATTGCCCCTCCCCCCAGCTGTTAACACTGTCAGTGTAAATATTGTCTTGTCAGTTTACAGAAGGTAATCATTTCCCTAAAGTGCAGTATTACAGTTTGACTGTAATGAACCTATTTAAATAAGCCTGAACCCCATCAAAATAGAGGTACTGTTAAAATACTAGGCGTGCAATGTATTGAGATAATGTATGTCCTATTAATTAAACTGACAGTATGTCATTTACGCACTCTGGTTGTTAAAAGTAACATTACTTTTTAGTCCATAAGTAGAAGAAAAACAAGGTAATACGTGAAGAGGATGCTGACTGCTGGGGACCGGTAATAGCACATCTATTTAATACATCTGTGTCATACAGCTGTGGCTTTATAGTGCAGCAGGCTTTTCTAAATTTCACAAATTTCCTTCTGTACTTCTGTTCTTTGGTAGACAGATATAAAGGTATCTTATTCTGTCATAAGATTATCTCAAGCTCCCATCCTCCAGAAAATGACTAATTCTAGAAAAGAGAACACACTGGATCATCTCTTTTTCTCAAAAACCATTCATTTCCTCCTCTCTCTGACCAAAGGCAGGGCTATACTGTAAGAGATATCCCTGGGATGATATAAATGAACCCTGTGAGGTCAAAACAGCAAGACTGCTTTCGGAAATGCATTGTGGCAAAGCCGTTTAGGTTCTGAGGACGCACCAATAGGGTGTTCCCACTGGCACCATTGACATGTTACTATTGTGCCCAGCAGGGTCTTTTTCATACAGTGACTTAAGGATAAACAAATAACTGCACAATAATCTGTCATATTACATGGTTAATTATCTTGTGTGACTAGTGCAAAGAGAGCACTTGCCAGCTGCAACGCATGTAAATGCGGTAATTGGCACCTCTGCCCCCAGTATCAACAGCATTGCTAACAGCAATCATAGATGCTTCAGGGCTAGCCAGCTGATTGGTCTGTTCCCCGCCCCCAAACACGGTTCTGCATTGCAGTGCATGACACAGGCTGGCACTTTTGTAGAGCAAGGGACCCTGAGGGACCCAGAGGTACTCTGAGCCCCCAGAAATGCATCTGGCCTGGAAGTGAGCAGGAGGACAGCATAGTGATGGATCTACTTATGAGCTCTGGTGGTACGAGGAGGGCAGCTTTGCTCGGCAAGATGCTGTCTAGAGGCACGGAGGTCATGAATGTGCAGTGTGGAAAATTCACTAGCACCCATGTTCTCGTAGACCACGATACAATGCAGAAGCATTGTTGTTCTGCCATATTAACCATTACAGTTTATTTTATGGGTCTGTGACAAATTCTGTCCTTCTGATGATTTTCAGTAAAAATTCCTGGGAAAATTTTAGTCTGCTGTAAAAAGGATCTTTATATTAGCTATTAATAATATAATTATAGTTATCATGTCAGGGATTTTTATGCTTAGATTTCGGTGTACTTTCAGTTCACCCTTAGATTTGATACAGATATGCACTGGGAGAGGTAAAAACATCTTGATTCTAACAAATACACTTGTCAGGCATCTTGTAGATATGTGTGCCCATACACGATACTGGCGGCTGTCATTGAGTGTCACTTCTTGGCTTTCGTCTTGCACTGTGAGTGAGGCAGTGTCACTGGCTGGATCTGCCACCTGTCTGCTCTCTTTAGGGTTAGGGGCTGATGAGCCATTCACTGCTCCTGCACCAGCTCACTAGGTCTCATTTATATAACTGTAACTTAGCCCTGGTTCCTTCTCCCACGCTATTGCTCTCCCCGCTGTGTAATTTCAGGTTTATTGTCCCCAATGGTCAGGGATTCATCAGTGCCTTATAAGAGCCATTATCCTCTCTTAATATTCACAGCGCGCAATTCCGACACCTTGACAACACGGAGAGGACCACACGCATGGTCAGTACAGCTACAGACACAGCTAGCAGAGTCTAATATTATATGGTTATTTAAAGTAACCATAAAATGTTATACTATAACATTTAAAGGTAATGCTATAACATTAACATGGGCTAGCATGAAGGGAACTGATTGCATAAATCGTGTAAATACTTGGGTTTTTATTCTGTTGCACCTTAATATTTAACAATTTTCATTAGAAGCCAACCAGACTTTATTCCTTGGTTTACATCCATTGAGCTGGTTGTTATTCTGTGAATACCTGGAAGAAGGGTTATCAAGCATATGGAAGGCAGTATGCCTTACAGAAGCTCCTTATGACATGGCCACTGTCAATTGGACCAATGAGAAATGGATTTAATCTAGAAATTACCCTACTTTTGAACCAGTTTACCAAGCATCCTGAGGACAAGACTGATGGAAAAGAATGTCCTTGTGACCCGCTTCCACACTTCCAGTCAGCTTTACCATAGATGAGGCATTCATGTCTCAATAACCAAAGCAAATCAGTTTTGTTCGGCAAGACTCTAATGGAGTAAGCGAGGTGGCAATAACTGAACAGGGGGGCTAGAGTGTTTTTCATCAACAGCAAATAAGAGACTGGATTCTGGCACAGTGCTGGGGGAATCAGGTAACACTATTAGGTAATTTTGTTTTTCCCCTTTGTTTTTTTTTTCTTTCAAACAAAATGGAAGTGTTGCCATAGAAACAACTGCCAAAGGAATGGAATGTAAGATTGCAAGACATCTACGAAGCATATAGATGCATGTCTTAATTGGTACAATGTTGCGGAATATCGGAAAAGAAGCATGCACCAGGAAGCAGGAAACCAGATCTGGGTTTGACTTCTTTCATGCAGCTAAGGTTGCACGATTAATCCAGTGCTCTTCTCTGGATTAATCCAGAGCTGGGATGCTCTTCCCTTCAGACAAAACTGACTCTCTCTGTTATCAAATAAGTTGTCAATTGCTTAAAAAAAAAAATCATTAAACTCATATCATAAGCACATTTTGCTCCAATAACGGAAAGAAGTCAAAGGAATTGAGCCTTGTGCATCCAGTAGTCACAAACCAGTGGCACCCTCTTAACACTGCTGTCTCTTTTGAAAATTTGGAGTGAACACAGACTGAAATTCCCAATATTATGCCGTTGGTGCCTTCAGGTAAACTGCACCCAATGTCAAAATTTTAGCGTTAACCAGGCAAAATTACTGTGTCATCGCAGAAATAGCTAAATCGTGACATCACACCAACACAATACACATTCACTTCAGAGCTCTCTAGTTTTATGGAGTGTTTCTGCAGTCTTTACAAATTGTAATGGGTATTGGTGCATTTGATATATTGGTTTTATATGGTGTACTTTCTTTTACAGCAGTGAATAACTGAATAATACATCCGTTAAGCCATTTGACAATAAATGTACTTGTGAGCTATATTATGAATATCAACTTAAAGCTGGACTATACACTATGTACACCATGTACTATATTGGGGCACCTGGCCAATACATGCATAGGAACTTTTATGAGATCCCATTCTAAATCCAGTGTTTGGGCTGACAAGTTATTTCACATCAAACTCATACAATCATATCTTTATGGACCTTGCTTTGAGCACAGTCATGCTGGAACAGAAAAGGGCCTTCCCCAAACTGTTCCCAAAAAGTTGGAAGCATAGAATTGTCCAAAATGTCTTGGAATGTTGAAGCATTAAGAGTTCCCTTCCCTGGAACTAAGGGGCTTGCCCCATCCCTGAAAAACAACCTCAAACCATTATAACTCCTCCACCAAACTTTATAGTTGGCACAATGCAGTCAGGCAGGTAACATTCTCCTGTATCCATTTTTTGTGTTTGGATTAATGCCAGAGGATGTTTGGAATCCTGCAGCTACTGAGCTGATAGAATGTTGACGACTTTTACACACTATGTGCCTCAGCCCGGCAACCCTGCTCTGTTACTTTACTTGGTCTGCCACTTTATTGCTGAGTCTCTATTGTTCCTACATGATTCCACCTTATAATAGTACAACTTACAGTTGACCATGGAATATCTAAAAGGCAAGAACAGTCACTGACTGACTATTGGAAAGTGTTGCATCCTATGGCAGTGAGCTCTTAAGAACAACCCATTCATTAACAAATGCTTGTAAACCTGACTGCATGGTTAAGTGCTTGATTTTATATACCTGTGGCAATGGGCAACACCAGCTGGCCAAATGGGGAAAGACAAAGGAAGGGTTGGGTGGACACCGACCCTTACAAAGAGGTGTGTCCCAATACTTTTGTCCATATGCAGTGTGTGTTCATAGAAATTTTATTGCTACATACAGTTCATTGGGGAAAAAAAGTTTCAATTTGAATTTATATTGTTGTAATGTAGATGTAATTAGAAGTCGACTCATTAGTCTGCAAAGCTCATTTCAGCTAGACACAGTTCAGTTACATTTATTTCTAAAATAAATCAAAACCATTTTTCACTCAGTGGGGAATATGGATAGACTCCCTTGAGGTGGATGATTGGAGATAAATGATGGAGATGAGTTTCTGTAAGGTGTAGCCACCTCTCCAGTGTGCAGTCTTTGAGAAGGAGGGTCTGGCAGCCTTGAAGGACATCCAGGCAGATGACAGCGAGGGGGAGGGGAATTTCCCCGACTGCCCCCACCTCCAGCTGGATAGTCAGTATCAATATTCAGTTCACACTCTATTGTGAAAATATGTAATTGATAGCGCAGGTGATGTTGAAAGAGCACGATTTTTTTTTTCAACAGATTGTTTCTCATGAAGTGCAGATTCATATTTACCTCAAATTCTTTGTATTTCTGCAATTCACAGTTCTGTTCCCTACATATATGATAGATAGACCACTAGGATCATTCACTGGAGATTGCCTCTTCTCCATGGATCTGCTGATCTGCCAGGCAGGTGGGAATAAGCCCACATGATTCTCAGGGTCCATTATGGCGGCCTTCATGAATCCACAGCTTGGGTGACAGCCACTCGAGGATTACATGAAAAGTAGCATGTTAAAAGGCCTAATAAAAATAAACATTATGATTAAATAATAAAGAACAGAACAGGCCCAAGCCAAGTGTCAGCCCGTGATTGCAGGCTGAGTGAAAACCTCATTAGAATTCATGACATTGGTGCTGGACAAACCCACAGGGATCGGCTGCTGATTGTGGCTGTTAGAAACGTATTCTCTGCTACCCTTCTGCATCTGTGAAAAGCTCCTTTCAAGGAAGCGATAAAATAACCATTACAGCAACTGTTCTCATGCATTTCTTCCTGTTATTGTATTATCGAGATCAGGCCTGCTTCGTTACTATCAGCATCTGATAAATGTCCAGGGAAAATTGAACTTTGGAGCAAAAGAGTCAAGGAGATTAAGAATGATGATAAATGAAATGACAAAATGAGGATGATAAAATGAAAGCTTTGTCATGATCGTGGAGCATTTTCATTGGATATTCCTATGACACACAAGAGCAGACATTAAACGTCAGCCTAGGACAAGCATTCATGCTACCGGGAGGAGTTGGTGTGAAAGGAGCTCATTTGCATTTCACTGAGGCACTTCCTGGCTGCTCCCCTTTGCCGATTCTCCTCGATCCATGTCATGCCTGCATAGCGTGATCTCCTACCAGGCTGCTCAATTGCAGAAGGAGCAAGTCAACAAGGAGCATGTATATCTCTTTGGAAGTGCTGAATTATTCTGTAGAACATCAAAAACACCAATAGCTGACAGTAAGAAGGTCAAACTGATCTGTATGTCTCTAGAAGTAGAGTAGGTAAGTCTTCTTCTTAACACAAACTGCCTTATAGAACTGAACATCTGAATACAATGATACTTATTCAAAGGCGTCTGTCTGAATCGGATATCTACCCACCTATCACTTACTACATGCTGTTTGAATGTCAGTCAGCTGTTACCTGACTGGAGCTGTGAAACATGCCCGGTGCTCCGTCACATCATGTGACACCGAATTCTTCCGAGGATATCACAGTGAGTGATTGAATGAGGACAAAGTGCCGGGATATACCAAACTGGGATGTCAAAGAATTCACTTTGTAAACAAGGTACCAGGCACCTCTTCCCTCCGGCATGTTCCCTACTGGCAATGTCATCCTTCAGCTTTCATTTTGCCTATAAAGTTTATAACATCTGTGCAGCAGAATGCCAGGGGCTTTCTGCCACAAATAAGTGGACTGCTCCATGACATACTGAGTCATTCTCCTCTTTTATTTTGCGGTGTTAAATACAACGCTTCAACTAACCATGTTGCATACACCTTAAAGGACAAAAGCTTACATAATGTTTCAAGCCCATTAGCAACAGCAATATATCAATAATAAAAGTAATACTTGTAACAGTAGTAAAGACAGAGTAGATTCCTGCATGCGCTGGCTTTGAATGTGCAGTGTGCATGGTCTCCTTGTGCCCCTAAAGTCTTCTTCCACTCTCACAATCCAAACACATGTGACTGAGGTGAATTGGTTTCTCCTACCCCCTGCTTTCTCAGATAGGCTCCAGGCTTGCTGAGATCCCACAACAGATAAGCAGTCATGGAAAAGGGTGGATTGAATTGACCATGATATGCCACAACACAGATGTTCTGGGCACATCTAGGATTGCTAGAACTCTCCATTTGCTACACTAATGACATGTCGTAATGCAGATGGCTGAACACTCAAGTGATGCTCGACTAAGGTAATAAGTTAGCAGTACAATTGTAATATCATACTGATGTCATTTGATTTTAAACCTACTCCTTGGAAATTTTGATAATCCTTGAGTAATACAACATGTATCTAAGAAAATCAGCTAAACAGCTTCTTGGACATATTTAGCACTGTCTGCTTGGAGATGGCTCGCAAATTGTTTATGTTGTCTGTTGCCGTGTTTTTTTTGGCTGTCGACCCAGTTTCCCTTGTTCTTCTCACGGCATACTTCTCATTCTGGAATTCTACGCATGACAAACACTCACAGGAAAAACTATCCTCGGAGGATGAGGCTTTTACATTCCCATCCGTCTGAGATCACACCCACATTCTGTACTGAAAAAGATAATGATACCACCTGTAGGGATTAGCTACAGGTGAACTGCATTATGGCAACTAGGGTAAAACCACAGTTTCCAGGGTTTACTTTAATAAACTTTAATAAACCAAATTTCAAAATCAAGCAGCTACTGCAAAGTAGTAACAAGCAAAAATTGTGAGGAGTCTCACGTGTGTGTATGCATACATACATGTATGTAACAGTTTTATTATCTTGTAAATAGTCTGTAGGGTTTGCAAGCTACCCCAACACTTTTGATTTAGCTCATTTTAGGTTTATATTGGAATACTATATATTTGGCAAGATATTTCTTCTGTGAGCGAGAGATTGAGGCTGAAAGTGTGAGTGTCATGCCAGATGTGTGAGAGATGGCAACCCTGACGATAAAAAGAATTCTTATTCAAGCACAACTGAAAATAAGTCAATTATAGAGAAATGGCAAGGCAATGTAATTAGGATAATATCTGACTGCCAGTTGTGACCAATTAAACCGCCTTCAATTCCCATCAATCCCAGAAAATCACTGTTAACATAATTATTAGTTCTGCTATTAAACTGACTGCAGAAAAAAAAAGAATCATAATGTCAGCCTTTTCAGGTTTCTTGAACAGATATTGCATCACTTTTTCTCATCTACAGGTGCTGAGATCACACATGACACTCCATGGAGAAATCTCTGTCTCGTATATTGTGATTTATCTTTCCGAGGTCCCTGTGGAACAAATATGTCATGTTTCATTGATTAAGTCTCATCTATACATGCCTATTTTTATATCAAATACATAGGCTTTGAAATTGCGGTGGGAGCTGCTCAGATGAATTAAACATCACGGTGGAGCTCTCGTCGTGGAACCCTGGTGTCACTTTCATCCTTACGATAAAACCAGTGCGGAAAGGTCTGTTTTCTGCTTGAAAGGCCATAAATCAGTTTAAATCCACAAGAGGTTATTTCCTGTTTCGCAGGTGAAATAGTATGTGGTGCTGGGGACAGATTACTGTGAGGTGAATTTGGAAGAGAAAGATCCCAGTTGTGAAGGATGGAGATACCCTTAAACAGATAGGGACCTGATAATAAGATGGGGAATGAAAAAACTGAAGAAAGTGACATTCACTGACAAGGCTACAGGGGTGACTAGGTCAGTCATCCATGTCAAATCAAGCTGCTGTCCAAACTACTACAATGCAGCTGAAAATCACAGATAAGATCTTGCATGGTTTGCCTTTCATTTGCCTCGCCACCCCAGCCCCAGTGCTGTAGCCGAGGATCACCAAGTCCATCAGAAGATTCGTTGCCTGGTTGATTCACTCTCGATTTATATATTTTTTTTTTCTGGAAAATAAATCTTTCCCAGTGGCAGGGGGATTGAACAGCCTTGTTCCCTCACTGAACGCATACCATTTTTCTCAAGAGCAGGAGCTTGAGGAAGGCTAATTCCTCAAGGCCCATGTATTTTGAAGCATATGATGTGTTTTCATCTATATATTTCAGGTTTTTATTATGAGATTTCTTTCACTGAAATAAAACAAACTGTGCTAGACATTTGCAGTTATTTATCCAAACTAGCTTGCAGGTGTTATCCAGAGTGGTGTTTAGTGAAGCCGTTCTAGGTATGAGTTAAATACTCCGGTTGGAGCCTTAGCAGGCCTCTTCTTATTCCATCTAAACCACCCTATCAGCTTCCTCAAATGGTCAAGAAAAGAAATCAGAAAAAACTTTAACTGAAATTGTTTTGTTGCAGTTGCTCAACAACAAGTTAGGGGAGAAGAGGGGAAAGCAAAAACAACTGAATAATTAAAAATGGTAAAAACAATAAACCAAGAAGTATAGTGGTTTACCCAAAGTGCAGTACAGTTTCCAAAAATAACTTAAAAATATACAGGTGCATTATGCACAGAATTAAGGTAAAGAAGACCTTAATGATAACGAAACCACATCATGTGTGCTAATAAATGTGCTTATAAATGATAATATCAACTTGACTTGATAAGTGGGCACTGTGAGTTAGGATCCTGGTGCCCAGGATCACAAGGCTGCCGTGGCTGGCAAAGTGATGCCACCAATGGGCCCTTGACCAAGGGCCTTAGCCCCGATTGCTCCAGGGACTAGCTGCCCCTGCTTTCTTTGGACAAAAGCATTTACAGTACAGTACAGTACAAGTAAGTAAGTGTAAATGAGTACCAATTCTGCTCCATTGAAGAAGTTAAAGCCCCAATGCATTTAGTATTTAAAGGGGAGGTCTAAACAGCGCTTGGTATTTAAAGGCCCGGTCATACCACTTGCAATAATGAATCAGTCAGGCCACAGTGCTCACTGACTATTACACGTTATACATGGTTGATTCTGAGATTGATTTCTCAGTGAGAACAAAGAATATATTTCTACTATAAACTACATTTTCATCCTAGAATTACTTGCAACTTTATAGCGTAATTTGTCTGATGTTGAGAGGACACAGCTTTCGATCAAGATTTTCTGTACTGGAAAGAGTGTATGTTTTAATTAAACCATCTTGGGCTGATGGAATAGTGTTCTCTTGTGATTAAGAGAACTGTATCACTAGAAGATGTTTGTTTCTTGGTAAGTATGTGAGTGCTTTAATTTATTATACTCCTATAAAAAAAACATATTTTGAGCCTACCATACTTAAAGCAATTACTTGAAAACTGATTTGTTTTGTTTTTAATTTATGCATTTTGTAAATTTAACGTCTCCACAGTCAGCACCTCTTGGAAAACCTGCCGGCTGTCTTCATTGTAGTTTACAGAGCTTGTTCGCACACAGATTCCAGCCATAAAAGTTATTTTATCTGATCATTCAAAAGCAAAACACACATGTGATTCTTCTTTTTGATTATGTACTCTTGAGAACCACACGCCTCTCACAGATAGTGAGTACTGTAAGCACCATCTACACATATCATTTGTAAGTGAATGCAGACAACAGCCACCATTACTCCTGCTCCTATTTTCATAGTCCAGTGTGTCCTTTTCTTATCTGCTAATAAATTCCAGGCACCTCTTGAAGGTCAGGGTTCAGCTTTATCTTCCTTTCACTGGCCCAAGCCTGATTCTGTGCAATCTAATGATGCGGACTTTGACCTTTGTTGCTAATGTGCTGACCCAGATGAGCAACTACTAAGCAATGCTAAAACCTCACACTTGCAGTATCTTATTTAGCAAATGTTGAGTTAAAAAATCCTTGGAAGTATGTGTGGGTCCAGTGCTGAAGGAATCGCATGCTTTTTGTTGCTTAGGGTTTATACTGTAAAAGGGGATCTAGTTTAATCTCCAGACCATGACATCAGGAAATTGGGTGCCTTGGTAACCAAACTAAAATATGGGTTCTCTATGCTCTTTCCAGATATTGGAGGCCGAGGAAGGTAGAGGTTCTCATTGTCAGTTTGCATGTGAGGATTTTCTTTCTGACCCTTCAAATAAAAATGTACTACATTGTCACATGCAGAGGTGCTGCAGCAGACATGAGTGAAATCTGGGGGGCTGATTTTCTTCCTAAAACCTAGAGATGACCCATCTTCATTTTTATGGTACATATGAGGGTTTGCATCTTCTTACCTAGCACAATGTCAGTGTCTTTCATTACACCATACCAGAAACCCACAATGCCTTTGTAATTATATAGTACATGAAAGCTTGATGTTCCTCTGTATTGGAGGGTGAGGTAGTGCATCAGGGTACAATAACAACCTTGTCAAGCATAAACGTGGGCAGATGAATATAAAATAAATAATAAATCATGTCTATATGATTCATATGTTGTAATACCCACTGCTGAACTAGGGCTTGGATTGCAGTTAAAAGCAGATTTCTGAGTTGTGTGCTAACTGAAAACTGGCTAAAAGGATATATCAGACCAAAGTTTGTAAACCCATCAATGAAGGCCAGAATATAGGACAAGTTCACAAATCTGTATGCAACTTTTCCATTTGTTACCTGTAGTTAATACTTACAGAATTATTACCAATTCTGTTCCTATTGTGCTCTTTGCATATTTGCTCTGACCTCTTGGATTAAAATCTGCTGTTGTCTTTTTACCTCAGAAGTATCTTGATCACTAATAGTTACTTGTGGATGAGAAAGTCCAAGAAGCCTTTGCTCTTTCTGTAGCTGCAAACCCACTGCCACTGCTTGTCCTACCGCACAAAATAATTGCAAAAATAAAACCCTGCCAGCCATTGATCCCAAACATATAGGAGATAATCATCACCTTCAGAGTCCTGTGGGGGTGGTCTTGAGATGGCAGAGAGGTGTCAGCTGTCAGCTTGAGATGGTAGGCAGGTGTCTGGTGTTACTGTCGGAACGGAATGCAGTAAGTATGAGGTAAATTCGGGTTCCTCTGTCAATCTCATACCAGACAGGCTAGTATACCCCATAACGTGAATATTTTTGATGTGTATGCTGGCAATCTGCAGTGACTCTCAGTAGGAACATCTCCACTCATCTGTCACAGTAATCTCCCATGATGATTTATGGCCTTTCTTTTAGGAAAAGATACCTAATGTTTATTTTCAGCATGATGACTGGATTGGATAGGAGGAATCCTGACAGTTTTTATATAGGTAGCTTATATTTTTGGCAGATTAAGCTAATTCTTGCAACACTTCCACACATCCTGTCCAATCAGACTGATAAGCAATGTCCATTGGTCTTAACAACACCATCAAGTCATCATCCTGGCTAGATGCCTCCTCAAAGGATTACCATGAGCATACCTATGGCATTCATTTCTAATTCTAGACGGAATGGCTAGCAGCATGTGGATGTGGTCAGGACTGGGTTTCTCTGCTTTAGCTGCTAACTGTGCTACCTTGGCCCAGTCTACTTGAAACTTAGTACATAGCTTTCGTTTGATTGCTAGGACATCCACTGTTGGTATCCCTGTAGACAGGGGCGTAGCACCAAATTCTGGGCCCTATGCACAAGCAGTGGCCATGGGCCCCCGTAAGCTCGAGGTTCACAACTACCTACAACCTCAGGGGCCCTCCCCCCACTTGGGGCCCTGGTAATTTAGTCCCACTTTTCACCCAACTACGACGTCCCTGCCTGTAGAACATTGTGATAGAGTCTCTGGCACCATATTATACACTTTATAGGGTGCACTTTGTAGTATACACCCAGAAAAGTATGCTCGGTATTAGTGGTGTGGTGCGGTATAAATTTGGCCAACGGGAGAGATTTTGATTATACAGACCTACCACGGTAGTGGCTGTTGATGATCAGAGCATGTGAGCGGAGCTGTGAGAATTTCCGCTGCTCCTCCATGAGGCTGTCGGTTCTGCCTGCTCCTCTCTGTGCTCCATTAAAATTCACCCCGCCCCAGTCAAATCGCTCCACGTGCGCTCCTTCTGATTTGGGCATGCCTCAGATTTGCAGTGTGAGCGGTATCGGAGTACAGCACTGCTCTCAACTTTATCCTTACGGCTGCAGCAAGAGTCTACATCAATAAAATACGTTTACAGATGTTTTTTTAAAAAGTGTCTTTTTATTAATTATCATTAAGAAATCATACCTCAATTAAAGACGTTCATAATTGTTTTCCAATGTTTCCACTAAGTATGATTATGAAATCGTTCCTCAATTAAAAACATTCAGAAGTGTGTTTTTATTGATTAAGAAGTCATTTACATTTAGCTTGATGGCACAATCGACATGTTTCATTAGACAATGTATATTTAGCTCGGCAGCAATACCGGTATGTGTTTTATCCATTATAACCGACACGTTTTATGAGATTATTCATGGTTAGCAGCGACATGTCCTGTTGATTATAACCGTATATTTAGCTTGAAAGCGGCATGGTTTATTGGGTATAACATATATAAAATTCGTATACGAATTATGTATTGAGCTCCATAGCAAAATGTTTGCTGAGCCGGCATGAACTGAATAATTATTACCTTGAGAAATGTACAATGTCGGGAATTTTACTTTACCGATATGCATTTAACTGCAGGGCTAGTTAGATAACACGCAATTTACATTTTCAGGCGCATGCAGACTAAAGCAGTAGCCATAAAGTTTAAGTTAGCGTGTTCATACGAGTGTGTAATGTGATAATCAACAAAACCTTGACAGTTAAAAAACATCGGTAAAGACCCGGATATACTCTAATCGAATCTAATGTACATATGATTAATCAAATAAAATGTCAGTTATAGTCGATAAAACTGTTCGCTATGGATCTAAGTATTCATTAATAATGTAATGAAACGTCGGCAGCACTATCAAGCTAAATGTAAACGATTTCTTAATAACCGGAGGAGCTTGTTGCAAAGACTGGTGCAACGTCCATAATATGGACATGGTTTGGATTTAAGGTCTCGGAAAATGAGCAGAAAAACATAATCTGCAAAATATGCAGGGCAACAGTGATTGCAGTGGGAGGTAACACGAGCAATCTGTTTTAAATAAGTATGCACATCAGATGGTCTTTATCCAAATAGGGATGGAGTCATGCAACTAGTCTAATTTTATTAGTTTTATAGCTTTTGGTTTTGTTTCTTAATTGTTTTCTGCGTTCCTACAGTTTACAAATCCAACCGGTATTTTTAATATAAGATATTTTGGTGATAAAACCACGGAAAAGTTACTTTAAAGGTTTTCCATATTTCTTTCTAAAATTGCAGTTTTGCACGACAAATATTCTTAAAGTAACATTCACGACTACTTTGAAATATGTAAACAGTTTAGAATACTTCCTGCTGCAGTGCGTTTGCTATGGGCGTATGTTACCCATTCAAAAACAGTTATATTGATATTTACATAAGTATACACTGCAATATATACCGTCTACCATCTATGATTCAAATTATACCGCAATATGAATTTTTGGCCATATCGCACAGCCCTACTCGGTATGATGTACTCAGTAGGATACACTCAGTGTGCACTCCATGGTGCAATGTATTTTGCCAATCAAAGCTCCAAGCCTTCTCCACCAGGATTTGCATGACTTCCTGTCCTGACTTCCTCAGTGTGCACTCCATGGTGCAATGTATTTTGCCAATCAAAGCTCCAAGCCTTCTCCACCAGGATTTGCATGACTTCCTGTTCTTCATATTGTTCTGTATGGCTGGATTATAACTTACTGGCTAACAAGGACACTGCCCATGAGTTTTTTGAGAACAAGGTTTAGATGGGCCTCAACCTAGGCTTTTGTTTAATCCCAGTGGGACTTAACTTTGCATATGTCCCTTTAACCAATCAAAACCAGCTCATATGCTGTGCATTTTGCCCCTACAGCAGTTTATTGCAATGTCTGCAGTGTGCCATTGGCTCTTCATGCTACATGTCTCTGCGTTCTTTCTCTCAAACACAATTCATCCTTCATCCTGCAGCACTGGGTTTCAAGTTCTCTTCTAACACTTCTTATGACACATACAACCAGGAATAATTAGTTCTATTAGGTAAGCTGCATATGCATTAGTCTCCTGGAAATAGGGTTGTGAACACTTGCTTTACTTGGAATAATAATAATAATACCTTTATAGGAGTAGTTAGGATCTAAGAAAAAAAGAAGTGTGGCTATTTAATTTCACAGTTACTCTTAAAGTGTGTAAAGGGAATATACCAACTTCAAACATTTACCTCAAGTAGAGCAAATTATTAGAATCAAGCAAAGTGACAGAATGATATACAGCCCATTGATAGGTATGGATGCTTTCCACATTCAGGGATACGCATTACGTTAGATTCATCGTGGAATCTGCATTATACTTCTTCTGGACATTTAAGTGCTGTGCAGGACAGATGAGTGTGTCTAAGACAGGATGTAGATAACTAGGAGCTGATTTTACGCTAATGGACAGTACCTATCTTTTTCACTGCTTAGAATTTCAAAACAAGGCACGAAGATGTCTTTACGTGATGTGAACCAGCAGTGTGTTGACATATGGATGCAGTAAATTATTAATAATGTGTTCTCATTCTTATGGTGCTAGCATAAGTAAAAAAGAAACATGAAAGCAAGATGTCTAAAATTATAACATCAGACAAAATATTATACAATACATTGGCACATTCTGATTTTATTAGCCTCAAATCAAATGACAAGTCATTTGACACCTTAGCAAAAGAGGAATTCTTATCACATTGCAAAATATGACATCCTGTTTAGCCCTGGCAGCTGTGTTCTTCTGCCAAATTAACAAGCAAACACAGCTGCTTCGGACGTATTTGACCAGGGGTCTCAAACTCCAGTCCTGGAGGGCTGGAGCCCTGCACATTTTTGGGTTTACCCTCATCTAACACACCTGATTCAACTCACTGTGCTAGCTACCACACAGCACTTGAGCTCAGTCATTTGTGATGGAACGACTTAAGCAGAGGCTTAAGGACTCTGGCCCTCCAGGACTGGAGTTTGAGACCCTGGTATTAGACCCTCCAAAATAGCTTTTGAGACCATCCCACCACCAATGTCTGAGGTTAAACTGGGGTTATATAGCCTTAAGGATTCACTCACACCAAATACAGTTTAATGTAAATATGTCCACTTCACCTTGTAGGTATGAGCCAGGATGGGCCAAAATATTTATATATATAAACTTCTTTTATCGTTTGAAACTGAAATTAGGTATGACCATAGAATGTATTATAATACACTACGTGCATATGACCGGAAACAGCATAACTAGCGCTTACATTTTATATGAAGAAGGTGTAGGTGCTGGGAACTACTCACTTCATTTGTGGGCACCATTTTTATATCATCTTTAAGAATAGTTATTATTTGTGTGAGAGTTATTTTACTGGTATTGAAAAGAAGTAAATGCCTATTTGGTAAGTGATTATTTAAGAAAACTTTGATTGCACCTAATGGGCAAACAAAAACTGTAGTTTACCCGAAAGCACTGCAGTAGTACTCAATGTATCTTTACTTCTTAAATGTTAATGTTTTACTGTTTAATACTTCATACGCTTCTTATATGTCATTCAAATTCTCTTACTGAAATATTTTACTGTTTACTAATTTATACGCTTCTTATATGTTGTTCAAATTCTTTTATCAAGATGTTTTACTGTTTAATGACATATTTATATGCGGTGTGCTTCTTATATATTACTTCATATTCTCATATGATAATGATGTTAATAATCTTGTTCATTCTTGTTCATGTTATTGTAAATGCTCTTTATTTGTTCACTGGGTAATCAACTAGTATAAAAATAAATAAATATAGAGATGAGAGATCTCAGTAAGTACAGAGAAGAGGCCACAGAATTTGCAGTTAAATTGTTTTGTTTACCATGAAAACTTAACTAATCACTAACTGTATATTATGTTTACTGCACTACTGACTACACTGAACCTAGATCCAAAGTACTGACAACTAGGTGACTCTCATGGAAAAAAAATTCTGAAGTACGTAATCAGATAAGAGGTCATGGATTGATTATGTTATTAATTACCTAGGCAAGTTTCTTATTGATTCACACCTGTAAGTTAGGTTTTGCATCATCTTGCAGCCACAGAGGTTTATTTTAAGAGTGTACAGAACCCCTGCAAACTATTTTCCATATCTCCCTTTATTCACAGTTTATGACATTTTGATGGCAGTCTTCTTCTGGCAGCTTGATGCAGTTCATATTGTTAATTCAATTTCAACAACTGAATGCTCGCACCAAACATGCAAGATGTTTTGTTTTCCAAAGAAATGTTGCACAGTCTCACTGTTTTCCAGTAGCGTGAATCAATCTACCTGATTGCAAACCGAATAATGTGGAAAATTGTCAGAATTTTATCAGGGCTCAGTGGTTAAGGAATAAGACTATCATCCAAACTATGAAAATACCGGTTTCAAACCCAGGAGGAGTCTGAGGTTATTCTTTAAAAGGATGTTTGAGTTAAAGTATCTTGCCATACAACATAAATGTGTTTAAGTACGTTTGACCCAGTATTAGCTTCTTTTAAATACTAAATCACTGATATTTTACATCTATAACACAACAGCGTTTAAAATTTCGGAGCAGTGTGTGTTAAACAAATACATGTACAACTAGCATAGTCTAATTCATGCTTCATTATGAAAATGGGGAAAATGGAAGAAGAAAGTGTGGTGAAACCTGGCACTAAAAAATAGCAACAACCCTTTTGTCATACCCAGCGGGACAAAGGACACAGGAGCAAGCGTGGTGAATGAACAGAAGGGGTTTTATTAAACAAGAACAAAACTGAAAACAAGCAAAAATCGAGGGATCTGAATGGGAGTAATGGGGGCGGGGAAGGCTAGGCTACACAGGGTTACAGCATTAAAATGATGGATCTGGGGGATCACAGGACTGGGAAGCACTTAAATGCACAACCAACAAGGGAGCAAAAAGGCAGCTGGAAGTGATTAACGCAAGGGCAGGAACCACAGGTAAGACTAACAGGCATCAGGTGTGGCTACTTGGAGCCATGCCAGCAAGTAAGCAGGAGGGTCAGGACATGACACCATTCTCCCCCCCAAAAAAATGCCATCTGGGCACAAAGGATGAGCCAGTGCACAAATATGGGGTCAGGACACCAAACAGGACAGGGCAGGGCAAACAAGTAGACGAGGGCATAGGCAAACAATGGTCACAGGACAATACCAGGAACCAGGGACAAAGACAACAGTAGGGACCTGGGAACAGGTGGTAGTAGAGTCTGATAGAACAGACTACACCAAGACAGGACACAAGTAGAGGGGCCAGAGACAGAAGTGGGGCCTGAAGAGGGAATCCTGGAAGACAGACCAGGAAACAGACTGGGAAAGGCACTGGGGTGTGAATCTAGGTGTAACAAATTGAGACAGGTCATATCCAGAGAGTCTTCTTGACCTTGCGGAGCTGGGCAGTGGACCCTTCTGGGTCTGTTCTCCAGTGAGGTATAACCCCTCTGGACTACAGGACCTGAGGGCCTTGGAGGACCAGCGGAGCTGGAAAGCGGCCAGCAGGGCCCAAATTGTGCAGAGGGAACTGCAGGGTAAGAGAGTGACGAGGGAGCTGCAGGGCAAGAGGAGAAACAATAGGAGGGTGCTGTGATTACCCTCCATCAGACTATGGCAGAGGAGTTGTCTAGGAGGACAGATCTGAGTTTGGACTAGCATGTCCCCATCTCCCTCTCTATGAGAGATCTCCAAGCAGACACTCTTCTGGGTCCCAGCCTGCACTGCTCAGCACAATGAGGCTTATGACTGGGTTGGTGTAACTGTTGAGCAGAAATGGAGACCCACAGAATGTCTTCTAGAGGTGACCGGGATGCTGGCTAGACGGTATTGGCTTCTCCTGAGCTGGGCATGGCAGAGGTGAAGACATGCAGGGCACTAGCAGGTAGATCAGTGGCAAGCTGTGCATAGCCAGCAGACATATTAGCATCTATCCAAATCAACCTCACACTCAACAATTCCCTTCACCTCAATAAACAGGTGCTGGATCTTCACCACCTCTTGGGGATCCGTGCCAGGTGTGAGGTTGGGAGAATCATCTTCCTGAAGAGCCAAGGCTTTGTGGATCCTCCAGACCATGAGATTAGTTCTTAGCTCCAGGGTGAGGTCCAAGAGGGAGAAGTCCATGGGACTGGCAACCCCTTTGTCAGCTGAAGCCAAGGCACACAGGATGTCCGATCTGCCGGATGCGTGCAAGCCAGGACGAGGATGCAGGCTGCTGGTGTTGTAGACCCGTGTTCCCAAGATTTTATTCTGTCATACCAAGCATGACAAAAGACACAGGAGCAAGCATGACGAATTAACAGAAAGGGCTTTATTAAATGTAAAAAGCAAGATCTTGAGGGATCTGATTGGGCATAACAAAGGAAGGGAAGGCATAGGCTACACAGGGCTACAACAATAATGATCAATCTGGTGAACACAGGACTGGGAAGCACTTAAATACACAATCAATGAGGGAGCAAACAACAGGCAGCTGGATCTGGTTAACATGAAGGAAAGAATGAGAGGTAAGACAAATGGGCATCAGGCGTGGCTAGTTAGAGCCACAGGAGTACAGGCCAGGGAGTACAGAGGAGGGTCAGGCAGCCATGGTGGGCAGGACATGACTCTTTTCATGTAGTTTTTGATGATTGTTTGTTGTAACACAGTAATATGCATAACTCTTCCTTTAACACTGGGGATGCACAGCCATTACAGATATAATGATATGTAAAAAAAGCACTTTGTCAACAGTATTCTTCAGACGTTTTGGAATCTTTGCTATTCATAGATTTAGATGGCTTTTACATTTTAGTGAACAGGTATATTACAGTTACGGACAACTGATACATATGAACGGACTACCATAAACCCTATTACATTACAACTTTTGGGTCATATTTGGGTGACCAAGTAATCCATGTCAGGGAGGACACTTTGAGCTACTTCAGGTTTTATGAACTACTTTAAAACTAAAAGGCTCCCGTGCTTGACTAAATAGTTCAGTTTTTCTTGTGCTTTTGTCCTGTTAGTTTATTTCACCTTTTATTACTTATCTTGTAGGACTGTTCTGTCCTTCATCTGTCTTCCATATCTGTAATTGCTCAGAACTTCTGACCTATTCTTTTTTCCCCTTCTTGACATTTATTCTATATTTAAAGTACTTTGAGCTGCATTTCATATATGAAAGGCGCTATATAAATAGATTATTGTGCATTATTATGATGATAATGGCCGTTCAGAGTCAGCATTTCATTAAGACCATACAGTATC
>JAODKK010000001.1:34551346-34563662 GCA_026774405.1 Petrocephalus microphthalmus | reverse complement strand
ATCCATTGTGGTGGTGTATAGAGCCAAAAATGTTAGCATTGTGTCGATGTCCCAATATTTATGGACCTGACTGTATTTATTGCTTTGTCTATTACGCTCTATGTTATTTATATTTGTTTTATCTCAGTTTTACATTATTTACAATTCCTTCTTACCATTTTGACTTTTCATTTTTGTCTTGCTTTAGCTGGCTTGTTGTGCAGCACTTTGGTGGACACTTGTCTTTTAAATGCGCTGTATACATAAAGATGACTTGACTCATTGTGCTCCCTACCCGGTGCCCTGTCTGATGGGCTCACTGTGAGCGTGTACCAAAAAAGAGCTAATAAGGATGGCCTGTCCAACAGGAAGAGGTGGAATGGCTGCTCTGCCATCACCCAAAACGCACTGCTCTCACCTTGGCCCTGCTCAGCAGCTCGGCGATGAGCCGTATGGACTCCAGGTTGCGCTGGGCCAGCAGCAGCTTCCGCTCCTCCATGGCGATCTTCAGGTGCAGCTTCTTCTGCTCCTCCACCTGCTGCTTCTTCGCCTTCTTCTGTGTCTCCCTCTTCTTCTTCTGCTCCCGCTTACGCAGCTTCTCCTCACGCTTGCGCTCCTTCTCCTCCTCCTCCTGCTCCCGCTGCTTCCTGTGGGCGGACATTGGGGCTCCCATCAGTCACTGGCAAAGCCTCCCTCTCCTCGCATGCGCTCCCCACGGCGCCTGGCAGGCACCTCACGCCCCCCACGTACCGCTCCTCCTCCCTCCGTCTCTCCTCCTCCTGCCTCTCCCTTCGCTTCTGTTCCTCCCTCTGCTTCTCCAGCTCCTGCAGTTTCTGCCTCTCCAGCTGCCGCTTCTTCAGTGCCGAGTCGCTCAGGTGTTTGGTTGTGTCAAATGCCACCTGAGGGAAACAAGACTCGTTACTTTTCAGAGCAATCAATAAACTGACTAATAATAGTTGCTGAATACCCAGAAAGCTAAATCAAGGGATCAAACAGGAAGTGTAGCCTAAATTCACACAGGCCTGAAAAAATAATCCCCAGTCCTCAACTGCCCTCTGGTGGCCAGGCACATACACACTGACAATTGAGCACACACCCCACCTCCCACATCTCACAATTGCAGGGACCCCCTGTCATCTCTGACAGCCTTCAAGGCCTACTTATTGGAAAGCCACTAACTGCACAGCTGACCCAATCCTTTTTGCGATAGAGGAGGAAAGGTCATAGGGGGCCTGACCTTGATGTTACAAGCCACAGCCTTGCAGTCCTCCCCCTTGTACATCAGCTTCATGCCCCTCAGGGTGTCCATGGCCTTGACAAAACCCGCATACTCCTGGTACTGCACATAAGCCTCAAAGTTCAAGTGCCCCCCAAAAGTGAAAGTGTGGAAGTTCTTGTCCATCATCTCCTCCCGGTAGGGGTCCAGCATAGGGATGTCCACGTTGCGTATCTTCCCAAAGCCTTCAAACACGGCACGGAGGATGCTCTCAGATGGCTTATCGGCTCCCGCATCCTTTTGGGCAAACCACTTGCATGGCATTCCTTCCAAATGGATGGTGTCCGGCCGCTCTCCAGGTAGCGTCTCGTTCATGTCCTTGGCGTCCCTGAAGAAGACATCCCAGTCGTGTCGGGTGGGAAAATCGACCTTGTTCTCAGCGGCTCGAATCTTCAGGATGTCTGTGAAGCCACTCAGTTTGATGCTCTTGCCATCAAGCTTGGACAAGAGGGTCTTAACCATACCCTTGTTCTCCACCTCGCCTTCAAAGCGGATGAACTCCATGGTGCTCTTGGAGATGCGCAGAGCTGAGAATTGGTCCGGGTGCACCATAGCTTTTAAGCGTTCCATCACCTCCCAGTTGGAGATGGATTTGCCCGGCTGCTTTAGCTGTGGGAGGGCCACGCTGACCACCATTTTAGCGATAGGCTTTAGGTAAAGGCCATGCAGAGGGCACAGTTTTACCGCCTCTGTTGTGTCGTGTACGATGGTGGTTGTCATGACTACAGCATGAAGGTGCAATCTGGGGGAGGGAATAAAAACAAGTCTGAGGTCAGTGTCAAAATGGAGTGGCATGAACGTGCAAAAACACAGCTGTACTGCAGCTGTCTCTACAAATGCTTTTCACTGGAAACGTATTCGTATTAAAGTAACAGATACCTGATGTAGCGCATAAAAATATCATCTCGCGATATTTCATGAGTCTAAAGTGTCTTTCGTGTTAATGTAAATTCGAGAAATTACTTTTCTTGACAGTAATCATTATTCGTTTAAAATAAACCGTGGTTTTAACATATATGAATTACATAAGTTTACGTTGTTGTTATTATTATAACCCGAAACCGCAGAACATGTGTCCGGCGGGTACCTTTATGTTGTAAGGAAACAAATACCCATGGACGAACCGTCTGGCCCAATTACCACACAGGACCCAGGCTAACTGTCCCATCGGCTAACTAGCCAGTTTATCTGCATGGATAATCGACTAACTTGTAGTGCCATTGCCGATTAGCCGCATGCGATAAACACGAACCTTTCTCCTCAGCTGTCCAATTATGCTGTAATTTGAATGATGTGAGGCAGCTAAAAACATGAAGCTAGCTAGCAGCCTAGTTTCTTCACTGCTTCCGAACAGGACGGACCCGGAAGTCCTCCAAAACCGACCTTCCGGTGACGTAGTAATGCCACCGATACGCCATCGATAGTGCTGTGGTTTTTACTGTTACTCTTGCGCCATCTTGGGCTGAAATTGTGTACTGTTGAAAAGCTTGAAGTTGGGCTGTTTAGTACTGCGCACATATCCATTTTTTTCTGATACATAACGCAGCAAGAAACCAGTGCATAGACAAATACATAGGCCGGTACTGTCAAACAGACAAGTTACACAGACAGTACCCACAGTGCAAACACAGTGAACTTAAACATTTTAAACGTACACAATATACAAGTAAATTACATAAAATAGAATGTGATACTAAAAATGAGCATTTAAAGATAACAATACTAATTATGTGCAAATAATTTATTTATAAATAATATATATAAATAATTTTTTCCTAAAATATACATCATACATGTAAACGATATACATTTTTAGATGCATCTAGATATTTTGAAATTATGTTAAATAGTGAGGCTGTCTCTGGGATTTGGAAACTAGTGACAGTATCAACACTGAATATTAAAACAAACAAATGGTAAGTAACAGAATAATAGAACTATGATCAAATTCCATATTGGAATGTTGTATTTTCAGACAAGAAGATGAAATACCACAAGCTTATTGGTGGTCACTGTTGGAAACCAGACCCTTATGAGAGATTTATGAGAGGAATTATTATTGTCGCTGCCGCATAAGCTGCGGGAATCAGACTGCGCTTCATCGGCGCTGTTGGCCGAGGGGCCGCTGGACAGAGAGCCACGCCGTGATCAATTGGAGAGCCGCAGTTTGTTGAGCCACAGTGGCGCTCCCTTGGCCAGGCAGGGCTCCCCGTGTTCCTCGCCCGTTTCCACTTCTCCGCACCAGAGAAGTTAGGCAACCTATTAGGCAAGAAAAAAAACAGTGACATTGACCAGATCTTAACTGCAGTATATTTTCAGCAATGTTTATTGTGACTTACCTCATTGAAAGTGCCTTCAGTCTGTATTTTGATCTATCCTGTATTTAATGAAATATGAATTCTCACTTGGATATTCTGCTTCATTTACATTTCTATTGTAATATTTGTGTTTAAATACTAAATGCTTGGTTATTCCCTGCCTTTCACCTCAAGCTTCAGGGATAGGCTAAAGACCCCTGTGACCCTGAATAGGACAAGCAGGTGCAGAAAATGGATAGATGGATGAATGAATGGACCAACAAGGTTCCTGGAGGCCCCATTGTAGCAGAGCCCCCTGGGCCTCAACCCAGGTAACCCCATGCATTGAAGCACCCCCAGCCTGGCCTGAAGGACAGGACTGATCTGCCCTTTTTTTGCTGTTTTTTTGCTGTTGTGTCGTAAATTGCAGTCAATGTGACATCACAAACTGGGCTGTTTTAGGAAACACTGGGTGGGGCCCAGTGTTTTGGCTCTCAGCTAGTTGTCTTGTGAAAAGCCAAGAAGGAAATAATTAATCCCTCATTCTTTCCCCAAACTCATGCCACTCCTATCCCGCACCGTTTCGCATGAAGTCGGCTGGCTGTTGACTTTGACATGCACCAGGTTTAAGGTACAGAGGTTACAGCAAGTCAAAACATGCACTGGAGGCTGTTGTACTTAATCTAAAGGCTGGCACATGTCCAAACTAAGATCTCTATTGCAGTCCTTAGCCCCTCTTTTGGTCATCGGCAAACTCATTTTGCACAGCAACAAGTGACAAAGGCTATATCTTTTATTATGATAATCCTGGATTTCTCATTTGATAAAAGTAATTATACACTTTACCATGCTTATGAATTATAGAGTTTTTATAGCATGTGTATTATTTGCTGTAGACCTCTCCGGATGTAATATGTGCACACATTAGTCGTCCCCGGGGAACATGAAGACCTCCAGCTAGTGTCTCTCGCTCATTAAGCGCTTGGCACTTATCTTAATCAGTCCTCTGTTTCAAGGGGCCCCGTGTGGGAGCCGCTTGAAAGTTTGCCTTAAGCCATGCTTTGAATGTGTACTCACATCAAGCTCTTGAACATATTGCTGCCTCATTCAATGTTCAATGCAAAATTATGCCATGTTCCAGGGTACAAAATGTGATGATCTAAGCAATAAGAATGAGGCACTCCAGGAAATAAATAATATAACTATGGAATGTCATGTAGAAATTATTCATCCAAAACCTTATCCCAGTAAACACAGGCCATAAGGCAGGGCACACCCTGGGTGGGATCAAAGATGAGAAAGATTGAAACAATTTAGAGAGAGAGAGAACACATTTACATTCATTTAGCATATGCATTTGTCCAAAGCAATGTACAAATTGGGAAAGCCGGAAGGCAGCATGCATCCAGGTCCCCTGTAGAAGTTAGGATTAAGGACCCAACGACCTTGCAGCCCCGGGAAAAGATTCCTAACCTGCCGAGCTACATACCACGCCATATTTCCTTTTTCCGGCAGAATAATGTTATTGTGATTAATGCTTTGTGAGTTACAGCGGAGGCCAGTGAGGCCAGCCCCACCGTGCCAAGCAGTGCAAAGTGGGGCTTTGTTTCACTGAAAGCCACATTGACAATGTGCCCGCACCACACCACACCCCCCTGCTTGTTTATTCTCCATCTTGGCTTCCATCCAATGGGAAAGCCCGACACCGCCACACTGTTTTCTCTCTCCCCCATCACGGCACTTTCTGGTGGTCCGACGCAAACTTTGAAGCCAGGTACTTCAAAAGAAGTATTGCATCCGTTTCGTTCTGAAGGACCCTGTAAGGCAGGTTTATTAGTCTGCAACAAGACGATCTGGGTGTGTAGATTCTCGTGGAAAATCGCCTCTGGCACATTTTTGTGAATAACAGCGAAATTGTGTAAGATTAATGCGTGTTCAGTTTGTGCCACTGCAAGCCATGCTAGAAATCAGCTTGCGGTTTAATGAGGATTAATAGGTCAGTCAGATATGGGATTTTTTTTCCTAATTAATTTCAGCTGTAGAATATTCAGAAATCTAAGAGATTAAATATTCAGTTGTAATAAATGCTAGCAGAGTTAATCAGGTGGTCATCATTCACCAACAATACAAGCTGAATTTCATTATTATAGTTAGTGATAGCTCTGGTGTGAATATCACTGGGACACCATGTCCAAAGGGGATGAAATGGCCAGTTATAAGCTGATACAAGCCTTTGAGACACTACAGTAGGATATGTTATACCCAGGGAAGCAGTTTTCCTTTAAGCCAGATTACTGTAGTTAGTCCCTAACAAATGCTTATAGATCTTCAAAAAGCTGAATCTGCATCTACTAGGAACCCCACTAATAAAACTGTTATGGCTCCATGGAGGACGATGCAGGCGCATTCTCCCTGTCCCAGTCAGCATCGGTTGCAAGGCAGCCGGATTGGCACTTGAGATTTATGAGCCCCTTTGGGTGTGTTCTCATCATAAATCTGGCAGGTGAGCTGCAAAAGGAGACAGGGTGTTCTACAGGAATCCCATCAATATGGTCTCCAGAAGCTGACTCGAAGGTACATGATAATAAGAGAATGTACTGCAGCGTCGCCATGGGAATTATTATTCATGCATACATGAAATGAATCAAGCTGAACACGGCCAGCATGTCATGCTGACAAAGCAACAGTGTTTTAATTAAAGGTCAATCATGTAATCAAAACCTGAAACAGGACAAGCAAGATGTTCCAGTAGAGTTACAGATATTCTCATAATTTGAATAAAAAGGTAAGAAAGGCTCCAGTCAATCTAAGAGCAGTAGACTGCTACTGGTACATACGATGATACATTTAATACAAAGCAGGTACTCCAGTTAAAGTTATCAAATTTCACTCTGCCGGTTACAAGAAGTACAACTTCTTGTTGAGGCTTAAGACTTTATCTTTTGGAACAGACACAATGAAAGAAAACATTTTGACCAGCTTATAAGCATTAACCCATGAAAGTCATCAATTATATAAAAACCTGCATATATACAGTAATGTAGCCAAGTCTTATTTACAGTCACTAGTATTACATAAAGCAGACAAAATTAAACACAATTACTCAAACTATTGAGCTTTTTGAAACAAGCAATGAGTAGCGATACGAGCATCACCACAGCCAAATATTGCACAGTGTGTAATAGGGAAAACTGTTTCCCAGAGTAGGACATTGCTCTAATGCACTTCTTATTTGCACAGGTGGACCACACTGTAAACCAGCCACAAGCGTCCACCTGCTAAACATTCAGTTTACGGAATAAGGAAATCCAAGGACATCCGGGGCAGTGGTGGTATAAATACTAGGGAAACGACTGTTTAATTGAAAGTTTGCCGGTCTGAGTCCCTGACCCGCAAGTACCACTGAGGTACCCTAAACAAGGTATCGCCCCCAAGTACTGCTCCCCAGGCGCTGAATTAGCTGCCCACTGCTGTGTCATGTCACATGGGTTAAATGCAGAGGACATATTTTGCTGTGGTGCGTCAACAATAGCAATCAACTTTTCAATTTCACTGCCTACGACATAGCGGAGTCCCAGAAGGCACAGGAGATCAGGTTAAGAGCATGCTCAACATAAAGAGAAGCGCCCCTGCCAAATGTGATGTGATGGTGCATGCTGGTATGGGTGGCACCTTTCTTTGTCTGCCCATCTTCAATCCAAGGATTTTGGAGAGCTGCAAGTCTTAACCTGTTTCCATCAGGCCATCTGCCTGGCACATCAGACTGGCATTGCGGGATCTCTGGCGTTTCAAAATATGGCAGACATTAGAAATGCACTGCTGACAGCGCGCAGTCCCATTCTGGCCAAGCATTCCTGCATCTTGTCCCAGTTGCCCGCGGTCATGTACCTCGGGTGTGGCAGTCGCACATGCTTTTAGCACAGGTATGTGCGTAAACTACTTGTGGAGGAAAAAGCTATGTGCTGTTCAGCACTACAATCATTTAAGAGTTAAGGCAGCAATGCAGTCACACAGGCACCCTAGAAATGAGGGCTGTGATTTTGCTGAAATCAATAGTCTGTTCATAACTAAACTCACTTAAATAATGTTTGTTTTCACCAATACTTGACAATACCTGTGTGTCAGAAAGATACATTTATCATTTTACAGAGAAAAAAGGTAAGCACATTCCTCAGGGAATTTCTCAACCGGGGTTCAATCCATGACCTCAAAACTACATTGACCACACTGCCACCAACACTAACTACAAAGCCAGTGAAGTATGAGTACTCTATGATGCATTACTAAGCAAAACATTAAAATAAGACTTAATGCGAAAAGCCCCAGGAGTTCTGTTAATAGGATATAAATGCCTGACACAACAAACTAACCACATGACAGCATCATTTTATCAAAGTACATAGTTCACACTGGTCCCCAGCTGTCCTAAACGGGACAACATGCCGAACCAGCATGCAGAAGGTCCCAGCTGTATCCAAGAAGCTAGTTACAGCTAACTTAGCAGGTTAGCCATGTAACTAGCACCAAAACTGCAAGTTACATCAATTAATATATTTCCTTGAAAAAGGAATACACCGGGACATTACAGAAACCAGTAGAAAAAAAGGCTTAAGAATGCTTAACTCCTGAAATAGCTTCACTATTAATTTACTTTGAGTACAAATTTCACAGCTGGTGCAATTATTGCATTACAACTTTGGAAAAAAGAATTCCCCCAATGCAAGAATTGGGCTCTACGCTTAGAAAAAAACATTCACGTAAAAATGACAAATTTGTCTGTCTTGGCACTAATTTAAAATTTGCATCTATGTATTCGCAGTTCTTTCCCCCTTTTATGTCTTGAGAGGTGGTCCTGTCCGCTTGTATATCTGTACCTGTTTGCTTGCTTTTTTTATGGAAAGGCTATAACTTTAAGGCTTCATCCAAAGATGTTCGATTTGGGTCTTGACCTCACAATGCTCCGGGCTGACGCTCTCACTTCCTCCGGGTCCCTGAATGAAGTGCTGTGGACGATCCTGGACTTGACCCGGATCTTAGGCAACCTCGATTTCAAAGAAGGCTTCCTGCTTACTAATCTAAGTTTCACGAAAGCATCGCCATCGCACACCTGCTCATCCGGGCAACCGAACGGCCCGAAAGCCATCAGGTTGTAGGGGAGACCCTTCGGCGTAGCCTTGCGGCCGGCTCCGCCCTCGCCCCTCTTGGGCCAGGAGCCCCGTGCTCCCTCCAGGATATCTCGCATGGCCCTGGATGCAGTGTGTGGTAGGTACTGCCATGCCGTCCTGCCACTGTAGTCCCTACTCTCCACATTAGCCTCACATGCACCCACGAGAAATTTGATAACCTCCGGGTGGTTGTGTATGGCAGCCAGGTGTAAAGGGGTGTAGCCAGCGCTGGAGCGGGCGTTGATGTTCACCGAGACGGCATTCTGTTTACCGAAGTCCACCAGCTCAGCCAGGAGCTCCTGCCTGCCAAGCTTGGCCGCCCAGTGGAGGCAAGTGAACCCGGTTACGAAGTCTCTTTTGTTCACAAGGTTGGGGTCCTGTAAGAGCAGCAGGTGGAGGCTGTCCCACTCTCCATCGGATGCACACATCATCCACTGGTGCTCCAAGGGGTCCAGGGCCACTGAGCCACTCTCATCATCCCCAGGGTCACAGCTGCCCCGCACCGTGCCCCTGGCCAAAAGGTGGGGAGAGTCCCTGTGCGCCAGGCTCCGGCGAACCTGCGGTGAGCTGTCGATCATCAGCTGGAGGAAGTTCTTGCGGCCACCCCGCGGCGTGTTGTTGTCGCTGCCGCTGCGGGAGTCAGACTGCGCTTCATCGGCGCCGTCGGCCGAGGGGCCGCTGGACAGAGAGCCGCGCCGCGATCGCTTGGAGCGCCGCAGTTGGCTGAGCCGCAGCGACGCCTCTTTGGCCAGGCAGGGCTCTCCGTGTTCCGCGGCCGCTTTCGCTTCTCCGCACCGTCTCCAGCCAGCTCCCGGCGCACTTTGACCGCGCTGGAGTTCATTGCAATGGTGCCGGCACGTCGTTTTATTAGAGGCTCTCGGGGGGCTTTGCGCTTCACTTCCATCTTCGGGTAAGTCGAAGACCGACGCGCCGATTGCCAGGGGTAAAGGAGACGCATGGATCACGGCGATATGAGGAACGGAGACCCCGCCGGCATCACGCCTATCCGAACTTTTCCTTTTAACGCTGAAAGCTTTCTTTGAGCTCTTGTTCCCCATGTCGACACCGAGCAAAGGGCTTGTGCGGGCACCATCCCCATCCCGGATTTCCAGTGAAGAAGCGTTCGAACCAGTTCCCTCCCCTTTCTCTGTGTCGGCTCCGCAACTCGGGACAGCTGACATTTCCTGTTCTGCAGCATCGCTTGCGCTCTTTTCTGCACATTTCTTAAATGTGCATCGAGGACGGAGATCCTCCTTTGAATCGGAGTAGTCCCTTGGTGATGGGCCACTGAGGCCGTGTTTCGGGCGATGCACACGGGCATGATCCCGGCTCCGGCCCGTGTCCGGGAGGTCTCGACCAGAGATCTCAGTGCCATGGTATTCGCTGGCAGTCTTCGGTTCAGAGCACACAGGGTGAGCGCTTCCCTTTCCCAGGCATGCGGATCTGGTCCCATCGTCCCGATTTACGAGGGAAGCGTTGTCCAGGTTCATGTGAAACAGCTCGCTGACCAACGCTGTGTCCGGAGCATCAGTCGGCAGACCGGGCTGAAAATGTTCACGCCAGTCTTCATTTTCCACGCTTCCTCCCGCCTCCGTTAGAAACCTCGATGCAGCTTCTCGGCTGCATCCAGACGCCATATGATTTTAAAAGGACCGCGCTCTAGTCCCTCTTGTAGCCTACATATGTAACTCAATTGAGATGATCAGAATCGTCTCTTTTTTCAGTTGTCTCATAATCCCGAATGCAGACGTTCGCTGACGCAGACAGTCTATCGCGGTGGCGGATAATGTCATGACGCCTCCATCCAGCGTATCAAATGGTACCCAGCTCAACAGCTGATGTGTAATGCGTGTCCGGCCGATAGGAGGCGCCGCGGCACCAAACAAATCTGGTCCTAGCAACTGCGCTAAAACGTATGTGTAACACTCTGATTAAGAATGCATCCCAACGCAGGACTCATACTGTCAGCAGTGTCAAATTAACAGTATTCGTTATTATCAGTATAATTGTACCAAGACGCATTTATCTCTTTACCGATCAATTAAATCAATTACGTGGTCCGTCCGAATTGCTAACATTTGGGTAATACCATCAAAACAGTAGGGGGAATCGAAATAAAAAGGTAGATCTTTAGCGTGCTATAACTAAAACAACTCTTAACATAGTTGCAAATGGCATTAATAATTCTGTTCAATTCAAATGATCACGATACATCTGTCTGATAGTTTTTTAATCAGCAGGGAAATGTGCAGCCATGGACTTACCTTGGATCTATTTCCGTGGTAGTGACGCATCACAACAGTATAAAAATCCGATGGGCTGTAGCTGGCACTGAAATGACTCGTGTCCGCGTTCGGATACGGTGGGCAGCTCGGCGTCCTACAAGCACTATTACGTTCCTAATAGGAACTGAGCGTCTTAACAGGCTGCTTTTCAAATAACTGACTGGAAAAGCATTGTCGGCGTTCCCTGTTAATGGCAATATCTGTGCGGTCACTCTTGTCGGGTTTTATTAAACCGCAAAGCTTAAAACTCCTAGATAAAGCGCCACATGGCAGTGTGAATGTAACATGTAGGCTAAGATGGTGCGTTGATGCACTGAGCCTGAAACATTCAATAACTCGTAGATTAAGGCGTTATTCAAAACGGTGTCTGATATGCAGTATTTCAGCGAGCTTTTTCCTCTGAGCCAGACAATCGTACGTCCCCCGACCTTGTCTGGTCAGGCAGGCTCTGGCCCCGTTCAGCCGCCGAAGACGCCGAATATGATGCTTTGTCTGCGAGCACCAACGTGTACGATGTCAAGGAAAGCTATCTGGGAAAACAAGCTTGTAATGCTTCCGAAAGTGCCTTCTTAAACGATGACGTTTACAATCAGGAAATGTAACAAGTAGATTGTCTGGAATGATCAAAAGATAGACCTGTAGTCTTAGCCATTATCTCTAACATGATTAGATATCACATACTGGTGGTGGGGTCTGTGTGTGTGTGAGAGAGTGAGTGATATTGGCATGCCAATACTGGATACATGTTCAATTTGATATCCTTTAATTTTGGCTCAAAGGTGAAGCATTGTGACTTGATGGTATGACCTGCAAAGTACCCTATGAGTGAGCCAGTATTTGTTTGTAACCTTATTGCTGTGAAGTGATGACAGGTAGTATTTTCAAACAGTTCCTGCAAAGTCTGATTGTGTTAATTACTGTAATTAGCTGGTGAACAGGTATGTGTCACATTCAGTTCAGTACTTCCATGCAGCAAGCTCAGTGAGTCTTTTTTTCCATGGTCATGCGCACCTCCGGCTGACCCTAATGCATAATCACTCACCTTGGGGTGACCCCAATATATAATCACTCACCTCTGGCTGATCCTAATGTATAATCACTCATCTCTGGCTGATCCTAATGTATAATCACTCATCTCCGGCTGATCCTAATGTATAATCACTCACCTCCAGTTGACCCTAATATATAATTACTCATCTCCGGCCGATCCTGCTGTATAATCACTCATATCTGGCAGACCCTAATGTATAACCACTCACCTCCAGCTGATCCTAATGTATAATCACTCACCTTTGGCAGACCCTACTGTATAAT
>JAODKK010000001.1:34535118-34547006 GCA_026774405.1 Petrocephalus microphthalmus | reverse complement strand
AGGTGTGTTGATCTTCATCAGTCAGGAAATGGCTTCAAGAAAATAGCTACTTGCCTAAACTTGTCCATATCTACAGTGAGAGCAATAATTAAAGAGTTAAAATAACTGGTACTGTGACAAACGAGGCTGGACCCAAGTTTATCTTGCCACCACTCATAGTGAGGAGGGTGGTAAGGAAGTTGAAATAATTTCCAAAACTCACGGCTAGAGAACTGCAGCAAAGACTGGCATCTTGGGGTCACCAAGTCTCCACAACCATTACGCTATCTACATGCCAACAGGTTGTTTGGGAGGCATGCCAGGATAAAGGCTTTACTGTCCTACGGTCACACACATAAATGTGTAGAGTTTGCTAAATGCTATTGGAACTTTAAGTGGAACCATGTGCTTTGGTCAGATGAGACCAGATGAGATTGAACTTACTGGCAACAAACACTCCAGGTGAGTCTGGCATAAAACAAAGGATGAATATGCGGAAAAGCACCTCATGCCCACTGATAGGTTTGGTGGAGGATCTGTGATGCTGTGGACCTGTTTCTCTTCCAATGGCCTGGGAACCTTGGTAAAGTGCGTGGCATCATGAATGCATTGAAATACCAGGACAAGTTAAGTAAACATCTGATGGCCTCTGCCAGAAAACTGAAAATAGGTCGTCACTGGGTCTTTCAGCAGGATAATGATCTAAAACATATGGCCAAATGAACACAGAAATGATTCACCAGACACAAGATCAACCTTCTTCCATGGCCATCTTAGTCCACAGATCTTAATCCCATGGAACACCTGTGGGGTAAGCTGAAGAGGAGAGGGCATAAGAGAGGACCCAGGACTCTGGATGATATAGAGAGATTGTGCAAATGGAATGGTCAAAGATCCCTCTCTTTGTATTCTCCAACCTTCGGAAATGTTATAGGAGAAGATTACGTGCTGTCCTATTGGCAAAAGGGGGCCGTACAAAGTAGTAACAGCAATAATTGTGACACTGGTGATTTTGTTATAAACAATTATTTCTTAATGTGGGATTTATTTTCTAATGAATAAATGCACTAAAATAAGAGGTTAGATTCTTCTAAATTGTTCAATGTGAGATTATACTACTGCAACATAAAATTAATTTATTTTATGGGTTTTTACATATCTTTACCAGGGGTGCCAATAATTGTGGAGGGCGCTGTAGATATACACTTATATGAACTATGGTATATTTTTTCAGAAGTATGATACAGGCAAGATTATAACTGACAGTAAATACATGGCTACATCTACCTTTGAGAACACTGACAATACGTTATTTAATTGTGCAGTCTCAGAATAATAGCACAACAGAAAATAAGGAATGGTGTATCCGTGTCTTACGGAAGGACGTATTGGGGCTTGAGATTGCCCTTGGTGCTATAGTCATCCAATGCTGCAGGTACCTAAGCCAGTTTCCTCCAGTGATCAGCATTGGTTTAATTTCAGACCATGGTGGTAAAGAGCAGTCCTCTGCTCTCTAGTTCCTCAATGTGTGAAGTGTCATGATTGGATGGTTTTCTCCATAGAAATGAATCAATGGTCCGCACTAAGATTGGAATACACATGTGTGTGTCTGTGTGTGTGTGCGCGTGTGTGTGTGTGTGTGTGTGCATGTGCTGAGTTGGTGAGTGTGACTAAGTGCCTAAACATGACCTGTTGTTCAGGTATCTGACATGAACAGCTATAGTCATCCAATGCTGCAGGTACCTAAGCCAGTTTCCTCCAGTGATCAGTAATGGCTTAATTTCAGAGCATGGTGGTTCCGCAATGTGTAAAGTCTCCAGAAGCTGTGGTGTATTGATTTGTGCTGGGGCAGTTTTAGCTGTGTGCTAGCTGGCAGGCCCAGCTCTCTGTCAGCTTCAGACAGTGGGGTAGAACTGAGAGACCAGGACTTCTTTGGCTCTGAGCTGGAGACAGCAGTTCTATTTCTGTGTTTCTGAGCCCTTTGATATCCTGTGGTAAAGCTTATACTGTAAGTGCTGGTCGAGCCCAAAGCAACCTCTACTAAGATAAGGGGTCACTGGTCTGTTGGGTCTGATTTGCTCCTCACTGGCATAAACTTCAGCTGTGAGTGCAGTTTGTGTTGTGGTGGCTTAACGTGAATGTTGGTGTATGCATTTGCAGGTAGGGTAGAGTTATTCCAGGAAGAATCCTATTTTTTATATTTTTATTTTTTTTATTTGAAGACTTGCATTGAATAATGGCAAGTAATGTATTGACTCTTAGATTTGCACTTTGTCCCATTTTTGCTGTGTGCAAACAATTTTCCCCCTGGGAGCAACAAAGTTAATCTGTATCCCGGAGCAGGATCACTTGCAGTTTCCTCGAAATGGGCCCTTCTCAGTGTGTTCTGTGGCAGTGGGCCCAGGCACCTTTAGTGCTGATGGCAGTGGATTCACTGAACTGAGGTGAGGGAGTGAAATTTCACCTAGGGAGAAGTAAGACCAGGCATCGTGCCCAAGTGTCCCTTTCTGTTACAGTCTACCCAGAAGCTGGGCAGAAATGGCAGTTTGAAGCATTTGATAGAGACTGGAAAAAGTGGTCAAGATATCAGTGCAGATCAGAGGTAACTTAACTATGAGCTCCTGTAGCTTGATGAGCTCTGCATTGTTATCAATACAAAGGTTGTGGGTTTGAAGCCCCTTTGTAACCCTTCCCGCTCTTGTAAGCTTGCTTCAGTAAAAGTGTCAGACAAATGTAATGTCCTGGAAGTAGTTTGATGGTAACTTTCTGGCTTTATCTCAAGAGAAGCTAAACTTCCTGGAGTATTAAAAGTTAGTGCAGTGAGGGAATGTACTTGTGTAGGCAATTTTTGGAGCATTGGAATTGTAGTGACTGGAGGAACTGTATTGTAATGGTAGTATATTTTGGAGCTGACTATTCAAAGGCTGTATGTGAAATGTTCTGAGGTAATTGCTTTTGCTGCTTGCATTCTTAGGAACCATTTCAGTACCGAGAATACTTCAGTCAAAGGCCAAATTCCTGTTGAAAGACATGACAATATTGCAACTATGAGTGAAAACATGAGTTCTACTTTTAGTATGTGAATTATGGAAATCATAATTTTTGCCACCAAACTCACCTCAGAGTGAACGTACCTTGGAGTCTGCAGCAATGGCAGACTGAACTAAAGTGGCAACACAGAGGCCCTACAGGAAAGAGCTGGCTTTCCACTCTGAGATGCCTTACATTCGTTGGGTCTATTACTCCCAGTGTCTCGCTGCTTCTGTCCGTTAGGAGTGTAAATAATGCCAACCAGCTCTGCAGTAAGGCTGGAGCTGCATACCACTGAGGCAGTAGAGGAGAGGTGATATCTGGACTTCTCTGCATAATGGACAATAACGAGCACCCTCTCAGCACTGAGAACATAGGATAGAGGAGCACTTTCATGCAAAAACCCATGCAAACCAAACACTTCAGATGTTCCTTTTACCCACTGCAATGCTGCCTCCTCTCACACTATAGTCTTCTGGACTGACATTAATGTCCGTAGGCCATTTGCACTGTACTTACCATAGTGGTGCATCATTGGCACAGATTTGTGATTAAATTTATGTTCATGTTTTATTCCTTTATATTGTCTGTTTTTACTTACACTGTCCTTTGTATTTATTGTTACTAGCCAAATCCCTTTATTGATCAGTAACCAAGATCAATTAATTTATCTTGACGTGATCTAGTCTGGCCATACTGCCATGGTGACAGTCTGCCATGTGACACATAAATGGGTCATTAAAGGGCAGCTCTCATAGGGAAGAGACCTTTGGGCTGATTAGATGTCGAGTCTCATGTTGCAGTGTGCACAGTGACCGAATCTCGTCAGCTGAGGTGCCACACACACCCACAGGCACATAATGACACGAACGGCATTTTTAAACAACGGCATTTATTTCTCAAATGCACTTGACTGAAGAAAAACAAAGACATGTCACAGCTCATATCCACAAGACGGTGTCAACATGACAATGAGGCAGCCCAGTAACTATGGACGTGGAGGATATATCCCCACACACCTTTGGCATCCTCCACGTTTATCCAAAATGATTCCTTTTCAGCAATGTAAAAGGCTGCGATGGCTGAACATCAGATTTTGAAATGGTCCTCATTGGCAGACATGGTGCTTCCTGTGGCCGGCGTCGACCAGGCTGAAGATAACCATGGGAATGTCGAGAGTGATAAGATGAACAGCTGCAATGTCTTCTCTGTATCCGTCATGTTGGGGGTGACCTTGTGCTTTACCTTAAAATCCTGCACTCTCATCGCTATGTGTGCTGGTGTGTGAACACGTCTGAGGAAAAGTCTTAAAGGAGCCCTAGCCTCCAGAACGTCTTGTGCTTTATATGTGCCCTATACCATCCACTTGATGTGTGCTGTCCCTGCTGTCGAGAGCAGGAGGAAGTGACAGGTGAGAGCAAGGCACCCTGGAGACCTGGAATTCCCACTGGGCCTTCAGGAAACACCTGTGATTCTGCTTCAACATTTTTACATATTGTCTATCCAACACTTTTATACAAAGCGACATGCATTTTTTGAGATAGCAGGGGCAGACAGTGACTGAAACAACTGCAGTTAAGGGTCTTGCTTAGAGGCCCAACTATGAAATCACTCTGCTGACTGTGGGATTTGACCTGGTCCCCTTTTGATCACATGCACAGCATTCAGACCCACTGCGACACACACTGCCCCTTACCGCCCAGCACATGCAGCCTGGGTCCCGTGCCATACATCCACTGTCCAGTGCTGGATGGGGCATGTCCACATGTACTTATAAGACTGACAGAGATCATTCAAGGTGGGGATAAGAGGCTCCGCCTCAGAGAAGGCACCCAATCACAGTGTTACTGGTGAGTGCTGGAGGAGTTTAAACAGCATGTCTCACATTTCATTGGCTTTTTCAAGACTTCTGAGGCCAATGGATGAAACTACTAATCCAACATTATTGCATGTTAACAATACTAAAATGCTGCAAATTTCCTGTTTTACATTTTACTCTTTAGGTCAGGGCAGGGTATACATAGGGGTGGGGCCACAGGGGCACTGGCCACAGCTGACAGCCGATTGGCTACCATAGCACCTCTCCCCAGTCACTCCAAACTTAAAACATATCATTGGTGATCATCAATGAATTATGGCTCTTATGCCACCCATCTTCAAAGAAATCCTAGAATTGCTCTTAAGACACAGACCACCTTAATTGGATAAATCACATGAAGCAGAACACAGTCCAAAGATTGACCTGGTCCTATCATTAGACCATGTGACTTGCGGAGCACATTCAGTGGGGGTTTTCTGATGCTACGCCATGTGACAAGGTCCCTTTAGAGACCCATGCTGCTCTCTCCTACACCGGGCACCTGTCTGCCTGAGAATAGTAATGTTGTGTTTTCAGTACTGGCTGTTTCCATGATTAAAAAGCTGGTGGTAAATGACGGGTCACACCTTTCAACAAGGGGCTCAGCCCGCAGTGACAGGTCTCTCTGTGAGAAGAACCATCTGGAAATGAAGGTGGTGCTAAACACACCCAGGTGTTTTCATGGCAGGGCCCCTTAAAACACAATCTGTGACAAGCTTGCCAGACAAAGATGATCGTCTTCTCGAAACAAATAGTACATGGAAATAATCACAATAAAAACAGTACTATACAGATGTAAAAGACGGTGTCATATGGAACACTACAGAAATGGTTGTACAAACATCTCACGACATTTGTCAAAAACTGTAGATGCTGCTGTAGTGATCTGTCTCCTACCTCACCCCTAGACGCTGGCCATGTGCTGTCAGGCCCCTGCAGGCTGCAGCCTCACCCCCAGGGGGAGACATTGAGGCCACAGCAGCTGCTGGACAGCAACTTAGTGACAGCAGTAAAAAGGTGGAACACCAGTGCAGGGGGTACACCAGTCCAGGGGGCGGAAGGTGGTGTTAATGAGAAGAGAAGGTTCTGGAAGCCCCCCACCCCAACCCCCTCACTCCCACACAGCGCGGCCCGAGTCTGTGTTAGGCAGAGTCTGCTGTGCTGTCTGCTTACAGAGAGGGCCAGGCCTCCCTTTTGACTTACATTATCCAGTCTTCACCCCCCCATGGACCAGGTCGGTGCGAGCCTCCGGACAGGGCTTGCGTCTAACTGGGAGCATTCCAGAAGGCTGAGGAAGGACCCTCAGAAGCTCTCCACGAAGCTGCCGGGGAAGAGCCCCGTGCGGCCGGTCCGCTGCAGGGTGCCTTTGAACCAGCCGTCCTCCCGCTTCTTGTGCACGAAGACGATGTCGCCCTCCTTCAGCTCGATCTCTGCCTCGCTCTGGGGTGGGTAGGGCACCACCACGCGGTATCTGCAAGCAAAGGGCGCTAGGTCACGTGAGAATGGACAGGGATCGTTAACATTTCAAACAAATGCAAAGGCACACATGAGAGCCCCGCTTAACCTGCGGCTGGCCGCCCGCCCCCAATCCCTATGCTGCAGGTTAGCATTGGGGGCATGAATGAAATTTGGAATGGGGTGGTTCTTGGCTCGGTGGGTCATGACCCAGCGCCTCTGATCGGAAAGTCACCAGCTCAAATCCTATAGCTGACAGAGTGATTTCGCCATCGGGTCCCTGAGCAAGGCACTTAACCATCGATAGCTCTAGGGACTGGCTGACCCTGTTTTCAGAATGATACGTCACTCTGAATAAAAGTGTCTGGTGTTTGAAATGTAATGTAAATGTAGTGTAAGAATGCAATGTAATAATATAATGTAAGGATGTAATGGAATGTAATGTAAAATGCCTTATAGCAGTACACTCTTTGACATACTTTCAGGTAGAGGAGGTGTGACTGTCTGCACTGTATGAGCCCTCCAGAGCAAGCGAGAAGAAAGGAGCTTGATCTTTGTGGGATCCTCAGAAATGGAGCGGATGAGTTCTGACCCACCTCAGGGACCCAGTCCCCACGGGGGCCAGTTGCTGTTACCTACTATCGCTTCCTTGAACACACTGTAGGACTTTGGTTACAGACCCAAATATCTAGAGCATGCGGAGAAAGACTGCATTGATCTTCCCATGAAGAAACAAACTTTTCGCCCTGTAATCACTAATAAATGGCCCTCTGGCAGATCGCACAAAATCACTGCTAGATGATCACATGCAATTCTGGTTACATCCAGCCCGCTCCATTCAGAATGGGGAGGAAAATCAATAGATGATTTTTCATAGCTGCCGTGACTCATTCGGGCGTGGGTGCTGAATGGGAGATCTATAGCAGCGACTTGGCCAAAGGGCCCATAATGTACGACTATTCAAACGCCTACTTGACTTTTTCACTTGCATTGGCGAGCGCAGATATTAAGGCTGAAGCAAAGACCATTTGTTAGAACACCAATAGAGGCCTTAGAAGACAGAGATGTGGGCTCATTTAAGTGCAGTGTGCTTTCCTGAAAACTCGGATGGTTTCCATGACAATCCATTAGGCATTCCGTGCTCCAGAGGACACTTGGGTTCCTTGGTGACGGATGTTCCTTTATGAAGGAAGACCGGGCCTTTTGCTCACAAAGGTCACCGTTGCGTGTAACGGGAGGACTGTGTGCTGAAAGCCTGTCATCACCCCCCTTGCACTGCAGAGAGGGGGGCTCAGGACCTGACCCATTACATCCTCAAAAAGCAATCTGAGTGCTAGCTCGCAAGTGTAGTCGGCTGCCTGTCGCTGGGCTGTGCTCCGGGGAGATAAAGAGGCGGGCCAAAGGCGACGGCTCTGAGCAGAAGCCACAGCAGGTGACAACGGCAGCAGGAAAGAATCAAACCCAGGCCCTCTTAATGATTCAGGAGAACTCATTATTACATGCCTCGCCACCCCCCCATGCCAGAAGGGGGGGGGAGGGGTTTCGGGGGGGGGGAAGTGCAAATGCTGGTCATTAGTGAGACTAACAGCAGCTATCTTTATAAGGTGTGTGTGCTGTGTGTGTGTGGGCAGGGGTTTACATAGATCACATTTGGGAACCCAGAGTGTGGTAAAACCTGAAACTTCCTTACTTTTGGGGACATTTTTTCAGGTCCCCATTTGGATAACCCCAGTTTTATAAAATACCCTTGAATCCAATCAAAAAGGTAAAAATGGCAGAAGTCTTGCATTTGAGTTGGTTACTTATGGTTTAGGTTAGGGCTGGATAGGGGTTAAGGGTGTCATGCTTAGGATTAGGGTTTTCCCACAGAAATTAATGGAACGGTCCCCATTTAGATAGGTATGCGAGACTGTATGTATGTTTGTGTTTGTGTTAATGTAGAGTGATGCCGAGTAGCATGTGGCATGAGGTCAGCAGCGTATGGGGTGCAGTCAGCAGTGTGTGGCATGTGGCATGCGGTCATCGGCATGTGGTGTGCGGTCAGCAGCATGTAGGGTGCAGTCAGCAGTGTGTGGCATGCAATCAGTGACGTGTGGCGTGAGGTCAGCAGCATGTGGGGTGCAGTCAGTGGCATGTGGCATGTGGTCAGCGGTCAGCAGTGTGAGGCGTGCTGTCGACGGCATGTTGTGTGCAGTCAGTGGCGTATGGTGTGCAGTCAGCGGTGTGTGGAGTGCTGTCAGGGGCATGTGGCATGCAGTCAGCAGTGTGTGGTGTGAGGTCAGCAGCATGTGGGGTGCGGTCAGCAGCGTGAGGCGTGCAGTCAGTGGCATGTGGTGTGCGGTAAGCAGTGTGTGGCGTGTGGTCAGCGGTGTGTAGAGTGCTGTCAGCAGAATGTGGCATGCAATCAGTGGTGTGCGGTCAGCAGTGTGTGGTGTGCAGTCAGTGGCATGTGGTCAGCGCTGTGTGGCCTGCTTTCAGCGGCATGTTGTGTGCAGTCAGCGGCGTATGGTGTGCAGTCAGCGGTGTGTGGTATGCAGTCAACAGCGTGTGGTATGCAGTCAGCGACATGTGGTGTGCAGTCAGCGGTGTGTGGCGTGCTGTCAGCGAAATGTGGTGTGTGGTCAGCAGTGTATGGTGCGCAGTCAGTGGTGTGTGGTGTGCGGTCAGCGGTATATCGTGTGCAGTCAGTGGCAGTGGTGTGTGGTCAGCGGCATATGGTGTGCGGTCAGCGGCATGTGGTGTGCGGTCAGCGGTGTATGGTGTGCAGTCAGTGGTGTGTGGTGTGCGGTCAGTGGCATGTGGCATGCAATCAGTCGTGTGCGGTCAGTGGTGTGTCGCGTGCAGTCAGTGGTGTGTGGTCAGCGGAATGTGGCAAGCAATCAGTGGTGTGCGTTCAGCAGTGTGTGGTGTGCAGTCAGTGGCATGTGGTCAGTGGTGTGTGGCGTGCTGTCAGCGGCATGTTGTGTGCAGTCAGTGGCGTATGGTGTGCAGTCAGCGGTGTGTGGCGTGCTGTCAGCGGAATGTGGTGTGTGGTCTGCAGTGTATGGTGCGCAGTCAGTGGTGTGTGGTGTGTGGTCAGCGGTATGTGGCATGCAATCAGAGGTGTGTGGTCAGCAGTGTGTCGCGTGCGGTCAGTGGTGTGTGGCGTGCTGTCAGCGAAATGTGGTGTGTGGTCAGCAGTGTATGGTGCGCAGTCAGTGGTGTGTGGTGTGCGGTCAGCGGTATATCGTGTGCAGTCAGTGGCAGTGGTGTGTGGTCAGCGGCATATGGTGTGCGGTCAGCGGCATGTGGTGTGCGGTCAGCGGTGTATGGTGTGCAGTCAGTGGTGTGTGGTGTGCGGTCAGTGGCATGTGGCATGCAATCAGTCGTGTGCGGTCAGTGGTGTGTCGCGTGCAGTCAGTGGTGTGTGGTCAGCGGAATGTGGCAAGCAATCAGTGGTGTGCGTTCAGCAGTGTGTGGTGTGCAGTCAGTGGCATGTGGTCAGTGGTGTGTGGCGTGCTGTCAGCGGCATGTTGTGTGCAGTCAATGGCATATGGTGAGCAGTCAGCGGTGTGTGGTATGCAGTCAGTGGTGTGTGGTGTGCGGTCAGCGGCATGTGGCGTGCAATCAGTCGTGTGCGGTCAGTGGTGTGTCGCGTTCAGGTCAGCAGCATGAGGCATGCAGTCAGTGGTATGTGGTGTGCGGTTAGTGGTGTGTGGCGTGCTGTCAGCGGAATGTGGTGTGCGGTCAGCGGTGTATGGTGTGCAGTCAGTGGTGTGTGGTGTGCAGTCAGCGGCATGTGGCATGTAATCAGTGGTGTGCAGTCAGCGGTGTGTCGCATGCAGTCAGTGGCAGTGGTGTGCGGTCAGCGGCATATGGTTTGCGGTCAGCGGTATATGGTGTGCAGTCAGTGGTGTGTGGTGTGCGGTCAGCGGTATGTGGCGTGCAGTCAGTGGTGTGTGGTGTGCGGTCAGCGGCATGTGGCGTGCAATCAGTCGTGTGCGGTCAGTGGTTTGTCGCGTGCAGTCAGTGGCGTGTGGTGTGTGGTCAGCGCTGTTTGGCATGCAGTCAGTGATGTGTGGCATGCAGTCAGTGGTGTGTGGTGCATGGTTAGCAGCATATGGTGTGCAGTTACTGGTGTGTGGTGTGCGGTCAGCAGTGTGTGGCATGCAGTCAGCAGTGTGTGGTGTGCGGTCAGCGGCGTGTGGCGTGCAGTTAGTGGTATGGGGTGTATGGATAGCAGCGTGTGGCATGCAGTCAGCAGTGTGTGATGTGCGGTCAGCGGCGTGTGGCGTGCAGTCAGTGGTGTGTGGTGTATGGATAGCAGCATGTGGCATGCAGTCAGCGGTGCTGGGGGCCCACCTCTCTCGGGACAGAGGCTTGGGCTCGGGCCGCAGGGCCAGCAGGGCTGTGCAGGGCTGCCGGCTGGGAGGCGACACTGAGAAGTTGAGGTCCAGGGAGCCTGACTTCCTGTGCAGTGGTTCCATGCCCATAGCGCCCTGCATCTCGCTCTCGATGGGACAGGAGCCGGCACGCCCGTGTCCAGGGGAGTGTCCGGGGGCGTGGCCAGGGGAGTGGCTGGCGTGCAGGCCTGGGCCCACAGCACCTTGTGGGGGCAGCACCTCCCCAGAAGCCTGGGGGAGCAGCTCGTGCGTCGGGGACACCGAGGGAGGGGAGCGTGACTTCTTCTTGGCCGCTGCCCCGGAGAGGAGCTTCAGGAGGCCCCCGGCCTTCTTCTCCTTCTGGGGACGGAGGAGACAGGCTGACGAGGGATACGTACATGCACATACATGCACATGGACATGGCAACAGATGGCATGTGAAGGAAAAACCTAGCCAAGCACACAGAGAGTGGAACCTGGGAAAACATGACACAAAAAATGAGAGTACTGATTGATTAGGGCATATAGGTTATACATTGGGGTCAGTCCCCAACTTAGGGGGGTGGGGCCCCTGGGCTAAAGTCGCTGTTGGGGCCGTATCTACAGCACAAAATGCTGCTGTAACAACCAGAAAAAAATTGGGTTCCCCTACAACTAAGGGCCTGGGGGTTTAGACCAGGTTAGCCTGTGCATAAGCCCAGCCTTGACTTGACTGTAAATAGCCTTGAAATTCTCGTGCATATTATATGTTATATCAGAGCACACCTCCCACGAAAAATTCCTACTATATTTAATATACTTGGCCTATGAAGATCTTTCTGATACTGATTATGTTACATTTGGCGGAAGTCACTAAAAAGAGAAAAATCCTAGATGAGCACCAATCAGTGAACAGCGGGTTACATATCTGACCCATAGTACTGTGGCTCGCAGCTTTAATTTCTGTCATAGCTGTGAGTGTCACAGAACCCCAGCTCACCAGGATAAGTCAAACACACGCCGGACGGGACCCCCTGCTGGCTGAGGCTACAGAACATTCCGGAAATAACAAGGCTCATCAGACGCATCGAAGCATGCCTGACGCCCCAAGAAACACGTAAAGACATGCACACATACACAGAGAGATAAATTTATTTATTATTTATCTCAATTACAAAACTATCCAAAGAGCGGATACTCATCTGGTCACATGATTCCCCTCAACC